>RJVU01061675.1:764695-825789 GCA_003731715.1 Anabarilius grahami
AAAAAAAAAAAAAAAGCATCTACACTCTTCAAATTAAAGGTTCCAATTAGAACCAAAATGGGTTTTACAGCCATATGCTGGAGAGCATAGGAGAGTATTTTTAAAGGAATAGTGCACCAAAAAATGAAAATCATTTAATCAAAATAAATCATTTACAAAACCAAAAGTTCCACCCCATATTACTGACATTCTTTTTGTTGGTTCTTGCATGTCATGTGACCAATCGCAACACAGATTTCAACAAGATTAAAATCCTCAGAAGACTTTTTTTAGATTGTATATAACTTGTATAAGTTATATGGACTACTTTTATGGGATTTTTTTGCTCTTTTTTCAGGATAAATGATATATCGATTTTTGTTTTATGGGGAAAAGGGGTGTAAAAACGTTATATAGTGTTAACTAAAAACTATTAAAAACTATTAAAAACAGTTTTCATTAATTGAAGTAGAGCTTAAATAAAATATAAAAATTACATGAAAACGTTTTAAATTACTCAAACTAAAACTAAAATAAAAACAAATTAAAGCTAAATAGAAAATGAATAAATCAAAATGAAAAAAAAAATCAAAATGAATGAAATGATAAAATCACATTACTAGAACTTAAACTAAAATTAAAACAAAAATTGAAAGTATAAAAATAAAAGCTAATTCAAAATATTAATAAATACTATACTTCTGTCATGAAACTTCTAATCTGAAATTCTATAAACATCAATTGTTTACCACAGAAGAGAGATAATAAAGACATGTTGACAACATTTAAATTTGTGTGTGACACAACATCTTATTCCCTATTCTTCAGAAACCATCGAGGTACTGGTGCTTTAAAGAACCCAAAAACCAGTACAATAACCTGAGGAGCCCAGAATGTATCTTCAAGAACATTTTAATCTCCATTAAAACCATATAGCCACCCCAAGAACCCTGTACAACATAACATGGCTCTTTATAAGATGGTTATGGTTATGGTTACCTCTAGGCCCTGCAAAGAACTATTGAAGAACCTCTGATTTTAAGAAGCAGTGTCTGTAAAGAAGTCAAGGAGACACGTTTTGGGAGTTCACCAAAGGAAGAGCATGAGACTGTATCTGTTGCAAAAAGCTCTAAATTAACAAAGTATTCAAAGGTAAATTTGACAAAGTACAAACTGAACCTGCCAGATGCAAGTCTCAGTTAAATATAAGACCCGATTCACTGACTTTTTATTAGCTCAGCTAATAAGCATTGACACCCATCCCTTGCTTCATCTGCCGATGTCTGAATGTTTTCCCTCTTGGAGACTGAATGAGAGCACATGGGATAGCAGCTGATAGTAGCTGAGATCTTAGAATGACCCTACCTTGAACTCTCCAACAACAGAAGGGTCTTCACTCTCATTCTGGGTCCTTCCACGGTAAAGTTTAAATGTTTGACAGAAATCAGCAAACTGCTCAAAGCCTTCAGTTTTCTCCAGTTCTCTGTCATATACCTGAAAAAGGAAGCACATGAGAATAAGTATTTTGTGATATATGATTTGTATGCAGATCTAGTTCTTTAAAAATGTGCTCTAATCAACTCAAAGGGCTGAAAGGACACACACTATGTACAAGACATCCATTGTTTGTCTTGCCAAAGCAGTTTTCTTTAAGAATCTTGGACTCTGGGATCTTTAATTGTGGGTTTAACATTTCAGGCACAAATCAAACTACCTCAAATGCATCATTAATGCAAAAAGATCTGGAAATTCCTGATTATGAGAATGTTTAAAAACGGCAATAAAATGCGCAAAAAACGATTTGTGCCCAAGGAAAATATGCTTTGCCGTGACATTACACAACTTTTAACTAGCGGCGCACAACTCTCCAACCAAACGGCCACCCAGGAGACAACTTAGTGACAAAAGTATGAAGGAATCCTCGTAAGCGAGTCGCTCTGTTTTTCTAGTTGACTCACTCAGGCCCGGTCCCTGAACGTGTGACACGGCACACATCACATGAAACCTTCTCCCAGTCTCTTTTGCTCTTTCCCTGCCTTATCTCTCCCTCAGGCACCATAAGCCCAAAATAACAGCTCATCTCAGCAGTTTTAGGGAAAGTGTTTCTGTCTGCCGCTCCTCCCGGTGCGTGGGACACTCTCACACGGTGGCAGCCAACAACTGGGCCTGTTCCTCGCAGGTAGTCCTGAGACCCAAGGTCCCTGCCAGATGACTAATGGACACGTTTAGATTGGAAAGGTTGGAAAGAGTGGCTAAGGCAAGTAGAGAGCAAACGTGGTGACAGGGGAGATCGCTGACAAACCGGCCAGAGATCGAGGGATGATAGGGAGGTGTGGGCTGGGGGGAAAACAGCTCGATGACGTCAGTAATGGAGCCCTTGTCTGCACTTGGTTATCCCCCTGCGGCAACCCCGACATGAATTCATCGGAAAAGTTGGGAATCTGGCAGCCACTGGCTCTATTATAAATGGATAAGCCTGTGGGAAGTGGGCTGGAGTGGACTGGAGTTGGGGTGAGTGAGTGTTTGAAAGTAGGCATATGCACTCCCTAGAGAGACCGCAGGGCTTTGAAGTTCGACTGTGGAGCTGATGTTTCTGCGACCTCTGATTCTGGCATCCTAATGTTGGTTTTGCTTGGGCACTGATAATGTCACTATAGTTACGATGAACTTTTGCTGTTAATCTCCATGTACAAATTTAATACTTCTGGGATCATGTTAGACATGCCATTGGGAAGACATGAGTATGAATAAACAATGACAAAATGTTCATTTTTGGGTGAATTATTCCTTCAAGTTCCACAAAGAACTTTTTATTCTCTAGCTCTAAACATAAACTGTTTTTTCAAGAGGATAGTTCCCTCCAAATTGAAAGTCATCATTTACTCATGTTCATGTCGTACCAAACCAGTATGACTTTCTTTCTTATGTGGAACACAAAAGAAGATATTTTGTAAAAATGTCTTGTGGGCTTTTTTTCATTCTAAACCATATGTAAATGGAATCCTGGGTTACTTTGTTTCACACTGCTCATACTTTACCCAGGGTTAAAAATGAATTCTGGGTATTTGTAAGCTGACGTTTTACACTGTACATTTCTAAACCCTGGATTAAAGGGAGAGTTCACCCAGAAATGAAATTTCTGTCATTAATTACTCACCCTCATGTTGTTCCAAACTCATAAGACCTTCGTTCATCTTTGGAACACAAATTAAGATATTTTTGATGAAATCAGAGAGGTTTCTGAACCACACATAAGCAGCAACGTCATTGCACCTTTTGAGGTCCAGAAAGGTATTAAAGACATTGTTAAAATAGTCCATGTGACTACAGTGATTCAACCTTAAAGAGATAGTTCACCCAAAAATGAAAATTATCCCATGATTTACTCACCCTCAAGCCATCCTAGGTGTATACTGTATGACTATCTACTATTAGGCGAACACAATCAGAGATATATTTAAAGGGGGGTCATCACACACAGTTTCTGCCAATCTCATGTTAATCTTGAGTACCTATAGAGTAGCAGGCTTGGGAGGGTTACTTTAAAAATGTATTCTGTTACAGTTACAAATTACTTCATAAAAAAAAGTATTCAGTAACGTAATCCAAGTACCACAATATGAAAGTAATGTAATCTGATTACTTTTGGATTACTTCAAGGTCACATGTATAAAAAGAAAGAAAGAAAGAAAGAAAGAAAGAAAGAAATTGGGGGGGGGGGGGNGTAAATTGCATTTTTAAATGTAATTTTAATTATTTCTTCTCAATTTCTGCAGGTTTTTACATTTTACACGTTCCATACTTTTGAATGGGTCTCAACAATAAAAATATTTAAAAAATCTGATAAATTATCTATTGCAATATTATTATCGTTGTTGTTGTTGTTTAGAGCTTAAAAATATAAAAGTGACATCAGATCATAACCAAACTGAACAAACTCGGATCAAACATAATCAAGATCAAGCTTAATATGGTGTTATTATGGCAAAATAATGATTTATTTAGTTTTAAATGAAACCATTGTAATCTTGATAGTATCACCCTTTTTTCAAAATGAAACTGTAATCTGATTACTACGTTTTTTTGACGTAACTAACGAATTACAGTTACTGGATTTTTGTATCCTGATTACGTAACGCTGTTACATGTATTCCGTTACTCCCCAACCCTGTAGAGTAGAAGTGCATCCATAATATCTCCAAAAAGTCTTTAGTTTTATGATATTTATAGAAGATACATACGCTGTACCGAGTCTTTCCAAAAACAGCCGAACGCATGGAGGCATGCCGTGTGAGCGGAGCTAAAAAGTGACGAGACCCCCCTTTAAAAATTTCCTTAGTCCTCCAAGGTTTATAATGGTTGTGAATGGGGGGCCGCATTTTGAAGTAAAAAATAATGCATCATCCATAAAAAAAAAGTAATTCATACGACTGAAGGTCTTCTGAAGCGAAGCGATGCTTTTTTGTAAGAAAAATGTCCACATTTAAAACTTTATAAATTCAAATAACTAGCTTGATTTTGTTTGTGTTCATCTGAAAGAAGATAGTCATATACCTCTAGGATGGCTTGAGTGTGAGTAAATCATGGGATCATTTTCATTTTTCATTTTCATTCAGCACTTACAGGTTCTACGTCAGAATGCCGACTCAGTATTAGCCGGCTCCTGCAAATTTCACGTGCACAGTGGATTTTTAGTGACAGAAACTTCATTTTGTTGTTCTTATTCGCATATTTGCAGTGTCAGAGTCATTGATTGGATGAACACAGTATGCAACCTGTTTACATAAAGGCTCTAGCATTGGGCATCCTAGTATTATGTATTGCCCTGTGCCCTGTATATATTGACCTTTATCAAGTTTATCCCATATGAAACTTTTTGAACTATAGAATTAAGAATAAAAAAAATTTCCCCTCAAACATTGAAACAACACAACACAGTGTTTCTGTGACTATCCAAAGCACCTGAATATGAGGCACGCAATTTGGTTTCTGTTTCTAGCCATAACATTCTAGCACAGCATTGTTTCACACTGCACAAGTTTGGCACCGCAGAGTAGGCAGAGCAGGTTAACACTGCAAAAGTGGTGCTAACCCTGCTCCAGGGCAGGTCAGATTTTCATAATCCTGGGTCAAAAGTGGTGCTAACCTTGCTTCTAAATTATAATTGTGAAAAAACTTTTATTGCCCTGGGTTAAAAGCACAGTTTAGATCGCTGATACCCCAGGGTTAAGTGCAGTGTGTAAAGCCTTAGTGTTTTTTGGGGGGTTTAATGTTGTTTTGGGCCCCATTGACTTTAATTGTATATACAAAAACAGTTATTCAAAATATCTTCTTTTGTGTTCTGCAGAAGTATGAAAGAAAGCCGGTCATACGCATTTGGAACAACATGAGGTACAACATTAGTTTGATGCCTTACCTGCAGTGTATCGAAGCCCTTCTCCAGATAACTTCCGCATTTGTTCCTCTCACCTGTGGAGGCATAAAACTTGCTCCACCAGTCCATAAATTCATCCTGCTGTAGACACAGAGCAAGAAAATAAGAGAGCAGAAAGAACGAAACATTACAAGCAAGGATGGTCTATATACATATCTGACCTATATACCACATCCCTCATTCAATAGACCCTTGCTTAATTAAATCAGTAATTTCATGAATAGGAACATCAAGTCTGAAAGCCTCAACTTACCCACCGCCCCATCTAAAGCATGTCCGACAAATTCAACACAAAAAAAAATAAGACAAGGTTAGAAAAAGTGAAGAAAAAGAGTCAAGAGAAAATGCCCTCAAATGTCAAAACATTTTAAGCAGACACATGCATGAGTGACAGTGACACCATCCAAAGACCAAACGACCAGTGGAAACAACCTTTTCCATAACTTAATCTTTCCCATAAGTGACTGATAAATCATTCCTCTGCTGTAATGCTGGTAATTGTAAACATATCAACTGAAAGTAGAAAGAAAGCTTTCATATTGTCATTTTCCTGGTACTTTCACGGGTATGATTCAGGAGCGCTGATGTTCTGCTGCAGTTTGATGTGCTAATCGCCACTGATACTGCTAGTCTCGCCAACGCTCACTCATTTCATGTGGAAAGTGTGGGAATTTTTTCAAAAAGGTACAAATCAGGCAGTTCCCACCTTAGCCAGCACCACATTCCCATCCAACCAAAAGACAAAAGAGTGGTGTTAATGAGGACAACACCCTCCGCAAGTGACACAGCCTCAAAACAAGAAACAAAAGTGTAGTCTGATTATGATGTGAGTCTTGTGCAAATTCATGTGTGTGTGTGGGTGTCTGATAGATGGATGAAAGACAGACTGAGCCACCATGGCATAAAACACAGTGTGTTTGGGAGAGAAGAGATCCCTCCATTGGCTGCACCCACACACACTTCTTTCTCTTCTAGAAGGCCAGTTTCGACTCACCCCAAGGAGAGACTTCAAGTTTCGCTTCCATCGTTCTTTTAACTTTTACGATGAGGGAGGAAAAACAGTAGTGGTGGAGCAATGCCGGGACTTGCTGTTTTTTTCCCCTCTTCTTAGTGGTTGAGGAGTGTGGCGGAGTGGTGTGCATTTTGGTGGCCAGGCAGGGGGTCAACAGTGTTGCTTAATTACCCCACATGCCACTGCTTTGCCAAGGAATGTGTGTGTACTTGTGTCACATTGTGTCATATACCACTGCTGTACAATATTATGTGTGTGTTTACAGTATGCCTGTACATGGAGGCAATATCCTGTTTACTGTCACACACTGTGTTTGAACATGTGTTGTACAATATATTTATTGCCTATAGCAGTGGGTGCACTTCCTCTGACACAATGAGTTATAGTAAGTTTTATGTGGGTGACATTAGTTTGAATCTACTTTGCTTTGGAAATGGTAAAAAATAAAAACACACAATTTAGCAAGACAAACTTTGAATTAAATCTTTCGTAAATACAGCTTGTTTTGAATTATTCATAGTTTGCTAAAATAAAAAGGCAATAAATGAGAAAAGACAATTCTGTTGTTTCATCATTTTACAGAGACTAATATAATCTGAGCAATTCTGGAGCTTTGTTTTGTCACACTTTTCATCTCCCATGAAATATTACTGGCTTGTTTTTTTTTTTATAGGATTGTTTATTTGGAAGTACTGTAGCTTTATTAGCAACTTCTAAGTAAAATACACTATCATTTAAAAGTTTGGAGTCAGCAAGTTGATCAAAAGTGACAGTAAAGGCATTTATAAAGTTACAAAATATGTTTCAAATAAAGTTAAAATGAAAAAAAAAAAATGTTTTCAACATTGATAATAATAAGATGCAAATCAGCATATTAGAATGATTTCTGAAGGATCATGTGACACTGAAGACTGGAGTAATGATGCTGAAAATTCATCTTTGCCATCACAGAAATAAATTATATTTTAAAATATATTAAAATAGAAAACAGTTATTTATAATAATATTGTTTACACTGTACTGTACAGTACATGCAACCTTGTTGAGCATAAGGGACTTCTTTAAAAAACAATTTTAAAAAACCTTACCGACACAAACTTTTGAATAGAAATTCAGTATTTTTTCTAAAGAACAATTTCATTAGGAGTCAAGTGTTTACATAAGAGAGGTGTGCACCACCTTAACCTGAAGTCAGAACAGGCTAAAGAACTGAGTTTGGTGGACACAGCTCGAAAACAGTTGACATCTCATGAAGGAATAACAGTTAAATTTTAAAAAACAGTAAGCCCAATCTTTTACAAAAGACACAGTAGTTAGAATAGGTTGAAGGGCTGTACCCCGAAAGCTCTAGAAGTTAGAGTTAGAAATTTTGGTTTCAGGTCAGAGATTCTGAAAAGAATGCAAACACAAATTTATGCAATGATTTCAAGCCAACATAAAGGAGAGAAATGACTCAACAGCACCGGTAATCCACAGAGAGAAAGAGATGAGCAGAAAAAAAGCAGGAAGGTGAAGGTAACATGAAGGGAATGTTTTTGGGGGAAGTGTCCCCTGGTTCATGCATCTACCCAGAGGCGGCACACGGGGTAAATGGGACTGGGTGTGCGGAAAGGATTTGCAGTGTATTGTGAAGCAGCCTTCAGAATCACTTAAGCTGAGTTGGCCTGGCTGTGCGGCAGCCTAACCGGCCCTGAATGGTGCTTTTCATAGTACTGCCACATGTCTCCTCTCTTTGTCTGACAGAGCTATTAAAGCAGAGCCTAAGGACGCCGTGACAGCCATGTTTCCATCTGAGTTACTGTGTGTGCGTCTTAGGTGTTTGTGCGAAAGTTTGTGTTAATCGCAGTGCATGTGACCAAGGAAATAATGTTCCATTTTGCCTCTGAAATGATGTGTAATGAGCGTGTGTGTGTGTGCATGTTTGTCTGGTCACCCAGACACTTCAAGTGCACCAGATGTATGTGTTTAGTTATTCTATACTCTACCCAAAGGTTTTAGGGCTTAAGGGTATTATTAAAATAAGTACTGCTCCATATAAACCTGTGCGTGCATGCTCACAAAAATGGAAACACACCGTCGAAAGAGATGTTATACAGATGAAAAGATAATGTTATGGGTATGATAAGATTTCAGACATCAGGAACTTAGAAATTTATGAAAATGAGAGTATTTATATTGGTTGCTATGCCCTAGGGCGGCATGGTACTGGAACAGGGTGGTCGGAAAGGCAGAGGGAAAACAGGGAACTTCACTGCTCCTCCAAAAATTCATTCATGCAAAACCTGTTAAAATGGTTGCAAACATTCTCAATTCCTGAGGTAAAGGTTAACATAGGGCATTGGTAGTGTTAGCTTTGGGTCTAAAAAGGCTTATATGCACTAGTAATGAAAAATAACCAAATACAGTTGGTAATAATTGAGCACTGAACAAACTTTTGAATATACAGTACATTCAGAAATATAAACAGTATCCTAAATGGCTTTAGGAATTTGTGACAGAGTTGGTGGAAAACCTGTAGGTTCTAAAGCAGGTTCAATTTCTTCCACGACTTTACAATTCACTCCTTAGTTTTTCATGAATGCTGTGATGGAGTGCAGTACAGGCTGTCAGTGTATTATAGCATATATACCAGGGGTGGCTAATGTCGGTCCTGGAGAGCCACAGTCCTGTAGAGTTCAGCTCCAACCCTAATCAAACACACCTGAACAAGCTAATCAAGGTCTGAAGGGTTGATAGAAAGCTATAGGCAGGTGATTTTTTATCAGGGTTGGAGCTAAACTCTGCAGGACTGAGGCTCTCCAGGACCGGAGTTCGCCACCCTTGATACATACTAAATAGTATACATTCTGAAAAGTACAGTATACTTCTGTACTCTTCAACCTGGTGGAGCAATATAGTAATGCTGTTTAACAGCAAACAGTCTGTTTAGGCCACATTCACACAGTCATTGTTTGGGGATAACAGCCGTATTCACTAGTAACTGTGCCTGCATCCAAATATGTCTACTTTCCTACTATATAGAAGGCGTACGTCCGTATTCATGGTATTGATAAAACAGTAGGCAAAAAGTACCTGGGTGACCTACTACTTCCGTTGAGTAAGGTAAGGTGACATAACTGACGTTGTAAGTCACATGACAGTGACAACATGGCGGATCCAAATTTCATTCATACTACACGCATGATGCATTCATACTATGTGGAACATACTATTTTAACAGTGACAAATTTCTTATTTGAATGAAGTACCTACTCAGACATCATGTGATTTCGGATGCAGTGAGTAAATATAAAAGATGGCAATGGAAATCGCAAAGTCTTACCACAGTTGACACAATATTTCATAACTGAGTCCAATGGAGGCACAAGTTCATTTGTCAAATTGTACGTGTACAGCACTTGACTGATGTGAGCAGCTTCAACAAAAGACACAAATTGGATCTATAATCTTCAGATGACACACAGCTCACATTGTCTCTTTGAGTGACCAGGGTCTGCAACCTATGGCACGTGGTACATAATCACTGGCACATCACAATAGCTAGATATTTAATTTGAATGTATTTTTTTTAATATTTAATATGTATTTAATTTAAATAAAGTCCCTTGAACTTGCATATGGATGTACATTTTAAGGTTATTGTTCCTCATAGTCACTCAGCCTGTTTTATTAAGTTAGGTGCTATAAATAATTAAAGAGTAAGATTTTAAAGGTGGGGTATCCATTTTTTTCAACTACGCTGTTGGACATTGTTGATATTTGAAATCAGTGGGTGTCTGTGTATCACAACTGACACGCAACAAAATGCGTCACGAAAAATAAAGCGCAGTTGATGAACAAACGACAAGGAAGCACACAAAATGAACGTACAGTACACAAGAGTAAATACAAATGAGAGTTTGTTGTTAATCGCCCACAGCACAGCAGCTCCAGACAATCATGACACTCAAACCCAGTGTTACTCGCATGAGAAGCGGGTTCAAAGCAGCCTCCACACCTGTTTTCGGGCCTTCCCGCTTAGCTCTCTCCAGCGCTGGAAAACTTTTCTAAAATTAACGGAGGTCCTAAAGCACTTGCCCAGTCATAAACCTTTATTCCAGTGATATTCTTTTGAGCTGTTTTGTATTGTGTCCCATCTCTCGTTCTGCAGTTTTTTTCTTTTTTTCAAATCTCCCTCTTGCTCATTCTGTCTCCATGACTGTCATACACCCCCTAATGCTGATTGGTTAGACGTCTGTTGTTAGTATCGGCCCGAATAACTTCCAAACAGTGTAGTTGAAAAAATGGATACCCCACCTTTAACCTGTCCTAGACCTGTGTTTTGGCTCTGTGACAAACTGCATATGTTCCTCTATTGTAAGTTGCTTTGGTTGGATAAGAGTGTCTGCCTAAATGCATATATGTAAATGTGAATAATAAATTTGTGTGAATGTAATTGTATTTAGCATCCACAATATCACATCAATATTACACCAATGCTGGCCTTCTTAACCAGGAAGTTGCATAGACCTAAAGGGACTTTTCAATGCAAGTATATATTTATAACTGAATTCATTTTGGTTTTGGGCATCTCTTGTTCACTAAGAAGTGTGCTGTATTCCTTCACTGTCTGCACATTTCAGCAGAGTCAAAGCATTCTTTCATATAACCTCCAGCATATTTGCATGGTCTGAAGAAAATGAAGCCACCAACCAATATTCCATTTTATGAGCAACCACAGTTTCTTTTTCTCCTCTCAAAACTACTGATGCGTTTTGGATCTCAACTGCTAAGACCGAAAAATTGGCAAAACTGTTGAACTGTTGTCCTCCGGAGTGTCTGAAGGTTTGGCAAAGACAATAACGGCGCGGGCCTACGTGCATGACAGTTCTCACAAAGAATAGAATAGAAAAGAACCTAAATTAGAAAGAATCAGTTAAAACAGTTTTCAAACTTTTTGATATCAAGGACCTCAAAATATGATGATCCCCTTGTGATGGAACTTATCCAAAAATTATACTGCACACACTGCAAAAAAATCTGTGGAAATATAAAGAAAAAATATTTAAATGGTTACTGTACTAAAGACAATTAATAAGCAAATTATTAAAATCTGGTAAATGTTTACTTTGTATAGAGCTGAGAGTGTCTCTCTTTTTCTATCCACTATTAATGTTAGATGAATAAACCTGAAAAGACAAGATCAAAGCTCTTTTCACAAAAATATTGCTCCAAAGCAGTAGGTTTTTTTTTTTTTTTTTAAATGTTAACTTAAAGTTATGCTAACTTTGACAGCCCTAAAAACACATTTCGTAAAATCTTTCTCCTTTCTCTTAAATATTTTCCAGACCCTCTAGCACCCCTTTGTGGATCCAAGACCCCAGTTTGAAAATCCCTGAATTAGAAGACCTCAAAATAGTGAAGCACATCTCTTCATAATAACAATGAGGAAAAAGTGTGATGAACAGCTCTCACCTCTCCATCTTTTCTCTCTCCCTCCTGAAAGCAACAGGACAAGCATATAGAAAGTCTGCATCTTCAAAATTTCATTAGAGAAAAACTGATTGAATACACATTTTCGTCTCTCTCTCTCTTTCTCTTCCTTACACTCATTCTTTTTCTTTCTGTTCTTGACATTTGGCAATGAGTGGAAATGCACTGGGAATCTTTTAACAGCCCTATTTACTTTGGCTCTGGTGAGAGAGAAAATTTGGGTTTTTGATCATCTGGTTTTAATGTTTTCTAATAAAATAAATATCTTTGTTTGCAAAAAAAAAAAAAGAAACCTCTATGTCTTGGCAAGAGTATGGAAAGAGTACTACATTTAGAGTGTGATATAAACAAGAAGTTGTATCAAAGGATTTTGCGTCGTCCTAGCCTGGTGTAATGTAGTCTTAAGGACTAGAACCAAAGCCCTGAAGATGTGGAGATCATTTGACTACAACTAAATTGGACCACGTTAAGACCTGTATGACATCCAAGAGCAGATGGGCCTAAAAAGATGACAAAACACACCTTCCTCCTATATGCTTGCTTCTCTTTTCTCTGTCCCTCATTCATGATCTGACTATTCTCTGTTGGAAATTCCTGAACTAAAAAAGTGCAGAAAGAAGGATAGTTTGAATCCATTAAGTCTCATTGATGTTAACACAAAACAGGATTCATCTCTGTGGAGGAATTGTGTTCTGCAACCAATCTGAAGCGTAACAAAGAAAACTTTACAGAGTCAAAGACAAATATGAGGGCAAATTAGCTTTGCCTCAGAAATATATTAAAAAGAAAAAAAAAAACAATAAAAATAAAATAAAATAAAATAAATGGGTCTATCACCCAAAGTTCCTGCAGTAAGTATGTACAAAATCCTTTGTTGAGTTAGAAATGTTGAGTAACCACTCACAAAGCCAGCTAGATCTCCCACTTGCATATATCTTTCCTGTGATTAGAGGCATCCGTTAACCTAATTAGACTCGTGTAAATATAATTTGGAAATACACTTTATGGTCAGAAGTACATGGACTCCAGAACACCACACCCTTATGAGCCTGTTTGGACTTTGTGTTGGCCAGTCAGGTTCTTTCACGACAAACTCAGTAAACCATTTCTATATGGACCTCATTTTGTGCAGAGAGACATTATCATGCTAGAGACGAAAAGGGCCTAAGACAGCCGAATGCTTGATTTTATGCACTTAACAGCCAAATCAATTCCTTAAAAGAGGGTATGCACAGTGTACTTTACATTATAGTGTCCGCATTACACATATTATGCAAATACAATGACTTAAAATAGCACTTACAATTCTTACAGGGAAGAAAAATTCTTACAGGTTAAATAACAGTAAAATGAAAACTCTGCCGTTAATTATTCAAACCTTTTTTTCTATCAAATCAGTGTTGTTATTATTTACTAAAACTAAAACCACTAAAAATCATTTGTGGTGTGCAATTGAAATAAAGCTGAAATAAAATAGAATTATTAGATGAGAAACATAAACTTAATAAAGCAATAAGCCCCAAGAAGCCGTGGTTTACAGTGAATTTATAATTTATAACAGCAATAAGCCCCGTGAAGCTTATTGCTTTTATAAAACGGTTACCACACAATACAAATATTAAAGCCAAAAAATATGTATCGATGCAACTTTCATGAAGTAAAATCATTAAAAGCCTTCCTTCCGCTGAAAAAAACATGACCATGAACAGCAACAGAAGTTACATTTATTATGCCATTAGATGGCGGCAAAGATTGTCTTTATGAGCGAGTTACTCAGTCGCAAAAACTTTTTTGATACTGAAACTTGTTGTGAACTTGGAACAAGACGCAAATGACAAATGCTTTGACTAGCGCTGTCAGTGTCAGCAGAGAACAGGAAAACCTATTAAATATTAAAAGGACAAGATCGCAGCGGACATTCAAACGGATATTTAATTATGAACATGGTAATATTTAATTGTGAACATGGTATTATGCAGGTAATACACTCGGTCACTCGATATCTCTCTCACAATACTCTTCTACATAATGCAGTAAACTTCAATTAACAAAATCAATTGAGAACAAACATATGTTTATGTTGCTAGAAGTGGTAGCTAAGACACTCAACGGTCAGCTGTATGTTTTCGGGAATTTTACAATGGCTTCGAACGTGGCTCAACCAATCAGAATCAAGGCCCAGAACTATCCATTTTATAAAGAAAAATTAGAAATGCTGCCTCAGCAACTAATAGAAAAAGTTCAGTCGTGAAACTCTAACAATCACTGATTGGTTCTTTCAGTACTGCGACACCAACCAATCAGAGGTACTTCCTAATCCACGTAGCTTTATTTATATCGTATCCTAGCTGCAATCAACACGCCGCACGATATGAGAACTTCTATCATCCCACCTCCTCCCCAGTGCCACCTGTAGAGATCTGCTACGGCGGGTTCTATCATCTTGCAGCAGCCTTTCCTTTGTTGTTATTTTGACTAAGCTGAACAAATTATGTATTTGCTCAGCAGCGTAGCAGATCAAGCCTGTACATTCCATTCTCCGTGCCAGTAAATGCTGGTTGAAATCTATTCACTCCGAGAGTTGTCATGACTGAAATAAATTTAAGTTGAAATACAAATACTAAAACTAAAATCGAAATAAAATAAATTAAGCTATTTCGAAATATAAAAAAAACTATAATAAACTAATAAATGAATAAAAAAGAAAGTCATACAGGTTTGGAACAGTATGAGGGTGAGTAAATGACATCTTTAAAAATCTCTTAACATCCTTAAAGTAAGATACAAATAAAGTGAGAAGCACAATGTCTTAGTGACAATAAGACTTGTTTCAAGAGAATGCATCTTGACATCTATTTAGTCATTTTTTTTTTGTATAAATCTTTATGTAAATGTCAGATCTTGGTCTGGGTGATGTCACTTGTCCATGCATCATTGCATCGTCATACACCAAGGGCATGCAGCACAGAACACAAGCCACATTGACTTTGTCACAGCTATTCTGACTGAATAAAGATGACATGCCATGAGCCACAAACACATTAAAGAGACAAAAAAAAAATAAATCTAATATTATTTTCCCACTTGAATTATCCACTCAATAAGCTTTAGTCAGGATGAAATGAAGATTGCAGAGAAATGGAAAGAGATGGAGAAAGGGGTGATGATGTCATACGTACATGGAGGCTGGACTGAGAAGGCGATATGTTAATAATGGCAGAGCTGGTGCCGTCTGCCTGTTATAAACCAGAAGCATTGGTTAGTTGGTTAACATTAGTAAACACCCTTCATTTGCTAATCAACACACTTTCAAAAACATCCAATCATAGTAAGAGGAGCATTCATTGTGTCTAAGAAAACCTAATCTTTCAATTTCGTTATTCCAAGTCTAAAGCAAAACAGTGTTTCAGGTTTTAATGGTAAATGTTTGAGGTTGTAATTGGAATGTATAATATTAAATATCCTTATCATGACAAATCTAACTGAACTACACGTTATACCACTCTAACAGTCGACAGTTCAATCCTGGCCGCAGTAATGATGAGATTTTTTTTATAGCATTATGAAAAATGACATGAAAACAGAGCAACACATTAGATCAGCTGCATATATGGATGAAGTAAGATGACAGCATATATTACGGAGCAGACAGTGGATTGGATCGCCAGGTCTGGAACTCCCAGACTAAGATGCAACAGAGAGCGTCAATGAGGTACAGATGGCAACCCTACCGAACGCTCAGACTTGAACCTGCGGTTTCTGAACTCAGACAGGACTGTGTTTCTAGCTGATAGATAAATCATTACCAAGGTCAGGACCATGAAATGTGATTCCCCGATGAAGAATGACACCCCAAGATTGTTGTTTTTCCTGGATGGGGCTCAAAAGTGTTTTTTTTTTTTGTTTTTTTTCTCTCAATAATAGCTTTAACAGATCAGGGGCCTCTACAGTAGGATGAGTTCATGCTGCAATGTATGTGCTAACGCTAATTAGCTGCAGACACAACACGCATTTATATTCCGCAGTGTTGCGCCCCCCAACATTAAATTAAACCATTTTTTCTATGTGAACGTATTGCAGCAAAAGTGCCACGCCAGCCATTAAACAACACTGGTGAAAATGCAATATGCAGAACAATGGAATAAAATAATTAAATTCTGAGGAGAGAGCTCTCTAAGGAGTAACAAAAAGCTAGTATAACAGTATATTTTTCATTTTAAAGACATTTGTCCCTGTACGTATTATGAAATGTGTTGTAATAAATAATATGCTCAGGGCAAACATTTAATATAATTCAAGAGCAAATGTTATTACATCTATGTCAACAAATGCTCCCCACAAAAGGATAATATATCATGCAAAACATAACAACAGCAGTTCTGCTGTTACATGGAGAATAAAAAGCTCTATTGTAGTTTGTTAAAGTCTGGGGTCAAAATATAAGTTAACGTGTGTGCTTAAGCAAAGATAAAACAAAATAAAGAAAAAAGTAGCATTAATTGGTTCCACTTTATATTAGGTGACCTTAACTAATATGTACATACATCAAAAAATAAGTTCAGTGTACTTATTGTGTTTATATTTGTATTGCAAAACTGCTATTGAGGTGGGATAGGGGTACAGGTTTAGTGGTATGGGTAGGTTTTAGGGTGGGTTAAGGTTTAAGGGATGGGTCAACAGTGTAATTATAAATGTAATTACAGAAATTAATTACAGATGTAATTATATGCAGGTATTTTTAAAATATAAGTACAATGTAAAAACATGTATGTACACAATAAGCGCACTGTATCAAATAATTAATTTAAATGCAAGTACATTGTAGTTAAGGCCACCTAATATAAAGTGGGATCCATTAATTTAAAAGTAATAATAATATTCTGTTTCTATTCATTTAGTTTAATATTAATGTATAGATTTATTTTCATAATTATCAATTGATCAATAATATTAAACTAAATGAACAAAAACAGAATATGCATATATTATGATTAGGAAAGATGTACCCATAAAAACATAAAAAGTTTATACCGCAGGAAAATAATAATAATAATAATTCCTGAAAGAACCATGTAAGTTTCCTCATAATTGTCCAATAAAGCTGATTCTAAAGAAAATAATAATGTCAAAGGTACTATTTCATTTTACACTAAATCAGTTTCTCCTCATAATACCACATGCACGTGTTTAATATTTTCTGCATAATTAATTAGCAGCTAAATATATTTTGCGATAGGTTAGATGGCAATAAATAAGTGATACACCTATCTCTATTAAAACTAATTAGTGAGCCTAAAACTATTAAAAACATATTTGTTCATTGAAATAAAGCTGAAATAGTAATATAGTAATCTAATCCAAAAATGTCTTGTGACAAACGGCAGCTTTAGCTAAAAATGCATTTTATGCAGAGTGCAGAAATTTTACACATCCCAGCCTGATGAGCCTGGGAGATTGCATTACCTCATGCACTGCATCTGTCACATGCTAATCATGCTGAAGCATTCCTGATTCCTCTGTATATTGATGCACATGGTGTGGGTGATTACAATGCTATGGTAGGCTTGTGTTACAAACAGCAGAGCTGTGCCTTTCCATGCAGCAACCACATCCTGCTGAAATTATGTGAAATCAAGCTTACTCTTTTACAAAGCAATCTAAATACAATCAAGAATGCTGGATGTGGCGTTAAACATCCGGAAATAAACTGGCCAACTAGTCTAATAAGTGCAAGACATACGGACACTTCATTCTGTCTTTGCAAACATTTTCATATAGACTCTTATAAGAAAGTCCCGAAAACTGGCTTCTCATAAACAGCGACCTGGTCGCAAAGGCCTGTCATCGAGCGCTCTCATTCCCCCAGAGTCGACCCCTAGCAGGGGAGGTGTGGGGGTAGGGGGTGGCAGTTATTGTGGCGCCGGTGGTGAGCAGCCAGGAGCGGGGGGATGCAGTTGCCCAAGACGAGGACTTACCACATCAGAGGGAGGACTGAACCCTCGCAGCGCCTTCTGCTGTGTAGTGCCAGGGCATAATAAATACAACAAGAGAGAGGACTCCACACAGCTACTCAGTAGAACAGCTAATTAGGACCAGGCCACTTTGTTTGCTGTTGTCCTCCAACTAGAGGAGTTGCATTACAGAACATTTTGAAGTACACACATAAGTAGGGCTGTTTGCCTCCCTTGCTGTCTAAAGGCCTTTGGGCGAAGCCACCAGGACGTAGGATCAAAATCAAACCTTTTCAGTAGTTCTCCCTCAAGTTTAACCTCAGAAACCTCTTCAAAGCTCCTCTACATGGGTACTTGCTTTTAGCGCCCTGTTTCTGAAGTATATCGTTTAACCCACTCAAAACCGTAGCAAATCCACAAAGCCACCGGATTGGTGTTACTTTCCCCTATGAGGTTGTGTTTGGCCTCATCAAAAACCTGCTTTAAGTGACGAACCTGATCCAGGGAACGTTTTTATGAGACCGCTAGGGAATAGAGTTGGGGTCTGGGCCAAGCCAAAGCAAAGTCTATGGGGAGATGATGGGGCTCGAGTTTCATTTAATGCACAGGGGAGTTCGGACCAGCTTGCTGTACCACTCTGTATACCACCAAACAAAAAAAAACAAGGCATTAGAGGTGAAGATATTATAAGTTATAATGCTTTAGGAGGAATACAGAAAAAAATATAATTCAGTCCACTGGCACGTGCTGTCTGTTGAATGTAATTTGCATGCTGTAATTCTCAATCAGGTTGGTTATGAGTGGTAGAGGCTGTGGAGGATACAACAGACTATCAAGGTCTAGCATAATTTAGTGGGACTATACTACTGTCATGTTGTGTATGGTCCAATTCAAAACACTTGATGTAGATACTTTTAATTCAGACAGAGAATCACACAGGGGAAAACCAGGAGAAACAGCTGCATAATCCACACAATTACTAAAGACAATATCCAACCGAAATATACAGGGGACAAATAGAGGTATCTAAACTAGACACAGGTGAAACTCATTAATAACTAAGGCAACTAACAAGGAAATTAAAGGGATAGTTCACACAAAAATTTAAATTATCCCATGATTTACTCACCCTCAAGCCATTTTGGGTGTATATGACTATCTTCTTTCAGATGAACACAATCGGAGATTGTATTTAGAAATATCCTGGCTCTTCCAAGATTTATTTAATTTTCATTTTTGGGTGAATTATCCCTTTAACAAGACTAAACTGAGGGGTCATTTTCACAACACTGTTTTCAACTAAAAACGGAAAACTTTTTATGCATTTTGGCCTTTCATTTACACGACAATGCCGTTTTGGGGGCCTGAAAACGCAAACTTTTGAAAATAGGTTTCAAAGTTTTTTTTTTAAAAACAATACAATTATAGTCTCTGTGTAAGCTTCATAAAAGCGAATCTGTGAAAACGGTGACAGCATGCATATGCATGTTACGTTTTTAGTCTATAGGCATGTGCGTTGGGCTCAAATGCTTTGTAAAATAAAATAATGTAAAATATGCAGGCACACTGTTTCTTAACAAAGTGACATCGCCAAACGCTGGCCTGGCATGCATAATACAGCATTTTTAGTCGTTTTAGTACATCGTTGTCGTATAAACGTACCCTAAAAGGAAACACAAGAAACACAGGCACATGAATGAAAAGACAAGAGCACTGAATATAACCCAACATCACATAACTGCTGCAATTCAGGCACCTAAATCAGCTCAGCTGAATCAGACTCAACCATTCAAAGGTTTGGGTCAGTAACTTTTTTTTGTTTGTTTTATTTTTAATTTTATTCAGCAAGGATACATTAAATTGATCAAAAGTGAGAATAAAAAAAAATATATTGTACAAAAGATTTCTTTTTTAATTAAATGCTGTTCTTTTGTACATTCTATTCATCAAAGATTTCGAAAAATTACATCATGATTTCCACAAAACACTGAAAAGCTAAACAACTGTTTTCAACATTGATAAGACAATTTTCTTGAGCAGCAAATAATCATATTAGAACCATATTAGATTTCTGAAGGATCATCTGACACTGAATACTGGAGTAATGATGCTGATTAAAAAAAAAGAGTTATTTTAAATTGTAATAATATTTCACAACATTACTGTTTACTGTATTTTTGATCAAATAAATGCAGACTTGGTGAGCATAAGAGACTTCTTTCAAAAACAACAACAAAAAAAACTGTTGAATGGTTGTGTAGGTTTTTTCATTTAAATACGGCATGCAAAAGTTGCGTTTTGTGATTTTTGTGGATTCTGCATTCTTGCAAACTGTCTGAGGTTGATTTTGTGGTAAATTGTGTAAAACATTCTCAAAAAACTCAATCTCAAGACAAGCCACAAGATAAGGTATTTTTTACCAAGCTTAGACATGCAGGCTTTGTTATTTTTTCTGTGTTTTTTTGTTCTGTTTTTAAACAGTCAAAAGTTACTATGCACAGGATATTGATTGAAGATAAGATAATAAGTATCTTCTTTCCAGATCTCATAAAGCAAGTATCAGACCTTTTACTGCCACCGAGTTCCAAACAGTAGCCGCATGGAGACGATCAGATTTTCCTCTGTGGCTTTTCCTGGTTTCCTGAGTGGATCACAGCAGCCTCAGGCTCCCACTGGAATGCTAAAAGTCATGCGGGATTGCGGCCCAGGGATCAAATTGCTTTTGCTTCTAGTGGGATAGACCTCTGAAGCTTCACTCTGAACCAGTGCAGCTGGCCGGTACAAAAAACCTTGCTACTCTATGTCAAAACCACCCTGGAGGAACCTGAGATATGAATGCAACATGGTATAAAACAGAAAACGTAAAATGAAGATGAGCTGCCAAAACATGTAATCAAATGCATGTTCTACATGTGCAAAACAAAAACAACTACACCCTCAAGCAAAAATAAAATGTGAAGGAACTGTGCAACAATAGGCCTTCTTTACAAAAGTGAACAGCTAACATACCCATTTTCCCACAGTTCCTTCACTTCCTATATACCATCAAACGTATTTGATAGACAAAAATGAGGGTCATTGGGGATTCTACCACAGATGACTGTGGTTGTGATCCCTCTTTTATTTGTTTTAGCAAGAACGAGCCATTTGATGGCAGTCCTCATACAAATGCACATTTATAAATCAAGCCCATAGCGCAGTGGTCACGAGACATCTGAAATCAGGAGCAGAACTGGAGGGGGTGTTTACTGTGTATTCAGCAATACATTTTCAGAGTCAAACATGTGGTTATTTCTTGAGTATTCAACTGATTTCAGTCAAACCACAAATGGTGTGGCCAATGATGCCATCTGAATCGCCTTGAGCATTTGGACGTCCAGGGGTGCGTTTCCCAAAAGCATCGTTAGCCAACTAACATCGCAAGCTCCGTCATTACTAACACAGTTCAACAATTTGGTGTTTCGAAACCATAGTTCAAATGAAGATTCGCAAACTTTCGCAAACTTGTGTGGTTAGAAAGACAACTCTCGAGCTGTGGTTAGAAGCATAGTTTCTTGTTTTTATGACTTAATAAAATGTTATCTTGAGCAAAATAAGCAAGCTGACATTAAGTACAATGTATATCTTTTAGTTCAAATATACACAAATGTCATTTACATATTTTAGTTTGTCAAGAGATTTTAAGCACTGAAGAGAGCACATGTGCATACAAGCCTATGATTGAATCTGGAAATAAAGCAAAATAACATCAGAATTAGTCTTCAGATGCCATGTACGTAATTTATAGCAAAAAATCAAGCATTAATTCAATCTCAAACGGATTCATTTAAAGAAGTTATTACTCCACCACCTGCGTGACGTCATTCACCAACGCGGCTGAACAACAAGGTTTGCGACAGTACGGATTCGGGAAACAGTCGTGACTAGCTAGTTGATTTGTTCAATGATGCACTGTACTATGGTAGTGAAGCAGCAAGTTACATTGTTGTATGGGAAACACACCCCAGGCCAGTGGCACCTTGTTATGTGACATTTCAGGTTCATCATTGAGTTACAAATTGATGAAATTAAGGCAAAACATTGCAGGTACAAACATTACTTTGTCACACTCTATGGAATACAAAGAAATTGAATCTTGTTCTTGGATTAGATCAACGGAAAAGGTAGCAAGTGCAGAAGAAAAAATCCCTATTAATGGCTCTTAACTAGAGCTGGGCGTGGGCTTACAAAACTGAGCTCAAAAGGGCAAGCGTGAAGTATTCCTCTTTCCACTCAGCAAACGACAGAATGTCTTACATCCACAGCGAAGCACTGCCAGCCAGGCTGGAAGGTCAAAAACCTAAATAAACTGCCGTTTGTGAGTACGATACATTTCCAAGGAAACCAAGTGGGCCATGCGGGCCCGAATCTGATATTCTAGTCTCGTTTTTCTCCCAGTGACTGAACAAGTAAAGGCTGAGAGGTTAAAGCTGAGACATGGAAACAATTTTTCAATTTTCCTAATCCCCCTTGATCATTTTTTATGTTGTTTTTATTTATTTTTTGGGAGTATTTTTAGGTCGTAGTTATGAGAGGGAATTGATGACAGCTCGAGGAGGCGTCATTAAAGTTGGCTCTCTTTTCTCAGAAAGCGAAGCGTGTCATTGTCTCAAGATGGTGTGAACCTTCATCATATATGCTAGCGCCAAACAGTATTCCATCATGTTACTGAATTCATGATTTCATCACACACCCACCCCCAATTATGCTGTAAGTTGACTAACATGGCACCATAGCAACATTACAAGGCTAGTTTGGCCAAAATTTTACATCTCATCTTGAAATCACAGTCTAAAAGGAAATTCAAGTAATAGATTTTGAACTAGATTTAGAAACAGCATTGTAACTTTTTAGCCTTTAGCCACTTTCTACAGAAGCCTCGCTTTTTTGGTGCCACAGACATTGTGTCCCTCTGGGGCAATGCCGTAACCCAGACTGTATAATGAACAGGATGTGATTGCCATGTTTCACAACTAGAATCACACTTAAATTCCACCAATAAAGGCATGGAGAAAACTACCCCTAGAAGACCTTATAAAGTGGTGTGCATGCTCAGAAGTGCTTAACCTCGCCATGACAGCATACCTCATACACTAACAAGGCTCTTAAGGAATCCTGGAGAGACCCAAGCTATGTGACCAATGAGCTACTGACTAACAGCCAAGAGGACTAACATCATAACAGACAACAACAATAACAAAAAGTGTATTCATAGCTATAAAGCAATGGTTCTCAATGTTTTGACTGCATTGTCCACAACAATATTTAAAGGCTCCATAATTTTCCAGTTGTTCATGATATACTGGATAAAGATTTAGGATAAAGATTTTTACGTGTACACGATAAAATATTTCAGAGCTTGGCAAAACTAGAAAAATGTATAACCATAAAATGTACAAAATGGTCCAGGGAGATATTAGATTATATTAATTTAAATGACTTTAGAATTTTGCTGAGGCCCCCCTGGTTGATAATGACTGCTATAAAGTCATTCTTCCAAAGAGCATTTCTGAGGAAGTTTCTGAAGAGATCTGGATACAGCACTAAATGTCAAAGAAAAAGAAAGAAATATTGCAGGAAATTATTAAAAGACAGATCATACCTGTCCAGGAATGAGAGGCTCCTTGTCATCAATATCAACCAGAACTTCATCTCTAGGGGTCTGAGCAATTGCCTCTGTTGATGAAAATATACCATAAATACTGTAAGCATAAAGTATAAAGTTTCATCAATGGAACCAAGGATCAAGAAAATCATATGATTCTTGCATTTTTAATTTTTTTTCAGTTGGTTCACAGTAAGAACCGGTTCTCATATCCAACCCTCACCAAATTCCTCTTCGGTAGGATCTCTCTCCAGGCTCTCTGGCTGACAGCGAAAATCATTCAATGAGTGGACTGTGCACTGGCCCACGACAGGCTTCCTACCGAACTGTCGGTTGTCTATAACCTTGATCACCAATGGGGGCATATAGAGCTCTTCCTTGGGCAGTCGCTAGAGTGTAGGAGAGATTATAAAAGGGCAGAGATGTGAACAAAAAGAGATTCAAGACTTCCAAACTTTTAACTCGTAACATAATGACTTGTTTATTTCTCTATTTCAGTTGTTATTCCAAAGAACCTTCCCTTCTCTCTCTCTCTCTCCTCTCATCCTCTGTGAAAGTATTTCACACCCAAAACTGAGTCAAACATGACATGGTATAGCACAGGACTGACCACGACTGACAGTGCAAATAACTTTCCCAGTCATTCAGCATTCTTTCCATGCGATGCCTCCCAGTCTTAGATGAGTATTGGAACGGAATCCAGACTATCTTACGTTTTAGAATTAAGAACTGACGCTCATTGCTGGGGAACATTGTTACTGTGCCAGTCATCACTCATGAAACATCCACCATGTGAAGGACACCATGACCACATTGTATATAAGTTTGTCACAACTGGTTAGCAGCATGCTGTAACAAAAAATGTGATACCTTAACTGGATTCCTACATGAAGAATCTATGAGAATCTCTGAAGAGGACTCAGCCAAAGGTCAAGTGTATTTACTATTAACCTTTGATAATTACAATAGATGTGTTATTTTTGTATTTATCCTTGATGAATGCACATTCAAGTTGAATCTTAATTAATTATTACCTAATCGTACCTGCTTTATTTTAACAAAATTAGGTAGATAACTGACAAATCAAGATCAAAAGCTTACGACATCAATGAAGAGGGTGTTGACGTCAAAGTTAGGGTTCTTCTTAGAATTTCGAATGACGCACGACTGAACCACATATGCTCCACATTCCACCTGAAGGCTGGGAGATGTCACACTGGCCAGCTGGAAACTCTTCAGGTTACGCAAACCCCATGCCAGTATCTAAGGGTTTAAAGGTTAAGAGGTTGTCACATCAGGTGCTATGGTAATATGGCAGTGGCAGTAATCATAAAATTGAAAACAGCATTGTCAGTGCCTTTTGTAAGGTTCAAATCAAGTCTATACAGTGCTAGAAGTTGGCCAGAGGAGAACTGGGCCCCTGACGGAGCCTGGTTTCTCCCATGGTATTTTTCTCCATTCTGTAAACTTATGGAGTTTGGGTTCCTTGCCACTGTTGCCTCTGGCTTGCTTAGTTGGTGACACTTAATATTCAACAATATTATTGATTTGACTGCACTGACATTATTGGATGAGAACTCAACTTAGCTGGATGATCACATCAATGATTTCTGCAGAGCTGCTTTATAGATGAAATGGACTAATTTAATAATTGATTATCTTTACAACGGAACTGAATCAACACTGAACTGACTTCAGCTGAACAATGACACTGCTTCTTTAAGAGCTGCTGCACAGCCGAAATGAACTCTGTTTGCATCATTGAATCAATTCCTGTTATCACTGTAAAGCTGCTTTGAAACCATCTGTATTGCATAAAGTCTCTATAAATAAAGATGACTTGACTGTGTTTTTAAACTGTGTAAATGGATAACTGAGGTTAGGTTTTGGGCCTACCTCAATAGCAGTGCGCTGTAGGACAGGTTTTATCCCCTGTGGCACCATGTAGACATTAGGTTCCCTCTGTGGTGGTGGATAGGGCAAATCGGAGTCCTCTGACTAACAATAAAGAGCAAAACATAATAGGAAAAGTCAACAAGGATTAGGGTTGTTATCGTTAACTAAAAGTATTAAAATTTAAATAAAGCTGAAATAAAATAAAATAAAATAAAACAACAAAATCAAATAAAAATATTAGAAAACATTTTGAAATGTTCCCTTGGCAANTCTGAAGTGTTCCCTTGGCAAGTTAAAGCACTAAAATAAAAATAAAGTTTTAAAAAGCACATAACTAAAATTTAAATAAATAAATTATAAATAAAATGAATAAAAAATTATATGAAAATTAAAAATAAAAGCTAATTAAAATATTAATAAAAACTGTCATAGTATGTAAATAATACTAAAGTAACATTTAAGGATAAGGATATTCTGTACGTAACTATACAAGTATACACATACAGTATATACTGCATACTATATGTAAGAAATAATTGACGATGGGCCGTTGAATTATTAGAAAATAATGCACACCCGAGGTGGTAATGCGGCCACGACGTGAAGCATCTGAAAGCATCTCTCTCTCTCTCTCTCTTTTATGTTTGAAAGAGGGAGAGAGCGGGAGAAAGTATGCACTTTCAGGACACAATAATTTGTTGGTTTTATCCTATTGTTTACTATATTTATTCACATGGTCGGTGTCGTTGTGGGTTTTGTTTCTTTTGCGGTTGTAGGCTGTAGGACCTATTGAAATAACTGAAATCATTTGACGAAGTGATATGGAACTGCAATGAGGTCAAGACCTGCCTAGAACTACTTTAGCCGTGCATTTCCCTGAAAATAACTGCACACCCTTAGAATGTTCGGCAACCAGTCAGATTCGACCATTCATCAGCCTCGTAGTATAAACGTGTATAATATATGTATAAATATATTTAAATAAATAAATATATATATATATTCTCTTTTTAGTGCTAGGAAAGATGGCTGAAAATGCATTCATAGTTTCAAAATCCATGTTATCTTCACATAATTGAAGGAGACAAAGAGTACATTTAGAGGGCTCAACTTCAGAAACACTGTTTCCATTCTTCTTTAGAAGTACATTTGCATGACGCACCCGAATTTGAAAATGGGTGTGAAAACAAACAAGAAATTGGTTACTAATAGCAGCAACAAAAAGTCAAACATCATAACTTCACTTGCCAATCAAAGTTAGCAATCATGCCACAATACACACGCACACACAACGATTAGTCAGGACTGCATTGAGCCAGTGCAATTGTTTGATGAATGGCACTACTGTTGAAAACAATGGTGCTCTGTGCAAAGGAACCTTCAGAGATATGCTTCAGCCATGGAGAATTGTAATGTCTAACTTCATTAAGATGGATTTAAAAGAGCGCCATTAAAGTCAGCATGAAACAAAAGTTGTAATAGTTTTTTCTTCCCTATTGTGACGTACTGTATATCTGAGTGAAACAGCTTCTCGTACAAGAAATGTAGGGTGGGACTTGATTTTGTCTATTGGAAATTGATTGGATCGTTGTGGTTTGCTATGATCTCATGTGAGTGACAGGTTGTCCCGCCCTCGCACCAGTAAACACGTCATCGCAGAAGAGACGTCATTGTGAGAAGGAGAGAAAGTTTTTTTAAATAATATTGTGCACAGATAAATCATTTATAATAAATGCTGCAATATTCCACAAAAAAAGATTTGTCAATTTTGATTTCATGGTGACTTTAAAATAAAGCACTGATAATCTACTTGATAAATGAGAATGTTTCCTGACACTTATGCAAATTCACTCAACAAGCTCAAGCCTTTAGACACAAACATCATTTTGGAAAGGCCACTGTATTCACTGTATTCAAAAGTTAAACAGAACTTTAAACAGAAGGTTAAATAAAGGTGCACAACATATAGCACTTACATTTATTCATTTGGCAATTTTTTTTTTTTAAGTAACTTACATTGCATTCAAAGTATACAGTTTATCAGTCCATGCATTCCCTAAGAGTTGCTAGGGCCATGCTCTACTGTTTGAGATACAGGAATGCAAAAACAAAAAAGAAAAGAAAAAAAAAGTATTGTAAATTAAATTTTTGCATGCTTTCCCCCCTTTTTTTACATTTAGATTACATTTTCTGCCATCTAATGCTAAAGTTATGTAATATTACATACGTAATATTTACCAAAATGAATATTCATGATGAATATTTGAATATCCATTTTTCATACTGTACATTATAATGTAAAAATCAAACAATTGATTTTAGTTTTTAGTGTTTGTTTAGACAAAATATTATAGAATTTTAATATTGGTCATTTAATATAATTGCATTCTTAGATCTTAACGATATCATGCAGTTATTTACAGAAAAACATGGACAGTAAGGTGGAGTACATAGGAAAAGGAAAAGTGCAAGACCATGAACCCTTGTTTTCAGTGCCATATTTCCCATGTATTGCCAATGTTTTCATTTACTATTGGCGACACAAAGCACATGTGCTAGTCCACTGTGATTAAGTCTCTAGGGTGTTTGTATCTAATGAAGAGCGGTTATTATGCAGTCTAATAGCAGCATGTTAGTTCCACCATTAGCCCATCACTTTGTGTGTTTTTTTAAATGCCAGTGCAGAACAATACAAATCTTTGTGCAGATGAAGTAGAATCCAGAAGATAGGAGAGCTGGGAATACAGACAGATCAGAAAGGGCTCTCAATTTCCAAGCCACCTCCCACAAGATCTTGTCCTTGGCAGGCCTCATAAAAATTGAGGAGGTGCGTAGAAGTACATAGAGTTCTGAAGGAATCTACCCACCAGGAATAATAATAAGAAAACAATCTAGATCTTAACACCCTATATCTACAGCCTAATGAATTCCAGTGGGAATGACAATTTGGAGCTAACTAAACTGGTTCCAGCTTAGTATCTTCCATTTTGAGTTATGTTGTAACATCTGAAGAGACGTTTGGCTGCTATGGAGATCTGAAGGACTTTTGTAGTTCTTAGTTTTTTTGGTTTAATATGATGGAACCACATGCCCTATGTTTTTTGAGTTTTTGAGTCAAAAGTTCCAGCTAAATAAAATGTGTTTGCGTATGTGTGTTCATGCTGAATTGTACCCATTGCTGTTGACTGTCAGAGAGGAACCCTGGAAGCACAAGCTTGAAGATGCCCAAAACAAACAGAGAGGGGAAAATGAACAAGAGAACAGGAAAGAGATGCTCTGGGACAACTGCAAATAAGATTCATTGTCTATTCACTGAATCCTACACCAACACTTACCTCATTCATGATATGTGAGGGTGGTATAATATCCCCCTGGGGGAAAAAAAAGAAAAATCAAATAAATAAAGTGTTACTGTGTGGGCATTTGTTTGTGTGTGTGTGCGGGTGGGTGGCTTGACTGTTCTCTAAGGGTTCACTTTAATTCAATTTCCCTTTGATTATCCCACTCTAACAGATGCCAGCTGGCCAGGTCTGGACTGGGTGGGGCCTCTGGCACTCTTAAACTCCACTGGCATCTCCAATCAGTCTCCTGGCTGTCTGCATTGCCCAGACAGGGACGTTTGCTTGAACTGAGAGCTGCCGAGCGGTGCCAGTCTCCAAACAGACAGGGCTAGTGAAACCGGTTCAGATACAGTGGTGTTTATGTCATTTACAGCAGCTCTATCCAATTACTCAGTCGTGCCTGACTGAGAGAACAGGGAGTAGCAGTAACTTGAAGGAGGACAGGAAGTGTGTGTGTGTGTGTGTGTGTGTGCATTTTTTTTATAGAAGACAGAAAAAATGACAAAAAAAACAAAGGGCTTAAAGAAATATGACTAACCTCTTGACCTGGGATGTGATGAACTGCAGGCTGTGAAGAAATAAAAAAAAGAACACAAATTAATACATTATTTCAACACACATCTATGTGTACACAGATGTACTATAAAAACTGAGAGCGGTTTTTAATTTTAAATCATATGTTGTCAGATGCTATGCATACAAATACAACTGTGTGGGTGAAGGAGCCACTAAACTTCCTCTGTGGTGCTGGAGAAGCTGTGATATGTGCCATGTAAACACTTGTGGGTTAAACTCATAACAAAAGCATCTCTTTCAACAGAGATGCTGCAGACAACAGCTGTGCTAGATACAGTGCTCAGCGTAAATGAGTACACCCCCTTTGAAAAGTAACATTTTAAACAATATCTCAATGAATACAAAAACAATTTCCAAAATGTTGACAAGACCAAGTTTTATATAACATCTGATTAACTTATAACATGAAAGAAAGGTTAATAATATAATTTAGAGAACAAAATTTTCAGTTTTACTCAAATTAGGGTGATGCAAAAAATGAGTACACCCCACTGAAAGTCTCTGGAAAGCAAAGCTAAATTTTAGACTACAAATGTCTAATTTAACAAGAATTCAACCACATGTGAGTCTAATTATTCACTACACAGGTGTCCAGCAGACAGTTGACTATAAAAAAGTGTTAAAACCCCTTCCCATTTCATGCTGTCAGCAATGGCACCACATGGAAGAGAAATGTCCTGAGAAAGAAAATAATTTCTTTACACCAGAAAGGTGAAGGCTACAAGAAGATCAGCAAAGCTTTACTTATCAGTCAGAATACTGTAGCAAAAGTGGTACAAAAATTTAAAAAAGATGGAACTGCAACCATCTCACAGAGACGTCCGGGTCGTCCACCTCGACAGGAGCATCTTCTGATTAGAAGGGTTGAAGAAAATCGGAAAGAAGTAGAAAGCCAAACTGGGATGACTATTTCCCTTGACACAAAACGGCGTACACTGCAGAGGAATGGTATGCATGGTTGTCGTCAATGAAAGAAGCCTCTCCTAAAGCCCAGGCACAAAAAAGCCCGCCTAGAGTTTGCCAGGGCCCATGCTGACAAAGATGAAGACTACTGGGACTCTATACTCTGGAGTGATGAGACGAAGATAAATGTTTTTGGAACTGATGGCTTCAAAACTGTATGAGGAATACAAAGAAAAATGCATGGTGCCTACAGTGAAACATGGTGGTGTCAGTGTCCTTATGTGGGGCTGCATGAGTGCTGCTGGTGTCGGGGAGCTGCATTTCATTGATGGCATCATGAATTCACAGATGTACTGCTCTATACTGAAAGAGAAGATGCTACCATCACTCCGTGCCCTTGGTCATCGTGCACTTTTCCAACATGACAATGATCCTAAACACACATCTAAGGCCACTGTTGGATTTCTGAAGAAGAACAGGGTGAAAGTGGCTCCTGATCTGAACCCAATCAAACACCTATGGGGAATTCTGAAGAGACAAGTTGAGCATCACTCTCCATCCAGCATCCAGTCTCTAAAAGAGGTCATTCTTGAAGAATGAAAAAAGATAGATGTTGCAAAATGCCACCAACTTGTTCATTCCATGCCTGGAAGACTTGGTGCTGTCATTAAAAATCATGGAGGCTATACAAAGTACTAGATGTAGTAGTTTTTGTTGTGGGGTGTACTCATTTTTGCATCACCCTAATTTGAGTAAAACTGAAAAATGTGTAATTTAAATTATATTATTAACCTTACTTTCATGTTATAAGTTAAACAGATGTTATATTATACTTAGTTCTTGTCAACATTTTGGAAATAGTTTTTGTATTCATTGAGATATTGTTTAAAATGTTACTTTTCAAAGGGGGTGTACTCATTTACGCTGAGCACTGTATGTCTAGAGGACACAAAGAATCCCACAGAATCATCATTGAGGTCATCTTAATTATGATGGATGGTGACCTTTATGGCCTTATATCATGGTATCATCCCTGTGGACAAGGACAAGGAGCACTGAAAATTGGAAAATGAAGGCCAATGATGCCAATTACAGTATCACAACTGATGGTAATGACTATGAATGATAATAATTGAGATAACTCTTACTTTTTCTCTACGAATCAGCTCGAAAGCAGCAAGCAGTTCTCCAGCAGCCTTCCCAGCTTTCTGGATGGGATACCAGGCAAGGCGAGGGGAAGACACCATTGAAGGCTGGCAAACACAGCGGCCCATAAACTCATCAGAACCCTGCAGAGGTCAAATAACTGGTCAAGCATTTTCTGTTTCAAGACCAGGTTAACAGGAGGATACTATGACGTTCCTGGGAAAAACTAAACACATTAAAGCTTGTCAAAGTTTGTCAGGTTCGGGCTAGGTTTGAAACACTCAAGAGTTTTGTTTGAGACGTTTGGTAGCAAGCAAACTTGATATTCATAACTGCCTTAGCTTTCTGTCTGTGAAATAATCATTATTTTAATTAATGTTTCCAGTGTTAGGCTATTACTGTGATATCATTAACCTGTCCCTAAATGGCACATAAAACAAAATGAACTGTGATTAGTTGTTTTACACAAAGATGGTCTACTTGAACAAATATGAATTGAAGAAATTATAATGCTCAATATAAATTCTGTAGTCTTGCCTCCAGTTAAAACATGTTTGTTTACTTAAGAATACAAAATAGCTTTACCAGCCTGAAAAATAGCATTATTAGTATTATTTATATACTAAAATAGAATTTTGCAAAGTGTATATTCTGTTTTGGTTTGGTTCTGTTGTTTCTGTTTCATAGTTGACCTATGCTGTGTTCAGAATCACCCCCTATATTCTCATTCACTATTCCCTACATTAGTCCATATAGTCCACTTGAAGAAGTGAATGAAAACAAGTGAGTAAATTCAGACACTAAGTGCACCGGAAGGGCTGTCGCTTTTGCATAGTTTAATAATCATTTGAAACTTGGCAAACTGGCAGCTCCAGTAGTAGTGGAAAGATTTATCTTGAACTCTGTCATGGAAACTAGTAGGGCTGGGACAATAAATTGCTTCTCGATACAAAGAATCTGGATCAATCCTGATATTTTCTCTCTCGAATCGATTCTGAGCTTAGTTTTAACAGCAGATGGCGCTCTAGGCTAGTTTTTAACCAGACACTCAAATGCTCACGAAGAAGAATGCTGTTCGGCCGAGTCATGTAAGTGGTTAAATATATTGCACCTCGGCTCAGAGTGCTTTTATGATGCGATATTAATGTAAACACAGCCCACTGTGAACACCCTTGTAATTTGCTTCAACCTTTTCGAACTTTATGAATGATTATTTTAGGTTTAAGTGGTGTGCGTAAAGGAACCGAAAGCAAGCAGAGTACGGGTGTTTCTAAAGCACGTAGTGCCATCTGCTCAAAGTCGACTCGAGAGGTGGTGATACATCAGAAAATATCATAATCACTCCAGATTCTTTGTATCGCGAATCGAGAATCAATGTATTGTCCCAGCCCTAGAAACTAGCACGTATAAACCTTAACAAAGACTATAGAATAACACAAGATGCGTCACTCGTATTGTTATGAATGGGAGAAAGTGCAATGCGCAATATGGCGAAATAAGTCCCGCCTTGTAAATAAGAGCTAATCGCCGATTGGTAAAGTCATTGCGTCACTAAACAGTCAGACTCGCGCCTCCGAAATGAGGCACAAGAGATGCGCTTTAGGACTGCGCATGCGCATTAGGTTGATCCAGCCTGAAAAATAGTTTTTTGTCATGATTCGAGAGTTTAGACAGTTGTTGTCAGATTTCATTGGTGATTTCAAATATAAAATTTAATCAAAAGCTTGGCAAACAGCTTTAGAGAATTTGATGTTTCCCCATTCAAAGAGATAGGAGCTCTTGGATGCCCGAGAGACGTTTCAAAGATGGCCACCGAGTGAAATGACTTAATAATCAAGTAAAAATGAATTTGTACCTGTATGATATTACACTGTAGCCACATTTGGAAGTGGATGGATGGAAGATTCAGTTCCGGGAGCCATCTTCTGGTCAGACGCATTAATTAATTTAGTGCTCAGCACAACTCTCACAGTGCATTATGGGTATTCTCTAGCCGTTATTGTGGTGCATTGTGGAATTGAATGAGTGCACTCAGTAATGTCCACCATGGTTTCGTGCCCTATTTAAGGGTATAAGGTCTCCAGAGGTCTCCAAACTCAGTCCTGGAGGACCACTGTCCTGCAAAGTTTAGCTCCAACCAGCTCTAATACACCTGCTTGTTTATTGCATGCCTAGTGAGACCTTGATTAGCTGGTTCAGGTGTGTTTAATTGGGGTTGGAGCTAAACTTTGCAGGACAGCAGCCCTCCAGGACTGAGTTTGGAGACCTCTGGTATAAGGGGTGATTTTGGACACAGCCCTAGTTTCCTCTTGTGTGCCAGTCATCTTGTGTCACCTGTTGTTAATTTAGGGGCTATTTACACGACACCGTTTTCAACTAAAATCATTAAAAACTTTTAATGCATTTTGGCTGTTCATTTATATGACAATGGCATTTTGAGTGCCTGAAAACGGGTTTCAAAGTACAAATTTTTGAAAATGGTATTTTTTTGAAAATGTTGAAACGATGACATTATGTTCATGCATATTACATGTTCAGTCTATGGTGTTTCATCGCCATCTAATGGCCTGACAGCAGAATACAGCGTTATTAGTTGTTTTCGCAGATCCATGTGAATGGGGATAATTTTGTCAATGGTGTTGTCTGTACGCAGAAAACTCACAGGAAAAACTTCTCCATTTTAAACATATTGTTGTCGTGTAAACGTACCCTTAGTCCCCTTGTTTGCCTCTGTGTATTAATAGCCCTCAATTTGTTCAGTTCTTTGTTTTGTGTTTTTTATGCTGCCATGTATTTGCTATATTCTTCTTCTTCTTTGTGGATTATCTTTTTTGTTTTTGTTTAATAAAAGTGCTGCAATTCCTCCTTTTGCCTGACCATACCATGACAGATTTATTATTTTTAAATATTTTATTCATTTAAATTTTAAAGTTTAGTAATTTTTTTTTTAATATTTCTATTTAGCTTTAATGTATTTTTATTTCATTACTTATTTTATTCCAGTTAGTTGACCAGACAACATTTCTTATTTTTGTTTTAGATTTTCATGTAATGTTTTAATTGTATTTTATTTCAGCTGTATTTCGATTTTAAAAAAAAACTAAACAAAAAAAATAGATAACAAAAACAACACTGGTATAAGAATCCAATTTATGATACCAGCATTGTCAGATTTTAATAATTCAATTTAAAATACATTTGTCAAACAGTTACATGGATTTCTGTCTTTTCTCATTCAAGTAGATAAGAGCTGTACTTGCTTGGCGTTATGAATATGACTTCCTATAAAGGAACTTTGGTCAAATAATCTCTGCCTTACAAAGTTGGTGGTTCTCAACCTGAATAAGCTGTAAATTGGACCAGACTTCATGTCACTAGTCAAAAGTCTGGCTACGCAAGACAAATTTGACATGAAACACACCCACTTATAAAATAACACATACCAATACAATGAAAACTCACATAGGTGTCCTGATCGTAAAGCTCCACCACAATGTGTGGAGGGCTCTTCTCAGTCACTTGGCAGTCTCCAAATATTTCCACTTCGTAGAAGATGAGGGTCTGGTCCCAGGTGGGATTGAGTGTGTTCCGAACAGTCACCGTCTTCTGACTCTGATGCAGGAAGGACACAATGGCATAGGGATCTAATCAAAGAGTCAAAGATCAAAGGTCACTGAATTGCATCGTGAGTGAGGAAGTATGGCATGAGTTGCAAGTTGACATTGAGAGGGAATAGCATAGGTAATGTGCATTTGTATACTGTCAAAAATGAAATCTAAACTGTCAAGTGAAATGAGAAAGACTTTGTCAGGTCAGATGGAGGTTATTGCCACGTAGATGGGTAAATGCAATGGAAAGAACTGCATCAAGAGTTGGGAAAGATGTGCAGCCATCAACTCATTGAAGTCTGTTTGCCATCAAGACTGAGGCAGTGCTTCGGTACGTTCTCCTCAGAACCAGACTTTCAATGCATCCGTAAACACAATAAACACAAGTATTTCTGTTTTTATTTTGTTCTGTAATAAGGGTGACTTTGCCAAGAATATAACATCAATTATGGAAGTGAAAAGAACCAGAGAAATCCTGAGTTATGGTGCAGGGAGTGTGAGACCATTTTTGAACTTTAGTAGGTCTATGTAATGTCTGAAAGATGATGTGTGGTTGTGAGACAGGGAAAGGGGGAAAAAAGTGAGCGAGTTAGCGAACGCATGTGCATGTGTGAGTGTTTATGTATTTAAGCGAGTGTTTTAAACAGATAGTTCATCCAAAAATAAAGAATTATGTCATTGTCATTCCAAATCTCTATGTAGTTAGGTTCAAATTTAAATTTTTTGTCAAATAATCATGCGTGACATGTCTTAAGAAGCCAAATTTCAATTTGAATGCAAGCCCAAATTAAAATTTGTGAGCTTTGTCAAAACGGGAATTTGACCCAAGCTTTAATATGATTTAAAGAACACTAGGAACATAACGCACAAGTAGTATAGATTACTTTTTTGTCCTTTCTGGAGCATGACAACTGTGGTCACTATGAACTGTCACTGAAAACAGCAATGTGTACATTCTTCCAGATTTCTCTGCATTAAATAACAGCATATGAGTTTTAATGACATGAGGGTGAGAAAATAATGGCACAGTTTTTGTTTTTAGTAAACTATTCCTTTAAAATGCACAAAATCCAAGCATTTGTATTTGTGTGTGTGTGTGTGTGTGCATTTTTGTAACATATCAGGACACAAATTTGTATAATGACTTGGGTATGACATAGGTATTACAAGGAGAGGGTGACTTATGAGGACATACCCCATGTCCCCATTTTTCAAAAGGCTTATAAATCATACAGAAAATCATAGCGATACAGTTTTTTTGAGAAAGTAAAAATGTGCACAGTTTTCTGTGATGGTTAGGTTTAGGTTTAGGGGTAGTGTAGGGCGATAGAAAATACAGTTTGTACAGTACAAAAAACATTACTGTAACGCCACGCCAGCAGAGGGAGCCCTCGCCCGAGTACTGACTGTGTACCGCTCCCTCTGCTTCACCAGTCACTTCCTGTTTGGTGGACATTTAAGCATGGCATCTGCCATTGACACTTCGCGAAGTATTGCCAGCCTGTCTGCCTTACCGAGCATTTTTCCCATTGCCATTGTTTGCCTTCTTGTGTATGATCATTGCCTGTTTACCCTGTTTACTGCCTTTTGGATTGCCCACTGTTCTGTTGCCTGGATTGGACTGCCTATCTGTGTATGTACCCCTGCCTGTTTCACGTTGCTGATTTACTGCCTGCTGTTTTGGATTTGTTTGCTGTGGATTTCATTAAAACATTGCATATGGATTCTAACGCCGCCTCAGCGTCCTTACATAATACTTCGCCCCCGAAGAATCCAGCAGATGTTACAAATCTACAGGCCGCGTTTGCTTATCAAAGCAACGTTCTCAAGGAGTACCGTGATCAACTGGCTCAAGCGCAAGCGGCTAATGACTACCTGACTCAGTATTTACGATCGCTTCCACCACCTACACCCACAAAGGTAAACTTTTCACTTCCTGACAAATTTAACGGTTCTGCTGAGCAATGTAAAGGTTTCATTCGCCAAGTTGAGATCTTTTTCATGCATCAAGCGAGTAGCTTTGACTCTGATAATAAGAAGTGTGCGTTCCTCATGTCATTGCTAACGGGCCGAGCGATCGAGTGGGCCGCGGCAGTTTGGGAAACTGACCATTTGTTCCAAACATCCTATCCATATTTCGTAAAACAACTCAGAGATGTGTTTGAATACCCGGCAGGGGGTAAGGATGTTTCCACTCGTTTGATACAACTAACTCAAGGCTGCAAATCTGCCGCTGAACATGCTATTGAGTTTAGAACGGTTGCTGCTCAAAGTGGTTGGAACGACGTGTCACTCAAGGCCATGTTTCGTCGCAGTTTAAGTTACAGGCGGAGCTCGCTTGTAAGGGTGAGGATCATTCCTTTTCTGATTATGTCACATTAGCCATCAAGATCGATAATCTAATGCGTACTCATCGCTCTCAAAGCAAGTCAACGAGAGCCATGCATATTCCCCAAATTGCCCAGATCTCCGAATCAAGCCACGCCAATGATTATGCCAGTCCCGAGCCCATGCAACTAGGAGTTACGAGGTTGTCATCTGAAGAGAGGTCGAGACGAGTCCTTCAGAATTTGTGTTTTTACTGCGGTAATGCAGGCCACCGCAATGCAGGGTGTCCACTCAAGGCCCGGAGAGACTTCGCTGACAACAGCCGGGTGAGTGCTGATCACATTTCCATTACCAACGCTAAAAACCTCACTACCATTGTCAAGATAACTACTGAAAATGACTCATTTGAATTCACAGCGCTGATTGACTCTGGCTCAGCATTGAACCTCATTCATCAAGACCTCATTACAACATTCAACATTCCCGTACAACAATGTGATCCTCCTATCAAGGTGAACGCTGTAAACAACAAACCCATTGGAAGTGGCATAACTCAACAAACTCAGCCCATGAAGATGCAAGTAGGCTTATTTCGCCAAGAAACCATTACCTTCTATGTCATTGACTCTCCATTCCATGAAATCATCCTCGGATACCCCTGGCTATCTGCTCACGACCCAGTCATCTCTTGGCAGAGTGGTGAGATTATACATTGGTCACAATTCTGTTTTTCCAAGTGTCTTGATAACGTCATCTCCAAGTCTTGTCTTACCACCAGCACAGAAAGTCAAGAGTGCAAGCCCGTCACCATACCATCCTGTTATCAGGACCTTCAAGAAGTCTTCAGCAAAACCAAGACCACTCAACTACCTCCTCATCGTCCCTGGGATTGCGCCATCGATCTCTTACCAAACGCCATGCCACCCAAAAGTAAAGTTTATCCACTGTCACGTCCTGAAAGTCAAGCCATTGAGACGTACATCGAGGAAGCTCTCAGCTCTGGTTTCATCCGTCCGTCCACTTCCCCAGCTGCAGCAGGTTTCTTCTTCGTGGAAAAGAAGGATGGAGGACTACGCCCATGCATCGATTATCGAGGTTTGAACAATGTCACAGTCAAGTTTCGTTATCCTCTACCACTAGTTCCTGCAGCACTTGAACAACTCAGAGAAGCTAAAATTTACACCAAACTAGATTTGAGAAGTGCATATAACCTCATTAGAATCAGGGAGGGTGATGAGTGGAAGACTGCATTCCTGACCACTAGGGGGCACTATGAATACCAGGTTATGCCGTATGGGATGGCCAATGCACCTGCGGTGTTCCAATCTTTCATCAACGAAATTTTCAGAGACGTCTTGAACAAATATGTGGTGGCTTACATAGACGATATCTTGGTCTATTCCAAGTCTGAAGAGGAACACAAGGGTCATGTCAGATCTGTACTAACCAGACTATTAGAGAACCAACTCTATGTCAAGGCAGAAAAGTGTGAATTCCATGTCCAACAAACAGCTTTTCTAGGCTACAACGTCAGCCATCAAGGGGTGGAGATGGACAAGTCCAAGATCACGGCAGTCACTGAATGGCCCCAACCCACTACAGTCAAGGAGCTTCAGCGTTTTCTGGGGTTTGCCAATTTCTACCGACGATTCATACGAAACTACAGCATTACAGCAGCACCTCTGACATCCCTGCTAAAAGGTAAACCGTTAAAGTTGAAATGGACTGATCACACTACACAGGCATTCACCAACCTCAAGAACAGCTTTACCACTGCACCAATCCTGAAACACCCAGATCCCAACTTACCATTCGTATTGGAAGTAGATGCCTCTGACTGCGGAGTAGGTGCAGTGCTCTCCCAACGCCACGGACAACCAGGCAAGCTTTTCCCCTGTGCTTACTTTTCTAGAAAACTCACGGACGCTGAGCGTAACTACGATGTAGGAAACAAGGAGCTACTGGCTATGAAGGCGGCCATTGAGGAATGGAGACACTGGTTGGAGGGTTCCGCTCACCTCTTCCAGGTAATCACTGATCATAAAAACCTTGAATACATCAAGAGTGCTAAAAGGCTAAATCCTCGCCAAGCTCGCTGGTCCTTGTTTTTTACCAGGTTCCAATTCACCGTGACCTACCGTCCTGGTAGTAAAAATAGCAAGGCAGACGCTCTTTCCAGGAGACATGACCATCCATTGACAGATCACCAACCTGAATCCATCTTGCCACCGTCTATCATCATAGCACCAGTCACTTGGGACTTGATGGATGAAATTCAAAGGGAACAACGCAATGAACCCGCACCTCAGGGGTGTCCCGCTAACAAACAATATGTTCCTTCCAGGCTACGACTACGTGTCATGCAGTGGGTCCATACGTCACTCTGTTCTGGGCATCCAGGTATCTCACGCACACTACATCTCACGCAAAATTCATTCTGGTGGCCATCTATGATCAAAGATGTAACAACCTATGTCAAGTCATGTTCTGTGTGTGCACAGTCAAAAACCCCCAAAGAACTGCCATCTGGCTTACTACAACCGTTACCCATACCTCAGAGACCTTGGTCACACCTATCAGTAGACTTTGTCACCGACTTACCCCCATCTGAAGGATTTACCACAATCCTAGTAATTATTGATCGCTTCTCTAAGGCTTGTAGGCTCATTCCTCTGAAAGGTCTTCCCACAGCTATGGACACTGCTCAAGCGATGTTCCACAACGTCTTCAGGATTTACGGTATCCCCGAAGACATTGTTACTGACCGAGGAACCCAGTTCACATCCCAGGTATGGAAGGCATTCTGTAAACAATTGGACGTTAATGTCAGTTTAACTTCAGGTTACCATCCGCAATCGAACGGGCAAGTGGAGAGGCTGAACCAGGAGATCGGCAGATACCTCAGGTCATACTGTGGACGTGAGCAGCATCGGTGGTCAGAATTCCTACCATGGGCAGAGTACGCGCAAAACTCATTGAGGCATTCATCCACTGGTCTCACACCGTTCCAATGCGTGCTAGGATACCAACCCCCCATGTTCCCGTGGTCTGGAGAACCATCACTAGTACCTGCAGTCGACGACTGGATTCGCCGTAGTGAGAGGGTGTGGGACAGCGCTCATGTACGTCTGCAAAGAGCTGTCAGGAATCAGGAGATACAAGCTAATCGGCGACGACGCCCACATCCTCCCTACCAACCTGGACAAAGGGTCTGGCTCTCCACACGGGACCTCAGGTTACGGCTGCCCAGCAGGAAGCTCAGCCCACGGTACGTAGGCCCATTTAAAATCTTAAGACAGATTAATGCGGTCACTTATGAACTTGAGCTTCCTGTTAACTATCGTATCTCTCCCTCCTTCCATGTTTCCCTCCTGAAACCGTTCCACCCGGATGCTGACCCCAACGTCGGGAACCGGGAGCCACCTCCACCGCTGGACATTGATGGAACCCCGGCATATGCGGTAAAGGAGTTGTTGGACTCCAGACGGAGAGGGGGTCAGCTCCAATACTTAGTGGACTGGGAGGGATACGGACCAGAGGAGAGATCATGGGTAGCCGCCCACGACATCCTAGATCCTTCATTGATTGAGGAATTTCATCGAGCCAGACCCGATCGTCCAGCACCGCGACCACGGGGACGTCCTCGAAGAGCGCCAGGAGTCGCTCGTAGGGGGGGGGGGATTCTGTAACACCACGCCAGCAGAGGGAGCCCTCGCCCGAGTACTGACTGTGTACCGCTCCCTCTGCTTCACCAGTCACTTCCTGTTTGGTGGACATTTAATCATGGCATCTGCCATTGACACTTCGCGAAGTATTGCCAGCCTGTCTGCCTTACCGAGCGTTTTTCCCATTGCCATTGTTTGCCTTCTTGTGTATGATCATTGCCTGTTTACCCTGTTTACTGCCTTTTGGATTGCCCACTGTTCTGTTGTCTGGATTGGACTGCCTATCTGTGTATGTACCCCTGCCTGTTTCACGTTACTGATTTACTGCCTGCTGTTTTGGATTTGTTTGCTGTGGATTTCATTAAAACATTGCATATGGATTCTAACGCTGCCTCAGTGTCCTTACAATTACACCTATGGAATGTCCCCACAAATTCACAAAAACAAACGTACGTGTGTGTGTGTGTGCGCGCGCAGAAAAATAATACAGTGACATCAACTACTTAGGAATGCCAGAGATTGGAGGGACAGTCAAAGTTTATTATTTCAGTCGACGTGAAGCAGCCTCAGTGGGATAGTTTCACTTGGGAGGGAGAAACAGACACTTTTCCCAGCTCTTATTAAACTAGCCCAGTTACACACATACACACAACTTCCCACTTCCCACAAACACAGTGGCTCAAATAAACAAAGGGATAAACAAGCTATGGGGAGCGTGCACTGTTACCCAGGAGCCAATGGGAAATAAACACAGGCAGTGTCTAATCTGCCTGCTTACAGTGAAATGTAAATAAACTGTCTTCCCCAAGGGCATTGTGGGACTGGACATGTCGACGGCTGCCCACGTGTACGACTCAAACATGATGCATGACCCTTGGGAACAATGACATGCTCAAAGAAAATAGAAAAAGGATTTTGGCAGTGGATTATTTCCCATATATCAATACTATACAGTTTTTAACTGTACAAAATCTTATTCTAATGCATGTCAAAAAATACTGTTTGTACATATTATGTGGACTTTAATTTGATCTGTTTTGTGTATGTATAAAAACTGTTATAAATAAAATATAAAAAAAAAAATGTCAAAGTACAGTAAACAATAGTTTGAAAGATCAGTAGACTTTAGATAGATAGATAGATAGATAGATATCCAACTTTAGCACAGAAACCATATATATACAACCATATAACATCTGGCAAGAACCTCTGATTTCATCTAATCCCCCTGCGGTAGCCAAAGCACTGATGCTGCTCTACATTTTTCCCTCCTTTATAAATATTGTGGTCCATCGATCATTTCCCTTTACCAAACTCCTTCTCAAGCGCACCAAGGACAAGTGATTTCTGCCTCGGGCTTGATTTATTCATTTTCCTCAGAGCTCAGAACCCTGTAAAAGATCTAGGTTGGGTTTTGTGCATCAGGAGACTGACCCAAAACTATTTGTAGATTTGAGATCAGAGCGCCAGACTGGCCTGATTTATACCAGGCCTGTATTTTTAAAAGGATCCTCAATGTTTTTTCATCTGTGCTTGTGGGTTCAGAATGAACCTTAAACGCATAGCCCGGGTAGCTACATTTCCAGGATTTCGCAAAAAACAAAAAAACAATATACTTCAGATCTTTCTCCACCTTAAAGTCTCTTTTCTTTTTTCTTTTCATCCTTGTCCGCTTTGTTCCCATTTTTAGACTATGGTTTTTCCATGCATAGGAGATTTATACCAGACATCTCTAATGGGTGATAACCAGCAGACGTATTTTGCCTGCATTTTAATGATGTGGAGCACTCTGGGTTAAAAATTTCACTACCACAACTTAGAGCTTTAGACCATGGCAACCCTCGCTATGGTTTAAAGGGGGTGAAATACTGCTCCAGTGTTGCCAAGAAAGCTCTTTTATATTTGACTTTTTCAGGGACTGTTTTTTTGCCAACATCAACAATCAGTGTCACATTTTGAATGAAAACTCACTTCATGTTTATTAATAGATAATATTAATATAAGGTAATAACAAGGCCCACACGGAATCTGCACATTTATGAGGGAAATTCTGTGGAATGGCTTAAACAGAGTCGAGAGCACTACACATATTGGTGGCTGAAATACATTTACGACTCTTTCAAGTTACAATTATTAAAAGAATAACCAATAAACAAACAGACAAGTGGCAGGATGGTGCAGAGCTTTGGGAATGACAAACTCTGTGGCTCTACAAAGCTTTCTGTAGATTTTTGTGGGACCTGATTCCGTTTTTTCTTTTAACCTTAAAAAAAAAAATTCACAATTCCGCAATATTTACTAAAGGACTATAACAATAAAACATTACTGAAAACCTACAAAAGGTACAGAAAAACACACACAAAAAAAAAAATCTATAACCAATAGCCAATATACAGCATAAAGATATGATTATAAAGGGGAAAGAAGCACTTCTACAACTGCAAAACCAGAGAATGTTTCACCTGAAATTTGTAAAGAAAAAATTCATCCAATTTTTTATGTCAGCTATGCATTCCATTAATTTTGTGAATTGGTAAGTTTCGTCAGGGCGCAAAGAAATATAGAAAAATATAGATCATCAGCTTAACAGTGAAAACTAACGCCATGCTTCCTAATGATATCTCCCAAGGGTAGCATGTACAGAGTGAAAAGCAACGGTCCTGGTACTGAGCCTTGCAGTACTCCACACTGAACATGTGATCGGTGTGACATCTCTTCGTTTACTACTACAAATTGATAACGGTCAGATAAGTATGATTTGAACCATGCCACTGCAATTCCACTAATGCCAACATAATTTTCAAGTCTATTCAAAAGAATATTGTGGTCTCGATATTCAACAATGTTTTTGATCTGCCTGCATTGACACCACTGTATGCGAACTGAACTGAGTTGGACGATGACATCACTGTTCTCTCCAGAGCCGATGTATAGATTAATTAACTAAATTAATAACTACTGAAAAGGAATGCATAAATACTAAATTTACTTAAGCTGGACAATGACACCATTTTCTTCTAGAGCTGCTGTGCAGCCAAAATTATTTGCCAGTTATCACTGTAAAGATGCTTTGACACAATCTGCATTGTAAAAAGCGCTATATAAATAAAGGTGAATTGACTTGACCTGATGTGTTAGACAGTTTACATAAACTCCTGCTGCTCTAACCACAATTTCAAAATTAAGTCCCTTCCTTTGACCCAACAAAACATTACATATGCATCTTGAATTTAAAAAAATACCGGCAGTGCACATGCTTTATGTGCACTTGTTTTGATACTTTCCAAGGACACAAGTCACGGAAGATTATTTCTTATGAAAAATTAGCTTGGCAAAAAAGGAACCAGTAAATGCCAGTAAATCAAAAAGAAAAACGGCAGAGCGGAGCAACAAATTCAGTATATATAATATCTCATTTTATTCAGGGCTTTTCACTTTTTAAGGTTCAGAGAAGACAGGATGTGATAGGGAGAGAAATAAGGAGGTGAATGTTGCAAACCAGATTCAAACTTGCTTCGTCCATAAGAGCAACAGCATCAGACCTCATGCACTAACCGCTAAACCATAGCTCCGACTTGATTTGTTTTACTTCATGTACCACCTCTTCTCAATACAAATTAAATTTTTTACATCTTCGCTGCCAACGTCTTCTCTCATGGACACCATTGTAAATCTACTTCATTTCACTTCTCTGGGCTACAGTTGACCCAAACTGCCTTGGCCCAGCCTGTGCCAGGTACAATATTTCACCCCCTCTGACGTAAGCTCAGTTAAGGTTCCTCTACCATTTAATCTCAAAAGACTTCACTTTTATGATTTTGTTATTTATAAAATGCTCCTATTATTCTAGGCAATACTGACCTTTAACAGAAAATCATAAAATCATAATTCTGCCGTGTTACGCTGTTGCTCTCAATATGCTTCACATTAGGACAACTCATTGACCTCAATGCGTGTCACCACATGACCTGGAAATATGTATCTTATTTTATGTCAACTTGATCAAAATGTCATTGCAGCTAGCACAGCACTCTTCATGCCATGTGGAACTGTAGTAAATGTCTTAAAAGGCAGATTTCACCGATGCCTGCTGTGTGTCTAAATATCATGTTATTACTGCATTCAGAAGAGTATATTACTCAGAATCCATGCAAATAACCACACGTTCAGGATCTGAGAGGTCACAGCGCAATACAAGCTGCTTTACAAAATGAATGACTGTACATATATTTATTGGTACTATGCAATAGCTTTGATCAGATTTTACCAAACAAGTTTGAACCACCTACAAAGCTTTTGTTGATTTCTTAGGTTTTGACCTTGGAATTTTCACCAAGGTTGGGCTGAAGAATTGGCTCCTTTTAATTTCTTAATTTCTCCTTTTTCATATCCAGACCAAACAGAGTTAGCTTCTGTGCCTTCAGCAAGCGCTATTGTCACGGTTCGCAGGTCTGTGGATTCCTGTTCTGTTGTGTGTGTATGTGTGTGTGTGGGTGTGTGGGTGTGTATGTCTTGACTGTCACGTGTGGTTGCTGGGCTACCCACGAGCGCTGATTAGCGATCAGCTGCAGCTGTTGCTTGTCAGCACTGCTATTTAATGTCTCTGTGTTTGTTCGTTCATTGTCGGATTGTTCTGTTGGCTCACGCTGTGTTCCTTTTAGTTCTGCCTTTCGTCTCCTGGGTTCCTGCCGCTGTTCAGAGTGGATGTTTATCTCGTCTGGTGTTCCTGCCGCTGTTCAGAGTGGATGTTTATCTCGTCTGGTGTTCCTGCCGCTGTTCTGAGTGGATGTTTATCTGTCTGGTGTTCTGCGTTGGATAGCGTTTGGAGATCAGCCCATTGTAGTCCCTGTGCTGCCAACGGACCAGCTGTACCGCAGTCTTCCGACCACTTATGTTGTTCCTGTGATCTTGTGCTTTCCCTTAATAAAGGAGTTTTGTCACTTGCAATTGAATCTCGAGTTATCAATCCAGACATAACAATCCGACCATAATGGATTCAGCAAGTGGTGAGTGGAGAAACTTCATTGTTAGTAACAATGTTCGTTTGGATCAACAAGATGAACAGATCTTGGCTACGGGTCGTGCGGTACAAGCGTTGGTGGCACAGGTGTCGGAGGTTACTGCCCAGCTCCGGCAATTTAGATCTGACTTCAGCGGAGCGCCCACTGTGCCCACCCCGCCGTCTGTTTCCCCCTCCGCAGCACAGCCAGATCATCGCGCCGAGCCTCGTCTTCCACCTCCTGCTCAATATGCTGGTGAGCCACAGTTATGTCGAGCTTTTGTGACAAAGTGCTCGTTGTTTTTCACTCTTCAACCCACGTCGTTTCCTACGGAGCAGTCTAAAGTGGCGTTAATGATCACGTTGCTGTCGGGACGCGCTGCGCTCTAGGGAACAGCGGTGTGGGAGAGACAATCACCATGCTGCTCCTCGTTCCAGTCCTTCACGGAGGAGTTAAGGAGGGTGTTTGATTGGTCCGTTTCGGGACGGGAAGCGGCTCGTAAACTGACGGAGTTACAACAAGGTGATCGCTCAGTTACTGACTATTCCATTGATTTTCGCACCCTAGCGGCAGAGACAGGATGGAACGAGGAGGCACAGTGGGACAACTTCCTGCATGGGTTGGCTGACCGTGTCCAACGGGAGATCGTCGGGTTGGATCTACCCACAACTCTGGATGGACTGATCGAACTAGCAATTAGAGTGGATAGCCGTCTGCAACGTCGTGGTCAACAAAGGCGTTCATGTGTCTTCCCTGAGCGGGAGTTCGCCGGCGACACGGTCAGTCCCGTCTTAGATCACGAACCCATGCAGGTGGGCAGAACCCGGCTGACCAGGGAGGAGAGAGAGCGTCGACGGACAAATGGGTTGTGTCTCTACTGCGGAGCAAGTGGACATGTCGTTTCTAATTGTCCGGTAAAAGCCAGAGCCCGTCAGTAGACTTGAGGCTATTGACGGGTGGAATTTCATTCGAGAAATCCTCTTCAGCGACTCTCCTCCCGGTCAGACTACAATGGGCCAACGCCTTCCATAACTGCCAGGCCTTGGTGGACTCAGGAGCGGAGGGCAGTTTTATTGACGCTTCGCTGGCGGTGCAGCTACATATTCCGGTGGTTCCGCTACTTCAGCCTATCACCGTGCAAGCACTCATTGGACAGGTTATGCCTTCACTCGTCCAGAGCACCGTGTCCATAAGGCTCATCACTTCGGGTAACCACACGGAGGAGATAAAATTATTTTTAATCAGTTCCCCTCTGGCTCCTGTGGTGTTGGGTCATCCCTGGCTGTCACGTCACAACCCTCACATAGACTGGCAACTGAACACAGTTCGTGCGTGGAGCAGTTTTTGTCATGCGTCTTGTTTGATGTCTGCCTGTTCTTCTGTGTTGTGTTCTGTGTTGCAGGAAGAGTCCATGGACCTGTCTAACGTGCCCAAGGAGTACCTGAACCTGAAGGAAGTGTTCAGTAAGTCTCGAGCTGCCTCTCTTCCTCCGCATCGTCCTTATGACTGTGCCATAGACTTATTGCCAGGTACGTCTCCGCCTAAGGGCAGGTTATACTCGCTTTCCGTTCCGGAGAGGGAGGCCATGGAGAAATATATTTCTGATTCTTTAGCAGCCAAGATCATCCGCCCTTCCTCATCTCCTGCGGGCGCGGGGTTCTTCTTCGTGGGTAAGAAGGATGGTTCCCTGCGACCTTGCATTGACTATCGGGGGTTGAACAACATCACGGCAAAGAATAAATATCCTTTGCCGCTGATGTCTTCAGCTTTCGAGCGGTTGCAGGGAGCTTCCTTTTTTACGAAATTGGACCTCCGCAACGCCTATCATTTGGTTCGCATCAGGGAGGGGGATGAATGGAAGACCGCTTTTAATACCCCCAGGGGGCACTTTGAATACTTGGTTATGCCTTTTGGGCTTTCCAATGCTCCCGCGGTCTTCCAAGCACTCATTAATGACGTGTTGAGAGACATGGTTGATCAGTTCATATATGTTTACCTGGATGACATATTGATTTTTTCTTCGTCTCTCCAGGAACATGTTCAGCATGTCAGACGAGTGCTTCAGAGGCTGCTAGAGAATGGGCTTTTTGTCAAGGCGGAGAAGTGCATGTTTCATGCACAGTCAGTTCCGTTTTTGGGGTTCATCGTATCGTCCGAAGGAGTGCGTATGGATCCCGACAAGATTCAGGCTGTGGTGGATTGGCCAACCCCAGACTCCCGTAAGGCCCTACAGAGGTTTCTGGGCTTTGCCAATTTTTACCGGCGTTTTATTCGCAATTACAGCCAGCTGGCCGCCCCTTTGACTGCCTTGACCTCCACCAAGCTGACGTTCAGGTGGTCTAGTGCAGCCGAAGCTGCATTCTCCAACCTAAAAAGCCGCTTCGTTTCGGCTCCCATTCTGGTGACCCCTGATTCCTCTCGTCAGTTTGTGGTGGAGGTCGACGCGTCAGAGGTTGGGGCTGGAGCGGTTCTCTCCCAGCGTTCTTCTGCGGACGGTAAGATGCACCCTTGCGCTTATTTTTCCCATCGTTTGACTCCCACTGAACGCAACTACGATATTGGTAACAGAGAGCTGTTGGCAGTTAAGTTGGCCTTGGAACAGTGGCGTCATTGGTTAGAGGGGTCGGGGGTACCTTTTATCGTCTGGACCGATCACAAGAACCTAGAGTACATTAGATCCGCTAAACGCTTGAACTCTAGGCAGGCTCGGTGGGCGCTTTTTTTCGGCCGTTTTGATTTTTCCATCTCGTACCGCCCGGGCTCCAAAAACACCAAGCCCGATGCCTTGTCTCGTATTTTTGATCGTTCCGAGCGTCCGTCGTCTCCCGATTCCATCGTACCGGAGAGACTGGTCATCTCTGCGGTCATTTGGGAGATCGAATCGAAGGTCCGTAGTGCCTTACAAGGGGTAACGCCTCCGTCCGGTTGTCCACCGAGTCGTTTATTTGTGCCTGAGAACTTGCGGTCCGATGTTATCCGTTGGGGTCATTGTTCCAGGGTCGCTTGTCATCCAGGGGTTAATCGTACCGCTTATTTGGTTAAGCAACGATTCTGGTGGCCTTCTATGGCTCGAGATATTCGTGGTTTTGTTTTGGCCTGCTCAGTTTGCGCTGTTGGTAAGACTTCCAATCGACCTCCAGCGGGGTTCCTACAGCCGTTGTCAGTCCCTTCGAGACCCTGGTCCCATATTGCGTTAGATTTCGTTACTGCCCTCCCTCCCTCCCAGGGCAACACGGTGGTTTTAACCGTGGTGGACCGGTTCTCGAAGGCGGCTCATTTTATTCCCCTGCCCAAATTACCCTCTGCCAGGGAGACAGCGGTTACTGTCATTGATCATGTCTTTCGCATTCATGGCCTCCCGAAGGACGTGGTTTCTGACAGGGGTCCTCAATTTGTGTCCAAATTTTGGAGGGAGTTTTGTCGTCTTCTGGGGGCGAATGTTAGTCTTTCTTCTGGTTATCATCCTCAGAGCAATGGTCAAACTGAGAGGGCCAACCAAGATTTGGAACGAGTGTTGCGATGTTTGGTTTCTCAGAATCCTTCCTCCTGGAGCCAACAGCTCTCTTGGGTTGAGTACGCGCATAACTCGTTACCTGTATCGTCCACGGGCCTGACTCCGTTTGAAGGTAGTTTAGGATACCAGCCACCTGTTTTCCCGAGTTTGGAATCCGAAGTCGCGGTCCCCTCCGCTCACGCTTTTGTCCAGAGGTGTTCTCGCACTTGGAGGAAGGCTAGAACTGCTCTCCTCCAGGTGCGGGAGCGCACTAAGGCTCAGGCCGATCGCCACCGGTCAAAGCCTCCCGAATACGTCGTTGGTCAAAAAGTGTGGCTTTCTACCCAGAACATTCCTCTCCGCACCGTTTGTAACAAACTTGCTCCCAAATTCATTGGCCCGTTTTCTGTCACTAAAATCCTTAGTCCAGTGGCAGTTCGCCTCAAACTTCCTCCGGCGTACAGGAGAATTCATCCGGTATTTCATGTGTCCAAAATTAAGCCTGTTTTTCGTTCACCCTTTAATCCGCCTGCCCCGGTTCCCCCCCCCGCCGCGTCTCGTAGATGGGGAACCTGTCTATTCGGTGAAACGTATTCTGGACTCAAGGCGGAGGGGACGCGGATTTCAATACTTGGTGGACTGGGAAGGTTACGGTCCGGAGGAGAGAAGTTGGGTACCTGCGAGAGACATATTGGATCACTCTCTTATCGATGAATTTAATCGACAGGTAACGGTCCACGGGAACGCCAGGAGGCGTTCCTAGGGGGAGGGGTACTGTCATGGTTCACAGGTCTGTGGATTCCTGTTCTGTTGTGTGTGTGTGTGTGTGGGTGTGTATGTCTTGACTGTCACGTGTGGTTGCTGGGCTACCCACGAGCGCTGATTAGCGATCAGCTGCAGCTGTTGCTTGTCAGCACTGCTATTTAATGTCTCTGTGTTTGTTCGTTCATTGTCGGATTGCTCTGTTGGCTCACGCTGTGTTCCTTTTAGTTCTGCCTTTCGTCTCCTGGGTTCCTGCCGCTGTTCAGAGTGGATGTTTATCTCGTCTGGTGTTCCTGCCGCTGTTCAGAGTGGATGTTTATCTCGTCTGGTGTTCCTGCCGCTGTTCTGAGTGGATGTTTATCTGTCTGGTGTTTTGCGTTGGATAGCGTTTGGAGATCAGCCCATTGTAGTCCCTGTGCTGCCAACGGACCAGCTGTACCGCAGTCTTCCGACCACTTACGTTGTTCCTGTGATCTTGTGCTTTCCCTTAATAAAGGAGTTTTGTCACTTGCAATTGAATCTCGAGTTATCAATCCTGACAGCTATATGTGAATTATATGTCCTATTTATTGCTGTCTGTCTCTTGCACGAATTCAAGCACACACACATATATATATTATTATAGCGAGCAAACAGCAATTCAGGAAGTGCGAGCAGCCATATCACCCTGTAGCCCAAGACTGGTTGCCCACTGAAGCTAAGCAGGGCTGAGCCTGGTTAGTACCCAGATGGGAGACCTCCTGGGAAAAACTAGGTTGCTGCTGGAAGAGGTGTTAGTGAGGCCAGCAGGGGGTGCTCACCCTGTGGTCTGTTTGGGTCCTAATGCCCCAGTATAGTGATGGGGACACTATACTGTCAAAAAGCACCGTCCTTCGGATGAGACGTTAAACCGAGGTCCTGACTCTCTGGGGTCGTTAAAAATCCCAGGATGTCCTTCGAAAAGAGTAGGGGTGTAACCCCGACATCCTGGCCAGATTTGCCCATTGGCCTCTGTCCATCGTGGCCTCCTAATCATCCCCATACACTGATTGGCTTCATCACTCTGTCTCCTCTCCACCAATAAGCTGGTGTGTGGTGGGCGTTCTGGCGCAATATGGCTGCCGTCACATCATCCAGGTGGATGCTGCACATTGGTGGTGGTTGAGGAGATTCCCCCTACTATATGTAAAAGCGCTTTGAGTAGCCAGAAAAGCGCTATATAAATGTAACAAATTATTATTATTATTATTATCCCTGCCCACGTTTTTATCACAGGTTGGGATACACATGTTCTGTGTGCTGTTTGTTTGGGAGTGCAGCATGCTTAGTAATCCCTCGAGGGGGCTGAATGTGAGCACTGTGAGCAGCTATTGTTAAGAACGCTGCCGTTAAGAATGCCCGTTCTTACGCTGCCGTTAAGACACCTGCCGGGCGCTCTTTGAGCGGGGGTGCCCCGGCTCGCAATTCTTCAAGGCTCGGGACCCGCTTCTGCTGAGGCAGAGCAGTGGCTCAGGTCGTGGTGTTCATAGATTAATTATTTATATGGGTTAGAGATGGGCCTTGCCCTTTCTCTGCCTTCACCTGCCATGTCCAGTGTTTCATCTCAGGGTTTGGAAGCACACTCTGTGGTTCCTTCCACGAGCTATCTCTCCCCCGAGTCTGCATCGTCCGTTAAAGCCCCAACGGTACCCACCAAGCCACTGAGAGCTACATCGACACGACAGCCAGTAGCACAGTTCCTCAACAAACCGTCCATACCGACGTGATGAATACGATCCTCAACTGGACATGACCACAACGCAGCCCTGAAGTATCAGCAGAGATCGAGTCGACTAGATCATCCATTGTGAAGGCCTCATCGACACGACAGCCAGTAGCACAGTTCCTCAACAAACCGTCCATACCGGCGTGATGAATACGATCCTCAACTGGACATGACCACAACGCAGCCCTGAAGTATCAGCAGAGATCGAGTCAACTAGATCATCCATTGTGAAGGCCTCATCGACACGACAGCCAGTAGCACAGTTCCTCAACAAACCGTCCATACCGGCGTGATGAATACGATCCTCAACTGGATGGAACTGAAATAAACACTTTGATTGGTGCGATCCTATCAGACTTATGATAGCAACCTGATTCGTAACAAAGCACTGTTCGCCAGAGGAGAACTGGCCCCCCGACTAAGCCTGGTTTCTCCCAAGGTTTTTTTTTCTCCATTTTAACACCTATTTGCCACTTGTTTGCCACCTGTTTGCCACCTGATGTCACCTGATGGAGTTTGGGTTCCTTGCCGCTGTCGCCTTTGGCTTGCTTAGTTGGGGACACTTGACATTTGACTTGACATTTGATATTCAACAGTATTCTTGACATTTAATCAACAGTGCTTCTGATCTGCCTGCATTGACACTATTCTTTAAGAGCTGCTGTGCAGCCAAAATTATGTACCAGTTATCAATGTAAAGCTGCTTTGACACAATCTGCATTGTAAAAAGCGCTATATAAATAAAGGTGACTTGACTTGACTTGACTGGTGGTTAAAGCTTATTCAGCTGCAGGTCCAGCTGCGGCATGTCTGTAAACAATGTCCATCTTGCAGGCATTCCAGGCTGACCTGCTTAGAGATATTGATGAGGGCGGGGAACCCAGCGCTGACACGATTAAATATCTGCGACAGGCAGCAGATTTACCTCTCCGGGCCACTAAAAAGACGGCCAAATCAATCGGCCATTCTATGGCAGCCCTGGTGGTCACGGAGAGCCATCTGTGGTTGAATCTGTCTGGGATAAAGGATAAAGATAAAAGCTTTCTGCTAGACACCCCGCTATCTCCATCGGGCCTGCAGAAAGACTGGGAGTTGGGTCGATGCTCCAGGGGAAGTGCGTTTCCACCTCATTATACGGTGCCCATCTCCTTTCTGTGCCCTCAAGGGCCTGTTCTGCCAACCCTGCCACCTCATGTGTTTCAGGGCACAGGGGTTCCCAGCGAGTGCACATCCCAACGTCCACCCTGAAACGCAGCGGCGTTGGGATGCTCGCCCCCTCCAAGGAGGGCTCTAGAGCAGTCAAGTCAGTTGTTCCCTGCTGGTTCGCTGTTTTAGGGTGCTGCACTAGCTGCTCAAATTACTCCAGAGGTCAGTCTCGAGAGCCTGGTTCCCTAAGTAGATTTTTTGACAGAGTTTCGCTCACCCCAATTCAGCGGGGTTTTGTCCACGGTGGTGGGCCCCGAGCAGGCTCTGGTTATGGAGCAAGAAGTAAAATCCCTGCTGGCCAAGGGGGCCATAGAACGTGTTCCTCCTCCCAGTAGGGAGTCCGGGTTCTATAGCCGTTACTTTATTGTTCTAAAAAAGGTTGCGTCCAATTCTAGTTCTGCGCCAACTGAATGAATCTGAAGCAAATCGTATTACAAATCAGGTCAGAGGGCTGGTTTATCACAATAGATCTGAAGGACGCATACTTCCATCTTTATCACCTTGCACTTTCACAAAGTGTGTGGATGCAGCTCTGGCTCCCCTGCAACTCCAGGGCATCCTCATACTAAATTATATCGACAATTGGTTGATTCTAGCATATTCGGAGCAGTTGGTGGTTCGACATCGAGATGTCGTTCTCGCTCACATGAGAAAGTTGGGGTTGGGGTTGAATGCCAAGGAGAGTGTGCTTTCTCCAGCTCAGAAGACCAATTTTCTAAGTGTGGTATGGGATTAGCCGGAAGAGCTAAAGCTAGAGACTGTTAGGTCTGATGGCAGCTGCATCCAACATGATACCTTTTGGCCTGCTGTATATGAAACCTTTGCAGTGGTGGCTCAAGACCCAGCATGGGTCTCTGCATGATCAAGGTCACGTGGTGATGCCTTCCTGCATTAGCCATGTGGAAAAAATCTGTTCCTTTCCCAAGGACCTGTGCCGGGAGCTCCTTGTCGTCACATCATGCTAACGACGGATGCATCCCTCACAGGCTGGGGGGCGATCATGAGTGGTTGCTCGGCTCAAGGTCTGTGGTGGGACCATCATCTCTCGTGGTACATAAATTGCCTCGAAATGCCTAAGTGGCCATGATGTGCTTGTACGTACAGACAACACATCATTGGTCTCTTACTTAAACCATCAGGGTCGTGCCAGTTATACAAGCTGGCTCACCAGATCCTCCTGTGGGCCCAAGGGAAGCTGCTTTCTCGGAGGCAAGTTTACATCCCAGGGTATTTAAATCAGACTTCACCCCGAGGTATGGGTTGAACAACTTCAGATTTTTAAAAGTTACACATACTGTCAGGATTTTCTCTCCAAGATGTTAGTGATGCGGCAGACTGGTCCTCGCCGCACACGTTCATGAAGTTTTATGACCTTGACCTCGGCTTCACTCCAGGGATGCAGGTCCTCTTGTCTTAGCGTGCACATACGATTTCACACGGACAGGCACTTGCTCGTACGGCGGCGTGGGTATAGTGTTCCCACAGTGTTTCGACGCAGTGAGAGTTCCCTTGAAAGGGCACATCTCGGTTACGTATGTAATCATGGTTCCCTGGTTCCCCAGCCTATCAGAAGCTAACTCTGTTTGGTCCAGGTTGATGACATCACCCACCTATGACGTTCTATCACACCCTTGGACTGATTCCATATGTGCTTCACAAAACAATCCCGCAGAGGCATTCCCACAGTGTTTCAAAGGAGCGTCTCGATCCCTTTTCAGGGAGCCGTGATTACATACGTAACGGAGATGTTATATATATAAAACAAAAATACTAAAAAAAAAAACGTGCACAACCGTGATTCACACAAACCTTGATATGTCTGTAATAGCTATGTTTGGGTCATTTATGGTATGCTCACCTGAGAAACTGTCCTTATCCATTGCCATCAGGTCTCTGGCCTGATACAAGTAACATCGCAAATGATAAAGGGTCCCATCTGAAGAATCAAGAAGAAGCATGGCAGTTTTGTTTCAGTCATCATTTAAATCTGTTGTTATTTTAAATAAAACAAGAAAACGAACACGTTCGACTCACTTTCAAAGAAGCAGGATATGGTTGGGCGGTTGACACCAAAGGTTGTTGTAACTGATTTATCATCATTTTTTTCATCAGTAACACTGCTCTGTTGACAAAAAGAAAAAAGAAAAAAACACTGTGTGACACATTATGTTACTTCAACCTAAACAGTAGACTCACACATTTTGGCGTTCAGACAAAAGCATTCATGTTGTATCAAATATCACAGTATTCTGACCAAAAGGGTAAACAGAGTATGTGTTAATGATAACTGCTGTCAGTTGTGGAAAGGGCAACTGTATATGCACCACAAACCACTGGCATGAAGTGATTACATGTCACCACCCCAAGACACTCAAATATCATTTTGACACATAGAAAAATCCTAATCTTCTCTGACTAAAATGCCTGATGATGTCTCTGAACCAAAATGAAACTGCTATGTCATTTGTGGCTCACAATATTTACATAACCCAATACCCTTGTACAGTTTAGGAGGAAAAAAAGAAAAGAAACACACCCTCCAAATTGCCCTCTAAAACAAAAACAGAAATTGGAATTCAATTCCAACGAGAAGCTATGTAGCGCACGCAAACACTGAATCGTTATTTTTAATGTCACATTGTTCGCACATGCAGCTTTTTGTGCTAAGCAAGCTATAATCAAACCTACTTTTCGGTCTCTCATATGTGGCGGAGAAAAGTTAGATTCATTACAGATAATCAAATCATCCTAACTCTCTTGCATATGTAGGGGTAGTCTAAGCCTCAGAAATTCATGCACACATACCGTTGGCTGAATGTCTGATGCATATGATACACAAAGGCTGTGTCAGAAAACTGAAAAACGCTGCCTTTGGAGGACGCATTCCAAGGCAGGAAGGCATCAAGGTACGTCCGAATCTAATGTTAGCTTCACTTCCTGTCTGAGATACCTTCATCTAATCGATTTTTGAAGGCAGCATAAATGTATCCTTCATTGCCTTTGATATCCCACAATCCTTTGCTTTTCATTCTGTGACAGTTGATTTAAAAAAAATAAAGATGGGGTCTGAAAGTTGCGATTGGCGGTCAGTTTGTGTGTAAATGTACGTTTTTGACCAAGGTTTTCCACTTCTGACGTCATTTCTAGCAAGAAATGACTAGTTATTAAATATTTGCTTAGTTATAACCAAAGCTTGCTCTTTTTTTATTGTAGATCATTAAACAATTACGCTGCCTCAAAAGCTCTCCAAAATTAATTTTGTGAGGTACTTTTATGTGCAAACGCTGGCTGCTAAGTCACTGGCTGATACAGGGCAGCGAGGCAACTGCCTAGTCAGCTGCCTACGTTTTCGGACACAGCCAAAATTGGAAAAAATTCAGGAGTTTCAAAGTTGTCATCTGATTGGTTGAATTCTATAGGATTTCCAGGAGAAGGAAATCCAGGAGGACATTGACGTTACATTCTCACGACCCTAAAATGACGCTGAACAAAATGAACTGTGATTGGTTGCTTTACATGTCAGTCAGATGGCGGTCCTTGGCCAATGAAAGCTGCCATGGGGTCCAGACCTGCTGCCGCCAGTCTAAAGGTCTGGCTACGCGAGACTAATGCAGAGGTGGCAAAAAGTGTGATTCATTGGACAATTGGACAATAGGTTCATCTTAAAACAACTTTTTATCTCTCATATGTAGCAGTGAAAAGTCTGAATCATTCTAATAAATTAGTCTTAAACTGCTCTCTATCTCATAAATAGTGGTGGAACATCTGATTCATTCTAGTTCACTGTAAATAGTACTATCTCTCATATGTAGTGGTGAAAAGTCTGATTCATTTTAAAAGACTCTCTTTCATATGTACCTTTAAATGAAATGTAAATGAACAGATTATGCTCTAGCAGCGGAGCTACAGGAAGAGCAGGATTTAAAAACTATAAGTTAAACACTCTACATCATATGGAAATATTTGAAAAATGACTAAATTAAGTATTTGATGTGATTAATTGATGTCTATGGATCAGAATTTTCAGGTGCCCTGGGAGGCAGAGCAAGGGAAACATCTAGTGCACTACTTGCACCATGGATCCATTCCAGACCATCGTCAACTCTCAATTTTTAACCCAGCCAAGCCCACATGACATCTCGTGCCAAAGCTGCCTGGAATAGACCCGTAACAATGGGCCCAGTGGACCAGACTATGAGTAAAAGAATAAGCATGCTAACTAGACTTTATGCATACACCGTCTTTCACACTCACTGCTCCATCTCTGTCTCCCTGTAAAGATATCCCATGATGCCCTTATTTTACCATGCTGATTCCACTTTGCTTGCCCAGTCTCTCTCAGCACCTCTGATTCGTCCAAACTCAAAGCCCTCCACACCCATTCTCGCCTTTGCCTTCTCTAAATTGCATCTCGCCTTCGTTTGATTCTCTTTGACCACTTTCCTTTCCTTCCATTACTGTCTCTCTTTCTAAATCTCACCCCAATTCCAACTCCACATCACTCAAATAGTCAACCCTCATTACCAGTGAACACTCCAAGGCAAAGATGGCCGCCGGCCCCGTCTTTTCTAATGGTTCCATACGACATCTCCAGCGGCGGCGACGGAAGGAGTCCGTCTTTTTCTGCTTGAGGTGAAACTTCCAGCCAAATAAAGAGGCATACTCCCAGCCCTCGCGCTCTGACTCGTCCGGACGCTGCTGTAGAAGTTTGAGCGTACACAGAAAAAGACTAATTTACATAATTGAACTTGATTATATTCAAGTATTTTTTCTCTTATGCATGTTCTGTATGATCCTATCCAGTGGTGTGCAGTGCAAAAAAACATTTAAAAAGACAAATAGCAGACATGAGGATCTTTAGATTAGTGAGGAAAGGATTAGTGAGGAATTAAAGTTATCTAATAGAGTAGAAAGACGGGAGGTACCACAAGAGAAACGTTTCTAAATCTGTGCTTAAAGAGTGCCACCATGAGGACACTGATTTTACTCATAGCAACCCCAAAAACTATTTGGACACTTCAAAAATATATAATACTGCAATAAATAAAATATCTAAGTGGTCTTATTTATTTATTTAAAAGCACACTTTTCAAGCAAAATATTTCACAAAAAGAATTTATACTTTAATAAATTATAAATGCTTAAAATTGTGATGAAAGTGATGAACTACAAGTGCAGCTGACTTCCAGGTAAAATTTTACATTTTACTAATAAGTATATTAAAAGTAATTGCAAATTTGCAAAGTTACAGAAGTTCTGGAAGTATTTCTAGCATGATTTGTTTGTCTTTTGTTTTAATAATAAATTAAATGCATAAATAATATACACTGCCATTCAAAAGTTTGGGGTCAGTTCAATGTCATGGTTTTCAAATGATTGTTAACTGTGATAATTCTTGAGCACCAAATCAGCATATTAAAATTATTTCTGTAAAAGAAAACTGTGAAATATTATTACAATTAAAATAACTGTTTTACCGTATTTTTGATCAAATAAATGCTGCCTTAGCCTAAGAGCACATGCTGTAGACTTTTCAAAAATATTTTTTTTAAATCCTTACCGACCCCAAACTTTTGAACTTTATTTATTTAGTTGTCCAAATATTTTTTTTTATAAAAATTTAAGTAAATAATATAATGTAAACCACCTTTTGAACTCAACCCTCTCTCTCACGCACCTGTACCTTGTAGTTCTTTACCCACAAACGTAAACACTCTGAGCCTCATTCAGGAAACACGAGCAGTACAAATTAGTGTGTAAATCGTTCATAAATCCATTCTTATGTAAACTGTCACATTGAATTGAATGTGAAAATTTACATAAGAACGTCTTTACAAACGATTTACAAATTTGTTCTCCTCATGTTTCATGAACGATGCCCATTGCCATTCTCTGTGACTCTAAAAAAGCAAATATGTTGATGTTTTTCAGTCTAACATTATTATTATCAGAAACAGTGATCTGCAGATTTTATTTTTTGATCTTTATTAACAAAGTGTGTTTTCGCCAAACTTGTTTGCCTATGTGGATAAGAACTTTCACAGATTAAAACAAAAGGTCTTTATCGCTCTCTCTCTGTCACACACACATGCCCCTACACACACCCTCACACAGATGATGAACATTTAACATATTTGCGGCAGGACTTTAAAGTTGGACCCGGGTTTTCCTGCCAAGTGGATTAGAGGTGGGGGATTGATTTCAGATTATTCTCAGATGGCATGATTAATTAGGTGTCCTCTCAAGCTCCATCTGCCTCTCACCAGATGCGTTCAGGGACAGGGGAAGACCTCCTGAGACTACACAGAGCTCTTTATGTCACGCCACCCTGAGCTTTACCAGAATCCCCCAGAATTCAAAGGGAGAAAAATGAAACTTGTGCCAAGATTCTTCATTTTGTTTATAAGTTGCTCTCAATGTGAAACTTCATTATTTCTTTGACTGAAAACAAACCGAGTGGCAACACTTTGCTAATGATGATGATGTACTTTTCTGAGCGCCTCCATTTTCAGCATATCTCTACGGCGGAGTCGGATCCAGCGTCTCCTGCGGTTGGTGTGGTACATCTTCTCGGACGGAACCCAGGATTTTGGCCGGCGGTCCGGGGGGAGGGTTATTCCATATTCCCACCCTACAGGTAAAAGCAGATTTATTGTGGAGATGCGTTGCTTTTGAAAATCATCTCTATATACAAAATAATGAAGAGCAGAAGTCAGTGGCATAAGACTTCTCAAAGTTTCCATACCTTGATCATCCACCGCACGCTTCAGATCCTCGCTCCACTCAATATCCTCCCACACCCAGCCGGGGGGACACTCGATCTCATCTTTAGGCACAGCCTTTTCTCCATTCTGCCCCCCGGTGGACACATAAAGAACAAAAAGGTCAGTTCCTGCCAACTGATTTTAATGTAGAACATATTAGTTCACTTTTTAAAGTAAAGTATTTTTTTAAATACACTTTGACTAAGTATTCCTATGTGCCTCATGAATAAAACTAATAGCTACACTGTTCATCAGTTTCATCAGTTCAATCAATTCATCAATACATCTTCACACTGACCACATCTGTGTACCCCTCCGACATGCCGATCCACTGTCCTCCTGGCAAACGCATCTGATTTTCAAACACCTCCTCCAAAAAGCTTGTATGACCTGCATCAGCGTCGTAGAGCATTCTGGGCATCATGGGTATAAAGACACATCCATCTTATGCCATTTTACAGGGTGTTCAATGAAGTTGATATCACTAATACTAAAATGTCTGTGAGCAAATTTAATGATAAGATGGTACTCACGTTTTCTCTGGGCTGACGTACCAGTCTCCTGCCCAGTTCCATCCTGGGGAGGGTTTGAAGCTCTCCTTTGGCAGTTTGATTCTGCCAGTCACATCGCTGAACTTGGGGTATGTCAGACCCGTCGTACCCCAGTTCCCCACCAGGGCCAGTTTAGTCTGGTTCTCATACTGTGGATCAAAATAACTCCTTTAGTAGCTCAGTAACTCAAACACATTCAACTCAAAAAGAAGCTATTAAAGAAATTCAACCAAAGAATGTAACTGTATAAAAACAAAAAATGAGCAGTTGAGCACCATTCTGAGATTCTTTGTTTTATTTCACATACACTACCATTCAAAAGTTTGTTTGTTTTTTATTTTTTTTTAAAGAAGTCTCTTATGCTTACAGAGGCTAATTATTGCGAAATATTATTAAAATTTAAAATAACTTTTCTATTTTAATAGATCTTGAAATGTAATTTATTCCTGTGATGGAAAAGCTGAATTTTCAGCATCATTACTCCAGTCTTCAGTGTCACATGATCCTTCAGAAATCATTCTAATATGCTGATTTGGTGCTCAAGAAATATTTCTCATTATTATCAAATTTGAAAACAGTTGTGCAGCTTAATTCTTTTTTTTTTTTTTTTTTTTTTTTT
>RJVU01061675.1:825799-857492 GCA_003731715.1 Anabarilius grahami
CATAATGCAATATTTTTTTCAGGATTATTTGATGAATAGAAAGTTCAAAAGAACAGCATTTATTAATAACAGTATAATTCTTTGTAACATTTTTGATTAATTTAATTCATCATTGCTGAATATAACTACTAATTTCTTTAATAAATACTAATTTCTTAAAAATGTACTGACTTTTTGAAAGGGAGTGTAACTGTGCATAATAGTGTTTCCCTTTCGAGGGAACTGTCGACGCTGCGTAGCAACGCATTGGGAACCTTCTGCGTGATGTCGTCACTGAAGCACTCTTGTATCTAACCACTCGCGTCGTGAGACGTCAGAGACGGGTGACGTCACGGACCAGGAACTATAAAGCATACCCGGATGCACTAGCGGGAGTTTTTATCTCCACTCCTGTTGGCTTTATTCTCGAGGGAATAAAAGTCTAACGCAAGGCTTAGATCTTCGTGCTCTGGTCATGTGGAAAGATCCCTGGTTCCTGTCCCAGGGACCCGTGTTGCGGACTTCTGGTCGTCGCGTAATGCTTACGACAGATGCTTCCCTCACGGGCTGGGGGGCGATCATGAGTGGTCGCCCAGCTCAGGGCTTATGGGAAGTCCATCAGTGCTCCTGGCACATAAATCGGCTGGAGATGATGGCAGTGTTCTTAGCACTAAGACACTTTCTCCCATACCTGAGNGATTTCAACCTTTTTTCTCACTTGGAAAAAAATTATATGAATTTATATAAGTTAATAAATAGATATTAGATAAATATGAATTGCTACATTTTTAAAACATATGATAATCTAAACAAAAAGTGAAATAAACCATTTCAAGGGTGAAATTGATTTCCATATAAATAAGTTGTATATACACTGCTGGACATTGTTAATAGACAAATTAATATGTAAGTAATTGAGTGAAAAAGGGTTTAGTAAAATTCCACAGGGCAAAAAAGCCAACAGGTGAAGAAACACCAAAAAAAAAATTGCATGTTGGGTAACTGCCCACTCACCGTTTCTGCATACACAGAGAGTTTACCCTCTGCAAACTGGTTAAAGGATTTGACATCAGCAGTGAGTCCGAACCACAGCTTGACCCTGATCTGAGCTGGGATCTTACTACATCCCACGTCTTCCTGCGGATACTGAGCACAACATTACTTACAGAGATTTATCAATACCCCTACGGTTCCATTCATCATTTGCACTGTAGCATTAGTATGTGTTTTGCCTCCAAATAGTGTATTTAGTTACCTTCATGAAAACCGTTTGAAGTTGGCCGCAATGCTTGCCACAGTAACCCTGGGAAAAGAGAACTTGATGGGCGGGAATTCTGTGGTAGGCCACTCGTCTGTCTCCCTGAAGCATCCAGATTATTATATCTGGAAGACTGTTCTGGGGCTGAAAGAAAGAATGTACTGCTGTCAATTGATTAAAAAATATCAAATTAATCACACATTTTTCACAAATAATCAAGTTTTTTTTCTCAATTTCTGGGGATATAATTAGTCATTACAGCCATTCAACATTACAATATAATTGAAAGCCATTATTTAAAGGTGGGGTATGTAGTTGTAAAAACACTGTTTGGAAGGTAGTCGGGCCGACACCAACAACAAACGTGTAGCCAATCAGCATTAGGGTGCATATGACGGTCGAGGAGACAGAAGGAGCAAGAGAGAAATTTGAAGAAAGACTGCAGAAAGAGAGATGAGACACAATACAAAAGAGCTCAAAAGAATATCACTGGAATGAAGGTTTATGACTGGGCAAGCACTTTAGGACCAGCATTAATATTAGAAAATCTTTCCAGCGCTGGAGAGGGCTAAGCGGGAAGGCCCGAAAACAGGCTTTGATTCCACTTCTCATGTCAGTAACACTGGGTTTGAGTGTCATTGATTGTCTGGAGCTGCTGTGCTGTTGGCGACTAACAACGAACACTTGTTTGTATTTACTCTTGTGTACTGTACGTTCATTTTTTGTGCCCTGCCGTTCATTCATCATCTGCGCTTTATTTTTCATGAAGCATTTTGTTGCGCGTCAGCTGTGATAAACAGACATCCACTCTTGCATTGCGTGTGTAACAGTGGCCATATAGTGAGAGTTGAGCAGGTAAATCACTGCACACTGACGACCGCTAGACGATGCGGTGTTTAGCGCCATTGTTAGTGCACTCATCTTGCCTGCCAGCAGCAATCGGGCTGGGGTTTGAGACCGACTCGGAGCAGGGTGGTTAGGATTGGAGGGTGAGTTTGGAGGCGGAGCAATAAAGAGAGTGGTGGGTTTGTTTGGGTTGATTTCAAATATCAACAATGTTCAACAGCGTTTTTGAAAATCTACTTACCCCACCTTTAATAGACTTTAAAATTATAACAACTTTTAATTTAACTTAAAACAATCTTCACATAAACCCATTAAGATAAATGCAACATTTAAGCTGTTTTTAATATAGCAGGTCTTAATGCCCCAACTTGTTTTTGACCCATGTAACCTTGCATTTTAATAAATAAGGTTATGACACCAACATTTTACATATCAGTGAAATTTCACAATCAGTTCTCACTTACAATTTTTATACCACACCAAAAACTATTAGCTAATTAATATAAAATTCAAACATTTTTAAAGACAAGCAAACAGTCACTAGCAGACTAACATTTTTCTCGAAACACGTCGACTTTATTTTCAAAATTTAATGAGTATATTCGCATTAATCAATCTTATTTCAACTTTTTTCTCGAGTTTAATCTCGCATTATAATGACTTTAATCTTGAGATGGTTTTATTTTTTTTATAATTGCTTGGTCTTAACCCTCTTCTGTAATAATGACACAGACTGCAGTAGGTATATTAGGCTGCTGTCACTATTTGAATCAGGTGCAGGTCACACAAAACCACCAAAATATATAATTTCGACATGCGAGCTACATCTCTTTCACCTCCTCAGCGAGGTGACGTAGTCTCATGGCCCAGTCCTCAGCCTGCTCCAGCACTGCACTCAGCTCGGTCTCTGGTCCGTGTTTGAGCGCCAGTGCCACCTGCACTATCTGCTGCATGTTAATCTTGCGCAGATTCCTCAGAGCTTTATCCAACGGAGTCCCACAGGGCCATTTATTCACCTCGGGGAGCTCCTCACTACAGCACATGCACACACAAGAAAGCTTTAGTTGGTCATAGTGAGTGCGGTACAGCTTTACAAAACACTTGAGCACATCTGCACCTGCAGTCGGCTATGACATCATCAAGCAGCTGGACAACCCTCTCCTCCACTTCCTGTTCGTCACTTCTTGCTTTGAGCTCCAGCTGTACCTGCTCCAGGTTTGATTCCTATTTTGATGAACATATTATGAAATACAATTATAAGGGATTGTGCTTTGATATATGTGCTTTTTTGATGTGTTGACCGAAGGAATGTTCCTCACCAGTCGGTCAACTATGCTGAGCAGCATGTTCAGGGCCTCTATGCGAGGGCTGATATCTTCCCACTCTGAAGACAAGACCACCACAGGTTTCACATTTCCCCATGGTAGGTAGTAGTAATGGCAGCCTAAATAACAATGTAAAACAGTGGAAGTGATGTTAGATACTTGAGTGAGTATCACTCATTGGCTTATAGATCCTTCGAAATAATCTAAACTGAAATGTTATTGGGCATTTCATGTAACATAGAGCCTCTAACTATTTTTTTTTTTCTTTTCACAAAATCACATAGAATTTAGAAGTTTAGACTTAGGTAAGAGGTAAGAGGGCACAGAGACCAAGGTGGCCCGGGCTGCCTTGTGGCGCTGACACTGTATATAGGGATTAAAATTTCTTTTAAAGGATATTTATTAAAACAATAAGAGGAATATTATACATTTTTACAACCAGTTATCCATATCCACGTGGAATTTATAGGTAAAATCACATAGAATAAATGTTCTGGTGTTTCTGTCAGATGAAAAACATATACCACAAGTATCCACTTCAAAGTAAAATACCAGTACAGATATTTTATGTGGGGCATTCAAGAATATATGTTTGAACTAAACATTTCATTAGGTGGTTTCTCACCATCAAACACAGCCCTGCTGAACTGTGTGGTGGAAGCCAAAGGCATACAGGTGTTGTCGAACTTGTTGCCGTAGTTACCAATACTGACTTCAAAATGAATTGCATCATCCACATCCTGAAGAAGAGTTGCTGAGTAGAATGCAGCAAAGAGGGAGAACTTCCTCTTCCGCATGAATTTCTGCGTGACAACACAACAGAGGTCTTTCACTTACATTAAATGATGCATCCTGTGTCACATGATCTCATGTCTGATGCTAAACCCAGGAGGAATAACCGTGATCTCACCTCTACCACCAGCAGGTCATCCGGGTGTATATCTTCCATCTTTTGCTCCACCTGATCAGACAACTTTGTAATGAGTTCTAACAGCACACGTCCTCGATAGGCCACACCCTCTCCCTATGTCAAAACATACACACACACACACACACACAGGAACTTAAATTATTTTCTAAAATAGTTCAGTTTTATTAAGTAATATTAAAGGGGTTATATGTAAGAATTTTTTTTGAGAAAGACTCTGGACAATTTTGGCAGGAAAAATCAAAAGGTTCTGATGTTCATGCATGCTCCCGACAGATTCTCTTCCGTTCAGTGGCACATGAAATGAATGCTTATACAATGTTCAGGATAATGCCGAATGAGCCATTCTGTACAGTAATGTCAATGTGTCATGCAAAGAAAAGGGATTAATTCAAATTATAGTATCACATGGCCAGACCTATATAGTCTGTTGTCTCAAATATACTTTATAATCAAACTATCATAACTGTAATTTAAATGACCTCATCCGTTGACATGATGCCGACGGTTAATATCGGAGAAGCTTTCCAGCGCTGGAAAGACCTAAGAGAGAAGGACCCCAAGGTTGCTTTATTTCTTCTCGATACGCGAGTAACGTTGGTTTTCCTGTTTCACAGAACTAATATATGCTGTCTTTTGCATGAATATACTCATGTGTCATCTTCGCTTGTTTGTTCATTTGCATTATTATTATAAGCTTGGAAAGTCTAAACCTCCTCCACCGCCCGTTTCAAGCATCAGCTCACAAAGTGAGTCTGAAAAGTGAGATAACATATTCCTAATATATGATTTTTCTTTTGGTTCCCCTTTTAGTGATCGTTATAACCCTTTAAACTTATCACATTTGTAATATTTTAGTTACTTGTACTCTCGCGTAATGTATGTAATGTATGTTCATGAAAATGGTGTTTGTTTTTTGGGATAGAAGGGATTACATTGTCACTGAAGGGGTAGAAGAGCTAAATAACCATTAGACATTCAACCAATTATTATAGTAACACAAATTGATTTAACTTATTGATGAAATACCCTCGGGCAGCAGGTACAGCAGATTCTGCCATAGTCGGGGCGGAGGCATCAAGATAGTGTTGTGATCCTTTTGGGTAGGGGCGTGTTTGTTTTGGTGATTTCAAATATCAACAGCGTTTACCAGAAATCACTTACTGCACCTTTAATCATCTAAATGTCGCTCTCAGCAGCATGGATGGCGTCCGGATGTTCTTTAACAGTATATCGCTGAAAAGATATTCCCAACTTTTTTACTTCTAAGCAAAAAACAAAAAAGTTTTTTACCGTGGGCACTGAATCACATCCAGCCTCTTGTACGTTACATGTGCATGAGAGTGAGCACAAGCATTAAGTTGCTGACTGCAGTTTACGCCACCGGTGTCAAAATAACAAGGTTTTCTGAATTCTACATACAGTATATCACTTTTAAGTATTAAGAAAATACTCAACCTTGAATAACTAAGAGTTTATAGTCAGCTATATGTATAGTCAAAATTCCTTGCCACTCTCCAAGTCATTTCAATTAATTTGAGGAATAAGCGAAAATATGAATATAAACTAGTTGTTTATACAAAATTATTGTGCGAGAAACCGAACAGTATTTATATAATTTTTTACCTCTAAAACACCACTATGTCCAACTGCCCTCAACATCCGGTTAGTGAGGTCTGAATGCACTCTGACAACGGAAGTGATGTCTCGCACTCATTGAAGCAAAAGCGTGAGACATCAGTTCCGACATCAGAACGCGTTTTTTGACCTCACTAACCGGATGCTGAGCGCAGTTGGACATAGTGGTGTTTTAGAGGTAAAAAATTATATAAATACTGTTTGTTTTCTCACACAAACCGATCGTTTCGTGTCTTAGGACATCAATGTGTCGTCACGAGCCGAAGGGTTTAATTTGGATTTGTCTGTCGTGTTTTTTTGACTCTTATAGATGGAGTTCTCACTGACATGCATTATACGGCTGACAGACAGCAACGGTTGGAGTTAAAATCATCATTTGTGTTCTACTGAAGAAACAAAGTCACCTATATCTTGGGTACCCTGGGGGTAAGCAGATAAACATCAAATTGTCATTTTTGGGTGAACTATCCCTTTAAGAATAATAAAAAATATGAATATAAATGAGTTGTTTAAACAAAAAAATAAGATATTCATAATACAGAAATGATTTAATATTTAGAAAACTGTAATCTGGGGAAAGAATTTTGGTTTTAAGAAACATAAATATATTTTAAAAAGATTTATAATACAGAAAAAAATTACTAATGTAGTGAAACCATTTTGATGTTTAAAAATGGAAAGACAATATTTTACAAACAAGCTGTAAGAAACTCTGTATAAGTCTTGTATTATTTTTTATATATATAGTAAATCTCACCTTTCCCAGGTTTAGTGTCTCATGCGGGTCTGAGAAGGCTGTGAACTCTCGAAGGCTCCCATACATGTTGACATAGCAGGGGCCAAAGGTCGGAAGAAAGCCTATATTGTCATCCACTTTTTGAGATAAAATGGAGGAGAGCAAGAATTAGTCACAGCAGTCACCTCTAGCTTTAGGAGCAGTAAAAATAAAAAGCAAATTGTAAATGTGAACAAATTGCTGTATTGTCATATTGCTTGTTGACATAGATTCAGTGGCAAATCAATTGCCACCTTATCTAAAGACCGTGGAAGAAAGCTATAGGCAACTTATAAACTACAAGTACTACAGCCCAACAAAAGGCCAAATCTGACATAGGTGTGATCTACAGGAAGGGTAGCACACATATTTAAGATCAGAGAGACACACATACTGGTGCCGTGGAAGGTCCTGGGAGGGAACTCATCTGAGTGCAGAGGGAAATAGAAGTATTGAGACACAATGAGGATAGATGAAGTGAATGATGCAGGCAGTGCAGCCGATGCTATACAACCTGACTCATGCACATGCCTTTATTAATCACGTCTGCACCAGACATAGAGTTAGATTTGCACACCAAATTCACTCTATGCAGCTCACAAAATACCACAACCAACTGCAAAACTGTTAACATAATGAATCCAATTTCAGTTACGCTGAAATATACTACAATTCTGATCTGTCATACCTCCTTGGCAGTAAAAAGAGTAGCTAAAAAAATTGTAGTAGTTTGTGTCATCCTTGTCTCTAATTCAGAGTAGAACACAAAAGCCAGTTTTACACAACATTCCCCAAAATGCAGTGTTAATATTATTCTCTAGTTTCAAATCACATTACTCATATGATGACAATACGAAGTGGTACAAAATCAAGACATCAAATCAGCAAGCAAACAACAAGTAGTGTTTTTCCTCACTTCAACACTGGAACCACCACATTACTCAAAAAATGTGACGTCACTCAACATTGAAAATGCAATTAAAAGGTGAAGAATATTTTCTTTTGAAGATACATCATTACAACTATACAAGCTAAATAGACAGAGACTATAAATAATTACTTGATGCTATTTGACTTCCCAAAGAATGTGGCAAACATTGTGGCACAAGCACTGCTGTTTGAGTGACTCAACATGTCAAGGTTTGGCTCAACCAATGTGAGTTTTGGGAAGGACTGATTGTAATAAGCTTTTGCACTGGGAAGTGACAGTTGACAAGATGTACCATTTTTCAGCAGTTATGTTTGGTGTTGTTAGTTGTGCAGAATTAATACACGTCATCTTTAAATTCTTTAAACAGTTAGTATAGAGCAGTGGTTCTCAACCAGGGAGGGGACAGGGGCCCATTAGGGGACCTTAAAAAAACTTTCAAAGGGATCTCAAGATGACTTAAAATGATTTAAAATTAGACAAAACAAGCATTAAAATAAACTAAAAGTACTAAGATGATTCTTATTTTCTTGGAAAAGTCTTGGAAAAACTGGGTATATGAGGTAGCCTAATTTTAAAAGTGTGATTTCTAGACTTGAAAAAGCTCTGTGGGCATTTTCAAAAATATTTAAATAATTTGTATCCTTTTGCGGTAAACTACAAATGACTTAATAAAAGTGGGAACGCTGAAGAACATTTGGCTCTTAAAACTTCTAGAATTCTGAATTTTAATTGGAGTGGGGGGTTGTCTTTGAATGTTGTTGAGGACAATAGGGGGCTTTGGAGTCAAAAAAGGTTGAGAACCACTGATATAGAGTACAAAAACTGTAAAGCAGAACAGCGACCCTCTAGATTTGATACTACCACTTAACAACAGCCTTCAATCAAACTGTATTTTTAAGCTATATTTTTGAGCAACAATTTGTACACTACAAAACACTACCTTCAATATCTCCTCCAGGGGCTGAGATTTTGGACATACATAAGTGTGTAGTGCCAATAATGTCATTGTGGCTGGCACGATCCCTGAGAGAATGAGAATGGGAAGGCATGTAAGATAACATTTTAATCAGAAATAAAGCAATCCATATTAACATATGGTTTCAAACACGTGAAAGAAAAATTTAACTCACCAATCTAAAATGCGTATCCTCATCTTTTCACACATGGATGGAAACTGGAGTGAAAAACAGACTGTTAATGATTCTAATGAATGACTTGTTAGGTTGTTCTGTGAGGTGAGTGTATGTCCTTTACCCTGATGGGCAGCGTGAGGCTCTGGTTCCACTGAGGGTTGGCGTTTTTCTCCAGAATCTTACTACTGATCTAGAGGTATAAAAATATAATATCAGTACCTCTTGAGCAAATTATTAATCCTATAAAGCATGGCATATACAATACTGTAATAGTCGAAAAAATCAAGTTTTTGAAATGGAACAGACAACTTTTCTTTTTTTTTTTTGTAGTATACATTTTATTCAGAGGCACAAACTGAACATAAATATCCAATATTTATCCAATAATTTAAATCAATGAGATCTTTATAAAACTATAGCAGACTACTTGCATACATTGCACTTAAATATCAGTTCTCACTCTATATCTTTCTTTTTTATTGTGGGGGGGCAAAACATATAATGCAATGTAATACAATGACAATGAAAGATGTACAAATAAACATTTATCAAAAGCCTAATGTATCATATTTGATACTCACATTTTAACCAGATTTTTCTTTTTAAAAAATAGATATATGAATTATCAAGTAAACCACCATTGCTAGTCCAGTAAATGTTCATCTTGAAATATTACTAAGAATAAAAAAATGATTCCTACTTTTACTTCATAAAAATCAGTAAAGATTTTGCAGCAAAAAGACATGTGTATCTCAACCTGAATAGGGACATTTTTAGAATTATACTCTAAGGCCTTTTACTTGCTAAAAAGTATAAACTCTTTAAGATGACAAAAGGCATGTAGTAGATTCTGAACAACAGCAAAGTTTTGATAATTTAGAGGTCATATAAATTTGCATATCAAATATAGGCTTTATAGGCTTAATTCCTTATGATTAAACTAGTTACAAAGACAGAAGTACCGTTTTTCCTGCAAAGTTGACCTCCACCAATGGATCCACCAGGTTCTTTCGATTGGTTTCAAAGCCAAGGAACTGTTTGACACCATCCATGAGAGCGTCATCCACTGTCCGAAGAGGAGAGCAGATTAACAGATGCGAACAGAAAACACACATCTACACACAGATGTGTTTGATACTCACTCTGAGGCAGATCTTCTGCCCTGTACACCCTGAGAGTAAACGAGGCGCCCCTCAGGGTAAGACCAGCTGGTCTCAACAGGTTCCCCTCTATATCCTCTTTTTCTTCCAGACCCTCTTTCTTATCCATCTAACACACAGAATTGATGTTTTCAAAAGAATGAAAGAAAACTTTCAATTCGTTAATATCCTGCTGAATCATGCTCAATCTCCCTCTCACTTACCGGAGGTTCATCACCTGCGGCCAGCACAAACATGCTGACCTTCAAATAACCTCTGGCCCCTGCAGAAAGATCATCAGGGTCTGACAGCAACAACCATTTCCTGAGAATAGCATGTCCTGTTCAGGGGAATAGAAAAAAAACTATGTATATAAAACACTTTTTAGCTTCAATTTTAGAGGCAACAAGCTTAATTGGATCTCAGAGCTGACTTGTCCAGATCCAGAGGTTTGTTTGTTCTGAGACAATCAAAATGGTGCTTTGGAAAAGAGCAGTTAACATCACATTATGACTATGTGGTACTTACGGTGTTCATTATACACCAAGCCAACATCCAGCTGAAAAAGAAAACACAAAATCAGCACTATTATTAGCAAAGCCTGAAATAACAGAAACATGTCTGCTGAAAATGATAGATCTAAGAAAAAACATGGCTGTAACCAGTAAAGAAAATCAAAATAAAGATATCCTGGAACTCAGTGAAAATGAGAAACCACCAAATGAAGACAAGAGAAGGATAGAGGGAAGAAAGATAAGAAATAAGAGTAAAGCTACCTTGAATTCTCCAATGACAGAGTCTTTCCGTAGTGACTTGGAGTCAAATACCTTGAAACGGACATAGATAAGACAACTGCAGGTTTGCGTTAAATAAAAATAACAACAACAGTAATAACGATAATAATATAACTTACGGTTATAAATATAGGTTCATCAAAAAGATCTGAAGGTTTCTCATAGAAGTTTAGAAAGAAAGTCTGAAAGGAAAGAATATATTCACATGATTATACATTCAGCATTTACTCAATTATTTAAATTTTTTTCCAGAGTGATAAAACAGGAAAAAATAGTTACCTCATCAAAAAATGGCTTATTGCCCTTCCTGATGCGTGTTCTCTTCGTCTGTCCTCCAACTGTAACCTTGACAACTGGTTTAATGTTGACACCAGGGAGCTGTCTTCCCTCAATGATGCGCAGCCGTACCTAAAATTAACATACAATAAATGAATGTTTTGTAATCAAAACCACTCAGAAATACATCAGCTAACAATGGCATTAAAGCACTTTTAAACTTATCTTTGGATAAAAACTTTGCTAAATGCCTAAATTGTAGGTTCTCAACTGGTTTTGCAAGTTTAGATCAAATGGCGACCCACTATCAAAATTCTTCATGATACAAAAACATCCTTAAAATGAAACAGTGAAATTTTATTATAAATTGTATAATAATTATTATCTGTATTATTGTTATTGCTTACAATTCTACTTAGTATTAATAATAAATTCCAGCAAATTAATTTTACTTTAAATTGTTTTGTTAGTTGGATTTTAATATTTTTATTTATCTTTTTTTTCCCCACAAATCTTTCATTTGAGTTGAGAACCACTGTCTAGTCAAAGGTTTCAAAATCTAAATTCTATTCTTGGTTATTCTTTGATCTATTCTACAATCCAATGTTCAGATGAACAGACTGTCTTGCCTAGAGCAAATGAGCAAGTAGCCAAAATAGCCAAAATAAATGTTTGACTTATTGCACAGTACTTTACATTACCACAAGGTGGCCCTATTTTCAAAGTAGAAGCATAGAGTGAAAAATGACAATGGCTAAAGTGGACAGTGATTGTCATGTGATACAGATACTGTACATTTAATTAGGGAGTCCATTCTGTACTGAGTCCATTCTGTACTGAGCAATAAGAAAATTAAACTATTAAACGGCTTTTTACCATTTATAGATGTTTAAAGTCTATTAAAATCTGTCTTGTTGTTAGCATCTGCTTGACCGGCACAAATATACAAAAAAAAATGTTATATTTTCAGACGTCTATAGAGACTAGCCACACATGACAAAGCAAATTGTGGATTCATAGACATACAGAGATGCACATCCAAACAAATATTCATACTCATATCCACACCTGGAGGTCCTGGGGTTTGTCAGAAAGGGGGGATTTGTTTCCGTGGCGTTTCTTTTTCTTAAGGCCGTGATTAAAGTTTGGTGGAGCCTTTTTGGGTGGTGCTGTAGGGGCCCCGATATCTTGCCCCTGTGGCCCTGGAGTAGGTTCAGGCTCCTCCACCACCTCCATCATCAGCATGCTCTCAGTGTCATCCTCGCCCAAAGTGTCCAATGAGAAAACTGTGCAGTCATATACAATCACATCGCACAAATGTGATGCCATACTGATGCAGCCCTCAGTTAACAAATATTAGTGAAATCAAAGTAATGAAACTCTTGCATCCTCTAACAGGGAACTAACAGTACATGTGTGTACGAATGGGACCTATATATTATGTTAGTAGACTGACCTGTAACTGTGTCCAGCTCCACTGGGGTGTGCTGGGCCTCTGGCTGTGGAGGAGGCTGGAAGATGGGTACCATCCCTGGAGGAGGGATGTAGGAAACCTGCAGGGTTACTGTGGCCTGGCAGAGGGAATACAGATTGAAGATTTTTTGACACTTCTCAGAAAGACTGAAGAAAAGAGCAATGATGCAACAACAATGTAAAAATCAGCAACAAATAACTATTTCCAAAAATAAATATTTGCTGTAATAAAACTCACAGTTGCAACTCAGATATTTTCTCATCATATCACAGTCTGTGGTCAGTTAATCCTGAATACATTTATTTGTAATCTAGTAGCTTAATGATTATTCAAATTGAGAGATATGGGGTGTATTGATCCAGATGGAACTATATTTATTATTCATACACCTACAGGAAACAAATACACACACTACATCTCCAAAATATACTAATAGATGATAGATGTACTATCACTATCACAGATTCACAGCACTAATGTACACTATCATACAAACGTTTGGGCTCAGTATGAGTTCTTAAAAAAAAAAAAAAAACTTATTTAGCAAGGATGCATTAAATTGGTCAAAAGTAACAAAGACATTTTTATTTCAGATTAGATTACTATTTCAAATAAATTATGTTCTTTAAAAAAAACTTTTATTCAGCAAGGATACATTAAATTGATCAAAAGTCACAAAGATATTTTTATTTCAGATTAGATTACTATGTCAAATAAATTATGTTCTTCTGAACTTTCAATTCATCAAAAATGTTTTACTGTTTCCACAAAAATATTAAGCAGCTGGAATGTTTCAAAATCATCATATTAGAATAATTTCTGAAGGATCATGTGACACTGAAGACTGAGTAATGATGCTGAAAATTCAACTTTGCCATCACAGGAATAAATTACATTTTAAAATATATTAAAATAGAAAACAGTTATCTTAAAATGTAATAATATTTCACAATATTACTGTTTTTACTGTATTTTTGGTCAAATAAATGCAGCCTTGGTGAGCACAAGAGATTTCTTTCAAAAATATATATAAAAAACCTTACAGAGCCCAAACTTTTGAACAGTAGTGTACTAATCGATTGCCTGTGAACACATACAGGGCCCTGTCTGTTATTCACATCACACACACACATTTACATCACAATGCTCATACAATGCTACATACATATACATATTACTATTCAGCAAAAACACATCCACCCCATGTTTATTTATTTTTGCTTTATTTAACTCAAAAGATGTAAAGCACCTAATCAACCTTCTTCTTTCTGTTGTAAGTCTATCTGTGTTTTCCCTTTTTTCCTCTTAGTTCATTTTTTGTATCTGTGCATCATTGCTAAATGTCCAATTTCTTGAAAAATTACTTGATTTGTTACTTGAATTATTATACAAAGTCCTAAATGAAGATGTGGCTTTTGGGAGGGGTGGGAAAGAAAAGCCAAATGCTAGAGTTGTTTTTGAGATTAGACCGGCGTCAGGGTGATACCTTATAAAGTACTTTCCTGAAATTATTTCCGGATTCAGCTATTTCAAGAGCGCACGGATGCAAAAGAGCTAAGAAAACCAACTCCACCTTTCCCTCTACTTCTTTGCGTTCTCTATCACCCAACGTCAACCTACACGCATACTTAACCACACAATTCCAGGAAGTGGCACTCTGTTGTGTAAGAAATAGCCTTGTAGTATTTCTTCAAAATATCTTTCTTAAATTACATGAGGGACAGGGGTGACATGAATTTGAAATTCAAGTGAGGTACAGACTGTGTTAGACCTGAACCTGGGATGTTGCTACCGACAATGAAGGTCCAGGCTGCATGTAGTTTCATCATTCAACGTAAACCTAAACATGATAGACAATGTCAAATGAAATGTGAAGACAAACAGAGAAACGCACCCCTGTGCTGTTCCTTTTGGTGTCTACCAGGGACACGGTGAAATTAGCAGCTAGGTTTGGAGAGTTGAGCACATCTCGAAGAGCTACTCGACACTCCCCCAGAAACCTGTGAAGATATACAAAGGGCTTAACAACTGTTATGCTATTTAAAGGTGAGGATTAACAATCTGATGCCAAGAAATAAAAATACACACACAGACATGTCTAGTTCACTATCTTTATTGGGACTCTCCATAGATGTTACAGTTTTCATACTGTACTAACAGTATATTCTGTCCCCCCTACGCTAACCCTACCCATCACAGAAAACTGTCTGACATTTTTACATTTTCAAAAAAACTCATTATGTGTGATTTATGAGCTTGTTTACTCATGGGGACTTCAATAAGTCCCCATGAGTCTGCGTGCATTCAGGTTGAAGTCCCCGACAGGATAGAAAAACTTGTACACACACACACACACACAGACAAAGAGTTACTAAAGCTAAAACAATTGTGACACATGACCCTGAGTGACAGACTTTTCACCGTCTAGCCAGCTTTTCTAAAAATTGCTGTTCTTCTGTTGCTTTCTGAGGCTCAGATAAGGTTTGAAAGGAAAGAGAAGACATGACAAACCACCCTGAGTCACTTCCTGTGGGCATTGCCCTCCATCCAATTGGCTTTTCCTTCCTCTTCTTTCCCTCTTCTCCTATTACTTTATTCCATCATTAAAGTGACAATATTTCACACAAAATCTGTTATGCTAATATGTGACCCTGGACCACAAAACCAGTCATAAGTGAACATTTTTGTTAAATTGAATAAATCTGAATAAATAAGCTTTCCATTGATGTATGGTTTGTTAGGATAGGACAACATTTGGGCAGGATACAACTATTTGAAAATCTGGAACATGAGGGTGCAAAAAAATCTAAATATTGAGAAAATCACCTTTAAAGTTGTCCAAATGAAGTCCTTAGCAATGCATATCCATTTACAAAAATACATTTTTGATATATTTACGTTAGGAAATTTACAAAATATCTTTATGGAACATGATCTTTACTTAATATCTTAATGATTTTTGGCATAAAAGAAAAATCGATAATTTTGACCCATACAATGTATTGTTGGCTATTGCTGCAAATATACCCGTACGACTTATGACTGGTTTTGTGGTCCAGGGTCACATATAGTATTCACTGACACTATTTCCATCACTGTTATGTATTTGTGTGTAAACATTTACTAAGTATGTAGTGTATAACATTCACATGACATTTTGAGATAAACGCCTATGAACAGTCTATAAATTATAAATACATTTTACTAGGTCTAACATTTATGTTAACATTAAGAGTTAAAAGACAAAACACAATTTCAGGTCTAACGATGAAAAAAAGATTAATTAATTAGAAAAACATAATAGAAAAATTAAGCGAAAGAGACACAGGATGAAACTGCTTTTTAAAATAAATTAAAATAGAAAACAGTTATTGTAAATTATAATAATATTTCACAAAATTAGTTATTACTGTATTTTTGATTAAATAAACGCAGCCTTGGTGAGAATAAATTATATAGCTTAGAAACTAAAAATGTAAAAGTGTCAGAGTGGGATTCTGAAGTAGACTCAAAGACTGTAAGATGTAATATAGATACTAATGTGATAATATTGAGTGTAAAGTCTATACATTTAAAAAGCCACTCATTAGAATGACATTCACTACCACTATAGATGTACAAAATGGTCTAAAAGCTGATTTATTATGCCCTACAGTATATCAGCCTAATTTCTTGGGGATTAGATAGCAAGAGGCCAGTTAGAAACCACTTCTGGTCATGAGGAGGATGTAGCTGTTTACCACATTCTGCACTTATGCCACTAGTCATTTAAACAATGGTGCATTCCATAAATTCCACAGCCCTCCCAACTGAATTGTTAAGCAATTGTTTCATGTTGGCAGAAAAGTTGCTTTTGCATAATATTCTGAGAGACACATTCTTACATTCTCATGAACAGAAAGTAAAAAGATAGAAAATGAGAGAGAGAGAGACCATACCTATTTCTGCCCATTTTCTCATGGTCCTTGACAACAACATGAAGCTCTGCTGCAGAATCTAAAGGAACTCCCTTCAAGTCCCACTCAAAACCCTGGAAGAAAGAAAAGGGAATGAGGAAAAAGGAAGAGAATAATGACTTGGAAAGCATTTATTAAGTTCATTATGGTAACAACAAGTGTTAGTGTTTAACTCAGTTAGATGTAAGAAGCAATTTACCAACCTCGTTCCAGACAGGATTGACATTATTTTTGATGACTTTGGTCTTCTTTTTTGTCCCTACGAGAACATGCAAAAAGGAAGAGCACAGTCAGTGAGTTTGTCATTAAGTTTTTCATGAGATATGCGCTACTGTTCAAAAGTTTCAAAATAAAAGAAAGATTTGAAAAACTATTTGATCAAGTAGACATCTTTTCAGATCGGGGCATATGAGGACAGTGCAACTGACGTAATTTTCTGCAGTGGCTGGCCTCCAATAAATCCGTGATGAAAATGTTTTAGTGAGAGGAAGATGGACAATGGGTACTAACTTCCACCTGACAAATACAGATGAAAGATTTCCACAGGGACACAGATTAGGCTTGACATTGAGCCTGAATTAGGACAATTTATAGCTGATCTAATGAGCAGACACACATTGTGTGTTTGAGACCTCTTGGTACATACAGTAGTCACACATGCACAAACAAGTATACCAATAGTATGGTATATCCATTGTATCCATGCAAATCACCACTGGTCTGTCACGCTATAAAGTGTTTTAGGAAAGAGCTTCCTGTTTTGATTGTAGATGTCAAGAGGTGTGAATAAACCAAAAACAATCTCCTTTTGTAGATATACCCTCAGTGGCATTGTGGGAAAACTCTCTTCGCCTTCCTGAAATAGACGTGGAGCCAGAAGAGGACAACAAAAGATTGAGGAAAAAGGAAAATACTGGCATGCTATGACATCCTCAACCAGAATGTGATGGAAACTGACTTGAATGTAAACATCTAACCCTCAAAGTCTTGGGCTTTACTGGTGTACATTTAAAAAACACATCAAATTCTAGTTGATGGGTGGAGACAATCTGAGAAATAGCCAGGAAACCGAACCTTTGATAAGTATGAGTTAAAAATAACAAGACTGAGATACTGGAGTTTCAGGCCCAGCCTAAATACATTTATTCAGTTAGAATTAATGCTGGTACTTTGGTAGAAACTCAAAATTTTGAAAACTGCAGTACTGTTAGTAGGAGTCAATCCCATACCTACCTGTTGTGGCCTATTACCTTCATAACACGAGTAAACCTGACACAGAAGGCACAATCCATATACAATGTAATGTACTAATCAATGTCATCAGTACATACCAGTTACACTTTTATTAACTTATAATATTTTTAAAATTAGCCTTCACCTTTTTTTAATTGGGTCTGCCTTGATTATGAAGCATTATACTTGTCAGTCATGTATTTGTATTATATTTCACATTTTGGTGTATAACTCCATTGCTCTTTACTCGTCTTTTCGAAATGTATGTGCGACGCATCAATTGAAGATATCTATGAAGTCACTACAGATCTTAAATAGTATTTAGACTAGTCAAATGTATTTAGAGATATCTCAAATTGAATTTCTTACCAGCAATTATAATTGCAGATATCTCCAATTATCATTGTGACAAGTCAAATGATAATTATGACTGCTCAAAAATACAACTGTAACTAAAATATATTTATGGAAAGTCAGACCATAATTTTATATGCCAATTCCACCTGCTATAGTGTGAGCGCTCTGTGGACTGTGTTAAAAAGTTATCTATTTACAACCTGTTGCATTGTAGCCAATCACAGGCATGTTTGTTGAGTGTATGAATACAATGGCCAATCATAGGTGTTTAAAGGAACACTATGTAGCAGTTAAAAAAAAAAAATTATTTTTAAAAAAAAAAAGTATTTTGCAGAAGAACATTACTTTGGGTGTGCTTCGGCTCTGCGTGACTGTGCGGAAGAATATGGTTATCCTACTGCTCATAAAACATTCACTACTAGGCTTAAAGGGTTAGTTCACCCAAAAATGAAAATTCTGTCATTAATTACTCACCCTCATGTCGTTCCACACCCATAAGACCTTCATTCATCTTTAGAACACAAATTAAGATATTTTTTGATAAAATCCGATGGCTCAGAGAGTGTATGAATGCAATGTCACTGAACCTCTGAAGATCCAGAAAGGTACTAAAGACATTGTTAAAACAGTCGACGTGACTACAGTGGTTCTACAATAATTTTATGAAGTGACGAGAATACTTTTTGTGCACAAAAAAAATTAAAATAACGACTTTGTTCAACAATTCCTTCTCTTCGTTCTGGCCTCTGACATGCACTCACGAAAGCGCCACAACGCCTAATACAACGAGTAATTAATGACAGAATTTAAATTTTTGGGTGAACTAACCCTTAAAGGGGCAATATGTAAGATTTTTACTTTAATAAAGCATAAACATATCCCAATATGTTTGCAGATATTTAGGAAACATGCTAAGTTCACCTACTTGTTTCTCAGAAAAACAATGCTACAGCCAGATATTCTACTTTGAAATGTGCGTTCCGTGTCGGAATGTCTGTCTTTGTTTTGGTCTGTGCAAAACTGTGTGCTGCCAGTTTATCCAATAGTATTTCGACATCACAAGTTGCCAGTTGGCGGAAAACACCGCGTATTGCAGCCATGGAAACCAGCAAACAAACTGGGTCAGAGAATCGCAGATTCTACCTGACCTAAAAAGCCTCTGCATCCATCTAAAAATCTCTATGAACGACAGCATATTAAAACACAGATAAATCAAGTCATCAGCTTACAGTGTGTAAGTCTCCTCAGCTTTCATTGTCAATTGCGCTCCCTCTTGTTGCGTGTTCTCAAGCTGGCCACCCGCGTCTTTGAACGAGGGGGCGGGGCAAACAATATTTTGAATTTGGACTGCAGTACCTATTTCGACCACTGGGTGTCATTCCTACATAGAGCCCCTTTAAAGGGTTAGTTCACCCAAAAATGAAAATTCTGTCATTTATTACTCACCCTCATGCCGTTCCACACCCGTAAGACCTTCGTTCATCTTTGGAACACAAATTAAGATATTTATGTTGAAATCCGATGGCTCCGTGAGGCCTGCATAACCAGCAATGACATTTCCTCGCTCAAGATCCATTAATGTACTAAAAACATATTTAAATCAGTTCATGTGAGTACAGTGGTTCAATATTAATATTATAAAGCGACGAGAATATTTTTGGTGTGCCAAATTAATGTGTCGTTATTTAGTGATGGCCGATTTCAAAACACTACTTCAGGAAGCTTTGGAGCATTATGAATCTTTTGTGTCGAATCATGATTCGGATCGCGTCAAACCGCCAAACTGCTGAAATCACGTGACTTTGGCGCTCCGAGCAGCTGATTAAGCACACTGATTCATAACGCTCCGAAGCTTCCTGAAGCAGTGTTTTGAAATCGGCCATCACTATATAAGTCGTTATTATGTAATACATTTTCTCCAAATAATATCCAAAATATTCTCGTCGCTTTATAATATTAATATTGAACCACTGTACTCACATGAACTGATTTAAATATGTTTTTAGTACTTTTATGGATCTTGATAGAGGAAATGTTATTGCTCCCTATGCAGGCCTCACTGAGCCATCGGATTTCAACATAAATATCTTAATTTGTGTTCCGAAGATTAACGAAGGTCTTACGGGTGTGGAACGGCATGAGGGTGAGTAATAAATGACAGAATTTTCATTCTTGGGTGAACTAACCCTTTAAGAGACAGAACCAGTTTACATGGAAAGGATCTCAAGCTAACTAGCAAAAGGCGTTACTGTAGCTAGACATTTTTTTTTTAGACTTTATCTGTTCAATAAAATACCTTACTTGCCTGTTGAGTAATAAAAACACATCTGCGTTGCTTTTACATTTCAAACCCCTTAGTACTCGCTAGGGGTGTAACGGTACATGAATTTGTCCCGAACCATCATGGTTCAGTGAATTCAGACGACAAATACAGTAACAGGCGATCCACACTCCAATCCAGAAGGGGAAGTGTCGAAGTATCTAGACTTTTCTCTTTTTATGGATATGACGAGACGCGCACGGGCGAGTGGCGTATTTTATTACTGCTTTTTTATTTAAACTTTTTAATGCAATGCTTACTTATTTAAACTATATTTAAAGGCTACATGCTAATGTTTTAATGTATTAATTATGAATATCATTAATAATCAAATATTGTAATGTATTTAATATTTTTATTTTCAAATAGTTAAAACTATTCAAATAAAATAGTTATAATAGTGTTCTCTGTTGTATCGAAATTGGTACAGAGAACCGTACAATTTTACTGCTATTGGTACTGGCCACTGAAATTTTGGTATTGTGACAAAACTAGTTTGTATTAAACACAATCCAGATCTCATCCCTGGATGCAGCAGATACTGATGCCATTTCAGATTTGCCATTTTGTCAGTCAGTTAAAGTTGGTTGTCAGCAATGGCAACAGTCTACGTTTCTCTGTACAAAGTCTCATGCTGTATCTCTCTCTTGCGCAGTCTGCATATATTGTTGCTTACTCAGAGCTCAAACTAAGGACTCTGGCAGTTGGACCAGGAGGATAATTTGCGTCTGTGATGTCTATAAATGGAGATGGTATTTGATACCGTGCCTGAGGAAAAAAACACTTACTGCAGCTACTTGTATGTCTTCCAGTCTCATCCCCTCCTATTCACATACACCGGAAGACATACTGTACACACACACACACACACACACACACAAACATAATTAAGAAAACACAAGATTGTTCTGATTAAAACTGAATCCGACTAGTTAGTAAAGTGGCAGCAGTCTGAAACTAAAACCAAAGAAGCTCATCAATAGAATTATTAAAACAAAATAAAGGGAAAAACAAAAAATAAAAAGGTGTGACCCCCAAGTGTCACAACCACAAGCCCTAAAGCCATAACCTTCTCTTTGTTCAAGTCAAAATAAAGGCCAGAACACATCATTTTCCTTCAATTGTTTGGTGGCATTGTTTATAGAGTGGATGGAGTGACTCAGTATCTGTTTCTGACAGAATGAGGGGAAGCCTTTACATCACATGACAAAGAGGTGGAAAAAGAGATGACCCTCAGTAATGATACGGAAGTACACAACTGTTATATATGACAAGCTATGAAATAACGTGTATGGAAAAGGGGGTTTAAGGAATCTTTCCAACAAAATTTTAATAAATGTAATAAACAAAAAAATAATAAAAAAAAGTAACAAGAGAATGAATAAACGGATGAACAAACAAACAAATGAACAAATCAGTGTTAGTGTTAACTAAAACTTAATTTAAAAAAATTATTTCAAATGGTTTAACTGAAATAGTTTAAACAAAATAAAATATAAATATTAGATGAAAAACTTAAATGACTAAATCAAACAAATAACTGAAATGAAAGAAAATAAAAATAGAAATAGAAATATAACAAAAGACAAACACACATAAAAAAACTAAAATTAAATTTAAATGATAACTAAAATAAAAAATAAAAGCTAATTCTAAATATGAATGAACACTATAATGTTAAAAAACACTGAAACGAATGAATGAATGAAAATATTGACAGATAAAACTCTTTGTAAAAAAAAAAAAAAAAAAAAACTTTCATACAAGTATCCACATGAAATTTAGAAAATCTGTTTTCGTTGATATTGACCAAAACAGTTTGCCAAGATAATGATCACCAGTGATCTGCTAAATAACACAGGCAGGAACTGCATTGTTTCTCTGAGCATCCTGCAGAAACATATCAGAAAATAACTAAATGAAGTCATACTCAAAACAAACCTCAACTTTATTAACTTAATATTTATTAACTTAATCATAATCATATGATTTTGTTGTTTTGTAATAATTGTGAATCAAATGGGATCATGATATAAGAAAGGAATTGAAGGATTTTGTTGCCATGGAAACTCAGAATACAAAAACACTTCAAGCTCATCAATCCCACACGCTCACAAACGCATGTTCCTGTACATCCCTGTGCTAGAACAGGAAGCATGGAACAATGAGAGGAACTGCCACTCAGTTTGCGAGGTAGTCTAAAACTAGTGTCCGTTACATTCATTCATTCATTCAACACAAGAACTTATAAAATTTTGAACAGAGCTCAGATCTATCCAGAAATCTTCAAGATTATCTAGCATTTTCCAGTGATATACAGCAATGGCATCACTCTGCAATTGACTATAATTATCTATTGATCTACCTAGAGCAAAGTTATCAAAACATTTGTCATATACTTGGCAGAAATCTGCTATCTTTACCTCTCAAAAATCAATGTCAGTTTGACCTGTCAAAAAAGGTCCTTCTAACTCTAACATTAATTGTGTAAAATATATTGTTGGTAAAGGTGAACACTGCCAAAGTTCTGCTCCCATGTTCCTATTCCAGTTTGAAATTAAAATTCCTGATCATTTAACATAAGCATCCACAATTAGCATCCATCTACCCAAAAGAGTCTTAAAGACTGAAATCTGAAGATCTTACTTTTTCATGCCCCTTAAAAAGCCCGTCAATCATGTTTTTATTGTCAATTCTTACCTCTGAAAGTGATGCTAGCAAGTGGGTCACTATGCCTCTCCCCCTTTTCTACATTTCTCAGGTTGGTTGCCCTCTGTAGCAAACACCTCAACATGCTGCCTTGATGCCCAAACTCTCCAACAAGAAACAGGCCAAACTACCATCAGACCACAGAAGAGGGACAGATCCCGGCAGGACCCCCGCAAAAGTTGCTCTAAAGATAAATGCGTCTTGTGATCTTTAGGTCCAAAGCTGAAGATGAGTGTGACGTCCAGAATGGAATGTATCAGGAGTTGAATAAGCTCACCACTATCCTGAGAAAATCAATTTTTGCATGTGTCCTTGATAAGGCGTCTGAATTGATAAATGAGTCTCACAATCTTCCCTTACGAGCACTTCTTACATGTGTACACAGAGACTGTCATGTAGGAACTTATGGAGCCAAGCTTACTCTGGACCACACTTTCCTTTCCAGTGACCCAGCCCATAACTCAAGAGGAAATTTAAACATTTCCTGCAGCTTGTTCTTCTCTCTCCTCATCTATCTTTTCTCTTGTACTATTTTACTTTTATTTATATATAAAAACCTTAAAGAATATAAAATCTCTTTAAGTTTTAAAAAATTGCATATTCCAGTGATCCACATCTTGTAACAATTAATGTAAGCAAAGGTATTTAGGGATTTAATGGTAGCGATAATAGCCTACATCAATAATAAAATCCACTCATTTAGGTACTTATGCACATTAGTTTATCATAGAGAGTCATTATATTATGTCAGTACTACTATACTTCTCTGTCTCTATGGTCTCTGTGTAGGCTTGTTACTTAGCTGACATTTCCAGGCGAGGAGCACCACCTACTGCCATGACTCAGTCAGATTACTGAAGCCTGAATCCTCATCTCCCTGAATCTTAAAGCTTGTTTTGTTTTATTTTAAAATACTTTCAACTATCTTTAATATGTAGAGACAACTATAGGTTGATTTAACTGAAAAAGAACACCCCTTTATAGTGCCTCCTAGCCAGCATGACACAGCATGAGTGGCTCAGCCAGTGGTGTAAGTTTGGGGAGAGACTCTCTGTTTGTTCAACCAATAGCAGATGGAGGGAATGTTCACGAAAGTGAGGTCTTGTTTTTGCAATACAGTTTGCTCATGCTATCCTACACTACCATTGAGTTTACATCATCCATCCATAAAAATGCTGATATGGATTAAGATGTTATGCTAAATTGGAGGGTGAGTATTTAATTACAGAATTTTCATTTTTGGGTGAACTAACTCTTTAACTTGGCTGTGTAAAGACGTCTAAAGATATATGAATGATTTACAGGAGATTTAGTCAAAACAAGTCTTCTAAAACCACAGCAATAAAATATGCAATAATAAAACAGTGCGGATCAAACCAGTAAAACTGAGAACACACAATTATAAAACACACATATTGGTCTGATATTATGATTTACTGTAGCACTTTAATATAGTAATCTCTGATTGTGCCTGCTGATATATGATTGCCTCATGACTACAACAACTACAAACCCTCTATTGAGCAAACAAACTGCATTCCCCAAGAAACACAGAGAGTATAAACCCTAAGGGTGACTGAACTCCTACGTGTGTCTTTGAGAGATTCAGGTCAATATACTTGATTAAGAGAAAATATTGCACAGACAGCTGTTTGGTTAACCAGGATCAGAAATATACAGTTCAAAAGTGTGGGGTTGGTAAGATTTTCAATGTTTTTGAAAGAATGCTCTTATGAGTTTTGGTTGCATTTAAAAAGATACAGTAAAAACAATTTTACTACAATTTTAAAAACTGTTTTCTATCTTTATATATTTAAAAAAATATAGTGTATTCCTGTGAATTTTCAGCATCATTACTCCAGTCTTCAGTCTCATGATCCTTCGGAAATCATTCTAATATTTGGAGCTCAAGAAACATTTCTTATTTTTGTCAATGTTGAAAACAGTTGTGCTGCTTAATATTTTTGTGGAAACCATATCAGATATTTTCTGTATTGTCTTTACTGTCACTTTTGATCAATTTAATGCATGCTTGCTAAAGAAAAAAGCATTTGATTTCTTTTTTAAAAACCTTACTGACTTTTGAATGGTATATTTTTAAAATATAATGATGTTTTAGTCTTAAGTGAAGTGAAGTGAAGTGACATGTGGCCAAGTATGGTGACCCATACTCGGAATTTGTGCTCTGCATTTTAACCCATTCAAGTGCACACACACACCGTGAACACACACACCCGGAGCAGTGGGCAGCCATTGCTGCGGCGCCCAGGGAGCAGTTGGGGGTACGGTGCCTTGCTCAAGGGTCTCACCTCAGTCGTGGTATTGAGGGTGGGGAGAGCGCTGGACATTCCCTCCCCTCACCGACAATCCCTGCCGGACCTGAGATTCGAACACATGACCTTTGGGTTACAAGTCCGACTCTCTATCCATTAGGCCACGACTGCCCCCAATATAATATTATAGTATCATCTCAAGATGATACTATTTACAAAAAAAGAAAAAGAAAACAAAGAAACCAACCAACAGAACACCTAGCTGACACAAGAGGAGCCTCTCTGATCCATCTCATGAATTATGGGCCCCTAAAAGCTTTGAACGTAAAGCAAACAGGAGCCCCACATTGAACCAAACTGTGATGACATAGCATCTCTTAGAAACACAGAGCAGCTCTGCAGCACTCATTCAAACACGCATATTCCAAGTGCAACAGGACACCCATAAATATACACAAGAGAGAGAGAGACTGCAACTGCTTTTCCAATAATAGCCCGCTTGATGGAATGTGGAAAGTAGGAAGACTGACAACAAGGCAGTGAAAGAGAGAGAATAATTGTGATTGTGCAGAAAAGAAAATGCCATTCTAGGCAAACTCTCTGTACAACATATTTTATATAAAACCCCTTACTCATTTACCCTGATCTAGCTCCTACCTTCATAAGTGACGGTGCAGTAGGCATCGCTAATGTCCTCATCATGCGTCAGCACATTCCCGGCACACAGGATAAACACACGCAGCATGGGTGGACAGTAGTTACAGCAGGTTCAGCTACTAGTAACACTTGAGAATTACAGTACAGCTTACTGTGGTCCGCAGAGATGGACCACTAGGGGTGTGTCAGGGTCCAAAATATGTCCCAAAGAATCACTCTGGTTTTCCCTCCAAGACTAGAACATGAAAAGAGATGACAGGAAGGAGAGAGTAGAGAGAGGTAGATAGAAAGAGAGAAAAGCTCTGCTACAAACTGCGCATATAGGACAGCAGTCTGATGGGACTGTAGCTGTGGTTGCTGCCCCACCTCCTGGCAGCTTGCACACACTGGCTCTAATGCCCCTGACTCATATACACACTGCCCTTTCAATCACAGACTGCAGCTCCTCTTAAAGGCACAGGATGCTTTTGGTCAGCACCTGTTAAAGCAACTGTGACTCACAAGTTTTGGGGAGATCACTTCTCCTGCTGCTATCTATGTCTCAAGTAAACCTTTCCTTTAAAAAGCATAGGAGATCTCATAAATAGATTTTAACATTAATAACAATGCTATTAGGCCAATAAATTTTTGTTTACAATACAAAATATTTTTAGTAGGGTTGTATAATTAAAATTTCAGTCATGCAAGCAAGAATGGTTTGACAGCGCAAATGGTCAAAAACATCCACTCAAAAGCTTGCAATTTTTCTGAGACTATTGAGAATGTGTGATTTCAATTTAAACAATTGAATTTGAGTATATTAACATTTCTTACAAACATGAAGCCATCCATCCATTCTCCAAACTGGTTGTCCTCTGTAGGGACACTGGAAATAGAGACATTATTTCTAATACAACGCTACATTAGTGTAGCGACTAAATTTTAGCATTCATTTTTATTATTTTAAATGCATTAAATAGCTTGTCTTTGTGACGTGTATATTTTGTTTTGTTTTGGTTCTGTTTCTGTTCCCTGCATGTGTGTTCATGTAGTTTCCTCATGTGTACAAGTTAATTACTAAATAAAGGGTTAGTTCACCAAAAATGAAAATTCTGTCATTAATTACTCACCCTCATGTCGTTCCACACCCGCAAGACCTTCAGAACACAAATTAAGATATTTTCGATGAAATCCGAGTGCTGTCTGACTCCTCCATAGAGAGCAATTTAACAACCACTTTCAAGGTCTAGAAAGGTACTAAAGACATCGTTAAAATAGTTGACGTGACCATGCAGTGGTTCAACCTTTATTTTATGAAGAGACGAAAATACTTTTCGTGTGTGCAAAAACAAAACAATATCTTCTCATCTTTGTTATTCTCCTACGCTGTTTACATTCAGTGCTTCCAGGTTCTACGTCAGAACGTCGGCTCAGTATTGGCGAACGCTGTTCACGTGACACACAACGCATGCGTGTGATGCTGATGCAGGAGCCGGCAAATAATGAGTCAGCGTTCTGATGTAGAACACAGAAGCGCTGGATGTAAGCACTCCGTACATTATCAACTCTACCGGCTCCGTCAATGCTCTTCAGTTCCACATGTTGGCTGCTGTCAACGGGTGGAATGAGACCACACTGCTTGCTGCATATCACCAAGGCTTGAATACCAAAATCTGTCAGCAGATGCCGATATATGACGATGTGATCTGCTTGGAAAGCTTCATACAGCGATCTTTTAGAATCTCTCAAAGTATCACTGCCTGTATACCTGACCAACCCGTGCCTCAACATCAGTTGCTCCTTCAGCACCTGAACCTATGCAGATCAACTCAGGCCATCTCTCACATGTAGAGCGTCAACGATGAATTAACAACGGCTTGTGTCTGTATTGTGGTGCAGTGGGTCATCTCCTTCCTGACTGTCCCATCCGACCACCACGCCCAGCGGTGAGTACAATCCAAACATCCTCTTTAATTGCCTCTCTTGTTCACACAGATGTCACAGTAATAACCTTTCGAAGTTCTATTTCAGCAAAAGCCCTAATAGATTCTGGATCTCCTGCCAATTTCATGTCCCTCAACCTACTCCACAAGCTTTATCTTTAACACAAATCCTGTTCACAATCTCTAAATGTCCACACCATCCTAGGAAAATCGCCTGGCCATGGCTACATCAAACACTGCACCCCTACTGTGCCGGTCCACAACAAATGCCTCCATCAAGAGGAAATTTTGTTTATGGTGCTGGAAGGTTCCACTGCAGATATCATCCTGGGACACCTGTGGATGCTACAACACTCTCCTCCCATCCGCTGGAAAACCAGTGAGGTGAAATCTCTAAACCTTCTGTCAAATTCCCTGCTCAGAAACAACCTTCTTCTTAAAAGAAAACCGCTATCGTCTGTTCCACCTCCAATGAGAGTCCCACGACTAAGAATAATCAGGAGATTCCTCTCAATTACTGGGCATTCCAGGATGTATTCAGCAAGCACCTGGCAACCAAAATGCCACCTCATCAACCGTGGGACTGCGCGATCAACCTACTGCCTCCCGCCTAAGGGTCAAGTATGCCCAATGTCCATCGTGGAACAAAAGCCAATGGAGTACATTGAAGAGGCTCTTAAGCAAGATTTCATCCATCCATCAATTTCCCCTGCCACTTCTAGTTTCTTCTTTGTTGGAAAAAAGGACGGAGGCTTGCGGTCCTGCATCGATTACCGCACAACAATGACGCTCTTCACCGAGCGGTTAGACAGATACACACAGGAAAATTTGAACGCAGCCGTCTATCAGTGGAAAGGTCTCAAGTCCACACAGGTCACCTCTTGGTGCATCCTTGATAAAAGGGTCGGAGCAAGAACATTTGAATTGTACTTGGCTAGATGTGAACTTTGAATTGGAACAGTACTTGGGCAGCAACTAATAACATTTCACAAGAACACAAGTAAAGACAAGAATGCATATTGAGAAACGGCCTTGTTAAAGTGGACGGTAAAGCTGATTGCGTCACTGCAGCGTGACGAAGGCTGTCCCAACTCAAAGACTCCTTCATATGCAGCCAACAAATGCGGCCATTGTTTCCTGTGAAATGAAGGATATACAACAGATCATTTGCGGCCTTGCCTACCACACAATTCATTCATCTGAAAAAATTACGATTTTTTTTTAGAGAAATTGCCAGATTACACTTTTAAATGTAAGTATTGGGTTTCAATTTACTCAAATAATCTAATGTACGTAATAATACAAATAAATAAATACAACAAAATTTCAAATGTTGGCTTATATGTTACCAACATATAGTTATAGTTATATAGTTCTTCTCTATATTATGTGGAAATATGCACTCATCCCAGATGATGTCACCCTGGCAGAAGCCTTACCATGGTCTCTATTGTGGCAGGCTGGCAGCCTCTCCAGGTCCAGCAGCACCACCAGGGTTTCCTTGTTCTGCTCAATAAAAGTGTACATACAAATGTTTTCTTCCAATCTGTTTTATGTACTGTTAATTTAAATGTTTTTTTGGTTTTTCTGATCTTGAATGTAACTTATCTTGTAAATAGTTGTAAAAAGTACTGTAAGTAAAAATGTATAGAACAATGTAGTTTCATTTACAAATTAATTGACAAGACAAAAATGTACAGAATACTTTTTTTCATTTACAAATTATAACTTGCACAACAAAAATAATGTATAAAAAAAATGTTGTTTCATTTACAAATTTTAATTTACATAACCAAAATTGTATTTCTCTACCAATCTCTCAAGAAGAGAAAACAGTCTGTCCATTCTCTCCCTGCTCTCCTGTGATCTCCTCTCCTCTGTCTCTCGCTGAAACATCATGTCCTCCATAATTAGCTTGAACAGCTCATCCTCTCAGTCTCATTTTCTCTTTGCTGATGCTGGCTCCTCCTCATCTTAGTCATCCACTGCTGAATTTGGCTTTGGTGTGTCCTCAGGGATAGAGGCAATTAAGAAGGGGGGGTTGTTGGAATGCCTCTGTCCCAGCACCTCATTCATGAGGACAAACCACAGCCAAGTTGCAGCAGGGGTTAAAAGTGGCGTTTAGAACGACGATAACCTGGGGTTAAGTGCAATGTGAAAAGCCCTTTAGAGAACTTCACATGGCAAGAAGCAATTCTACGATGCCTAGAACACTTCTACCCATTGTTGATGTCTTTGCCACAAACTCTGCTGACCTAGACCCAGACCCAGAGCCCAGCCAGCCATCTCCCCTCTGCACGGACATGACGCCAGAGGTCACTGCAGACGGAGAGCCAGAGCCAGCCATGATGAGTATGCCAGAATAAAGGACTGATCAAGCCATTGCCCTGGAGCCCGAGCCTCACAAAATGTCTTATCAGGTGTTTGAGCCGGCAACATTTTGCATAGCCATGGGATTGCTAGTGGAGCATGGAGGTTATGGAGGAACATAAATTGGAGTTTACCTGAATCTCCTGTCCCCACTGGTCCCATCCAGCTCCAAGTCTCCTGAGTCTCCACTGATCCTGCCCAGCCTTCCTCTTCCACCTCCTCTTCCAAAGTCAGCCAGTCCGTCTGCCCTGCTTCTGCCGTTTCCCTTCAGCTCCTCAGCTCCTCCTTAGTCTACACCACTATACTGCATGGATGTGTCTCTGATCTTTTGGTTGCCAGCTCCGCCTAGTCAAGAGGATCCCCTGGCTCAGCCTCCAGCATCCAAGCTCATCACTCTACCTCGGCTCATCAACCTGTCAGCTCCAGTCAGCTGGGTCCTCCCTCCTTCGGCTCCACCTGGGACCATCGTCCTCACAGCTCCACTGGGCTCCCTCGTCCCTCTGGCTCAGTCTTGGTCAGACATCGCTCTGCCTGCGCCATGGACTTATGGGCCTTCAGCTACGCTTTGTCCCTTCTCCCCCTTTTGGCTCTGTCGGGCTCTGCCTTGGTCCTCAGTCACACCGGCTTCGCCTCAGTCCTCCACCCTGGCTCCACCTCGGATGCTCATTGCTACTGCTCCGCCTCGGTCTCCAGAGCCATTGGTGTCGTGTGGTCACGTATTGATTATCAGCTGTTCTATTTAATAGTTAACTTATTTCAGTNTCTATTTAATATTTAACTTATTTCAGATCATCAGTCATGCAGTCAGTCTCTGTCACAGACACAAAGATGTATCTTTAATTTCACCAAGATTAGCTGATTGCTCACTAAAACCCCCGCAGTCATGATGTTTTCAGGTCTTTTCACGTTTGATTTTGACGTGACAAAAAATCTAAGTGAGCGGTTTACTTACTTTTTAAATAGTCTTCCCATTGGCGCCATCATTATGTTCATTCATACTGACGCGCAAAACGCGCACGTAAAAAAGAGGCGGTATTTAGCACACAAACCAATCATATCCAATCATAACCAATCATATCAAATCATAACCAATCATATCCAATCATAGCACGATGGAGGTATTGCCTCCTCTCACGGGACTTTCCCCCATTCATTCTCTATTTCCCCCACAAAACCCACCGCATGCTTTAGGGGCTCTGTTCATTCTCTATGAGCTCAAGGGAGGCACGAGAGATGCGGACTCCCGCTGTAACTTTACCTTAGGGTGTCGCTGTTGGACAGTGTTCTTTAGAAAAACGAGTGACTTGTACACTTTTTATTGTCACATTCTGTAATATTTACGTTGTTTTATTTTTGTAATATGGATTATTTTCTCTTCCTAATTTTTTGAAAATCCCTTG
>RJVU01061675.1:857579-881609 GCA_003731715.1 Anabarilius grahami
TTTAAGGTATTAATCAATAATCAGAATTGATCCTACCAATGTATTACATGATTTTAATTACTTCTTCAAGCTTCATTTACTTTACAGTACTTGTCATCTTCAAACACTAGAGAATAATGATGAATATTGTCTGTACCTCGTACTGTGAGAAAAGTACAACTTATCTATATGTTTTGGGGAAATATCCTGCTCAACCAACTTCAGCCTTAGAGAAGCTATGCATCCTCTGTATATGTGTGCTGGTATTCTTGTTGCAGATCAGTATTGGTGAAAGATGAACAACTGGAGCCCAGAAATGCATATCTGTGACCTAGGTCACTCCATGCCTAAACCAGGGTCCTCCCGATGGAGATGAGCAACTGCCTATCAGTCCACGTGTGGACATTTTCTAAGTTTATCTATTTCTTAACCAATCAGAATCATTCAACCTGAAGTAATGACTAGTTAGTGGACTCTGTTAGAGTATAATTGGTGTTGTATTGAATGTGTTCGCAGGCCTATGAACTCCTTGTGAGTGTTAAAGCTGACTTCTGCTGATGAAACTGCAAACTATTCTTCAGTGCAAACAATTTTCTCCAAATTATTTTTTTAATATAACTCCAGGTCTTCATTCATCATATCTGGTCTTCGGGTCTTTTAACTTAACTTTAAATTTCCCTATATATATATATATATATTCTCATCTCACACATCGTTGATCTGCATTCAGATGTTCATAGCGCTGGGTATCATTTCATGGGTAACAGAGATAGTTCACCCAAAAATGAAAACTCTTTAATTACTCATTCCAAACCCATAAGACTTTCGTTCATCTTCGAAACACACAAAAAAAAGTGCTTTCTGTCATGTTTGTGTGAACTATCCCTTTAAAGTGACGACTTCCCCGAATTTATCCCCAATATTTTGTGACAGCTTGCAGCAGTAATTAATTTTTTTTTTAAAAGAAAAAAAGTAAACACTTCAGTTTCATTTTCCTTCATAGCGGTTCATAGCGCTACCAGCGCTACCAGCACCTCCAGCGAAAGACACAGAGGAATAGTTAAAGGCGTAGGCCTGTTGACATTTGGGATAGTATGACGTACAGATGATTTAGCACACACCTTTAAAATAAAGTGAAACTGAAACTATATCACCTTAAAAAACATTACCTTTAATCTCTCATTTTCTTCAATCTCTGGTTTTAAATAACACAGACAATCAGTTCTGCTGTGTATTTTCTCCTGAAAGTCAGAGGCAACACTAATAGACAGGTGAGAGGAATGAGTTTTCTTATGAGAAATCACATGAGCACTACTGCCAAGCATTGCAGTGTTCATAATAAGGCTTTTGTTATCTGTTGCTAGATAGACAAATTTTTATTAAATACATTATTCAAATCTAAATCATGATAATGCAGAGAGAGCAGTAGGCCTATGGGGTATATTGTTAAATTATGATTAAAAACATATTGTATTTAAATAAAATTAGTTTGACACGTATGTGGTCATGTAGTCAAAACTCTGCTTCAAAATTATTTAACATAATAAAATGTTCATTGTGACAGAAGTAAAACTGAAATGAATTGCCTTGTCAGGAAAAAAGCAACATTAGTATCTTAAATGAAACCAAAAATATTTTTAACAGATAAAATACACCTTTAAAGGTAATATAGAGTATGTGATTCAAATTACAATGAACATCCTCATGTTATCACTGTTTCTCCACAAACAGGCTTGACTTCCTCCAAATGTTGACAGGCAACTGCAGTGCCATATCAGGAGGTGTGCACTGACCCAGTCACCACTTCATAAAGACACAACTTCTGTAGTGTCTGTATTGAAAGATGTTCAGTTTAAGGACAAGTCCGAATCCAAAACTGAAAACAAGTACAGATTCTTTAGAGGCATCTGACAACATGAAGATGCAAAAAAGCCCAAACAAACCTAATGTTCTGTGTGATGCCTGCCATGGAAATAAAAAACAAATGGCAGTAAAGTCATGTTTACAATGTGTAACATCTTTCTGTGAGACTCACTTGGAAAGTCACAAAACAGCAGCAAGGCTCAAAAGGCACAAACTGATCGACCCTGTGGAGAACCTGGAAGATTATATCTGTGGGAAACATGAAAAAAACCTGGAGCTATTCTGTCGAGATGACCAGACATTTCTCTGTCTGTTCTGCATTGAAGCAGGACACAAAACTCACAATATTGTTCCTATAGAACAAGAGAGTAAAAATAGGAGGGTGAGAAATATGACACAAATATCTGAAGATATTTAAGTCACTAACATTCTCTGTAAATCAAACCAAATTGTCATAAATCTAAATTCACTTAAAAGAACAATTTGTCTGCTTTTTGTCCTCAGGCCCAGCTGGAAAAAACTCAAGCAGAAGTCAAGATGATGATCCAGGATAGAATGAAGAAGAATGAGGAGATAAAGAACTCAGTAAAAACTAACAAGGTGCAGTTTCAGTGATTCAAAACCATGAATACTTGACATATGGTTTTTGTAATGATTGCTCACCTTGTGGAGCTGGTGCTACTAAATACTTAATATAAATCCTAACTCTAATGTTTACTTAACCAGAACAACAGTGTCAAAATTCTCACTGCTCTGATCAACTGCATTGAAAGATGTCAATCTGAGCTGTTGGAAGTGATGGAGCAGAAGCAGAAAACAGCAGAGAAACAGGCTGAAGAGTTTATTAAAAAGCTCAAGCAGGAAATCACTGAGCTGAAGAGGAGAGACATTGAGCTGGAGCAGCTCTTACACACTGAGGATCACCTGCACCTTCTACAGGTCGCCATTCTTTACTCTGTAATATCTCTTAGAATTCTTTAATCAGAGTAAACCACATGCTCAGGGATTTCCTCTCTCTTGCATTACTCCAGACTTGCTCGTGCAGCCCTCCACAAGTCAAGTCCTGGACCAACAACAACACTGATATTAACATAGATCTGAACACAGAAACTTTGGAGAAAGCTCTCCAGAGGCTTCAGGAAAACGTCAAAGTGGAGCTGAAGAAATTCTTTGAAATGAGTAAGCATTAAGAATTATAAATATGAATATGTTCTTCCACAAGTGCACATTTTTTGGTTTAACAGTTTTTTCTTTTCTTTTTTTCTTTATAGTCCATTGTCCATACAGACCTTCAGTTGTTCAAGAATTGAACGTCTCTTTACCAACATCAGAGTTGTCTGCATCGGTTCTTAGGAGTACTGATACAGATTCTGTTCCCTCTCATTCATTACTGATGTCTGAAAGTTCTTCAGTGATGGAGAAAAAAGATGGTAAGACAGACATACAGTAGAGGAGATCAGGATGGTTTTAACTCTTTTCGCTTTAAAGTCTTACAGTAAGTACCCTTACTACAGTAAGTGGTTTTTTTTGTGCCATTTATCCAAAACTTTGATATAGCATGTGTTCACACTTGGCAGGTTTGGTAGTGCGGTTCATTTGAATAAGTGTGAACTCTGCCACCAAACAAGCAGACCAAGTCCACCTTTTCAGGGGTCTCGGTCCGCTTCCAAACAAACCCTGGTGCAATTCGCCAGAAATATGAACGCAAGACTGACCAAAGACATCTAGACGAACCAAAAACAGAACGTGATGTCACAAGATGCGACACTAAAAAGGACAGAATGCTCAAGTATACCTGGTTCCTCTTGTCATAGAAGCTTCAAATCTATTAAAAAAAAAAAGGAAACCGAAAACACCCTATGCTACAACCTCCCCAGTCTCCACTACTCCATGCACATTTCTTTTGCTGGTTAGGTGTTGATGATTAAGGGTGGTGGATACTAACATTGATTATTTCTCCATTAGCAGATCTGAGCACAATTCAGAAACTTTATGGAGGTAAACTTCACATGATTAATATTAACAAAAGCTTAAATTCCTCTCAGACTGAGCCTTTAATTATATTCATCACTGTACATGTGTTTCTCTTGCAGTGGATGTGATTTTGGATCCTAACACAGCTTACCCTAAACTCATCCTGTCTAAAGACGGGAAACAAGTGAGGCATGGTGGAACCTGGACAGATGTTCCCAATAACCCTGAGAGATTTGACTCCTCTGCCTGTGTCCTGGGAAAGGATGGGTTTTCCTGTGGGAAATTTTATTATGAGGTTGAAGTCGGTGAAAAAATGGAATGGGACTTAGGTGTGGCTAGAGAGTCCATTAGGAGAAAGGGGAAAATAAGAGTGTGCCCAGAGGATGGATTTTGGTGTATATGGCTAAGGGATGGGGGTGAATATGTGGCTAATGATTCCTGTCCTGTTTCCCTTTCCCTGAAAGACAAGCCCCAGAAGGTGGGGCTGTTTGTGGATTATGAGGAGGGTCTGGTCTCCTTCTACAATGTGGAGACCAAGGCTCTTATCTACTCCTTCACTGGTCTGTCTTTTACTGAGAGAATCTATCCATTTTTCAGCCCTTGTAACAAAAGAAGAGATGTGAACACAAAGCCTCTGATTATCTCAACTACTAGTTAGTGTAATTATTAAATAATCAATGTTCCTTTAAAATATAACATTTACAACAAACAAATGTCATTGGTTACACAATGCCCTAAGACTGAACCTCAAAACTTCCATAGAAGTTTAAATGATTAGCTACATTCACACATCTGAATGTTTTGATGGATTAGGCTTACTTGACTTTTATGCCATTTTTATTGTATTATTATAGTATGTTATTCAGTGGTGGTTTTATTCTTAAACGATTACATATTGCACTATTCAAGCACATAAATTGTATGAAATATTGCATTATTCTAGCAAAACAATTGTGTGGCGTGGTTGCACTACTTGTATTGTGTTCTTATTATTATTCAATTATTGATTATTCACCACATTTTATTCCCAAGTAGATTTCATTGTTCATCTTTTATTTTTTTTAAAGGTAATATTTGAAAGTGGCCAGAAAAGAACAAGGATCAATAATGTGAATGAAATGTGAATTGTGACTAATGCTTGTCCATATTTAATATTGCTTTAATGTATGTAATCTTACTATTTAAAAATGATGATATCAATACATTCAACAGAACATCATCCTTTAAGACGTGTCCTAAGGTACTCAAATAAAAAAAAATAAAAAATGTTTAAATGTTTCTTATTTATCTATTGACACAATGCAGTCTCTATATCCTTGCCTAACCCTACCCATCACAACTAAAGTGTCGAAACCAAATCCTTACCCTAAACCTACCCTTAGCCTAATTATAACTCTAACAGTGGCTGTTTCAGAGGAACGAGAGTAGGATCCAAGTGCAATAAACATTTATTCAAACAAACATAATAAAAGTAAATCCAGGCAAAACTGATAAATCCAGACACGGGCAAGGAAGGCAAAGCAAAACTGACAACAAGCGCACACACGTAACATCCATGAAAGGACAACGCCAGACAAGGAACATGAGAAACACTGGGGTATATACACAAGGAGTGACTGGCAAACAAGACACGCCAGGGGAAGACTAATCAATGGGGAAAACTACAAACATGGCCACAGGAACAGGACACAGGAATGAACACAGAAACCAGAGGAACATAAAATCCATTTTAACATAAAAGTCCATACAAAACAAGCACAACACCGGGATCGTGACACTCAAACAGGCCTTTAATGGGGTCTCAAAAAGTGAGGACTGGCCAAAACGTCCTCACTTTACTCTCTTTGTCCTCTCTCCAATGGTCTAAAACTCAAAACAGTCCACAAAGATATCTGTACAAGTACACACACAATCTCATATGAAACAATTCAAAGCTGTATAATGGGATATGTACAGTACACCAAATTACGCAGGCCACATCCCTTTTCCCTGCATTTCTGCTGCATAACAAGAGCTCAGATGGTCACTGAAAATTTTTACAAATCTGTTGTATTGTCATACTGTTGTATATATCTGTACTAACTGGGGTAGGGCAATCTAGCCTAAATAGTCTGAAGACAAGAGATACTTCTGTAGCTTACTTGAATTGCTTCTATCATTAATGCCAACAAGGTTTAAATACCTTTTTTTTAATTTTTATTATTTATTATAATATAATATTTATAAACACTTACCCCTGGTTTCACAGACAAGGCTTAAGTCTATTCCAGACTAAAATGCATTTTTGAGCTGTTTTACAACATATATTAAAATTTGTCAGTGCCATTGTTTTGTCTCAAGATGCACACCAATAATGTTTTTGTTGTTTTTTTCCCCCCTAAGGCAACTGAGGCCTAATCCTGGCTTAATCTAAACTCTGTCTGTGAAACCAGGCCATAATTTAATATAATATTATTTTACATTTTATTGTAAAACTATGTATTTTAAAACTAAGTATTTAAGTTTCACATTTTTTTATTTACTTTAAGGTGTCTATTTGTTTGAATGCACTTAAAATGAAGCATAATAATTTAGCAGAAAACTTAACATAATCGACTAATATGAATAATATTTGTAAATAATCAATCAGGTGATACTGTCACACTCTCTAATTCCCAACATGACAACTATAAATAACAATACAAGCGGAAAAATATGATTGGTCCAGTCTCAAAATATTCTCAAAGATTTGAGTGACAATCTTATTATAGTTGTTGGAATAAGAAAGCATGACAAATTAAGAACAAGGTGTTTTGGCAGTATTATGTAAGATTCACTGAAATAACAAAACCGACCTTTACAGTGAAGTGAAACTGAAACCTTCCTTACCTCACTATAAAAACCTGTCGAGCTCTTGGTCCTGAATAAATGAGGAGTTGAGATCTGCTGTGTACTGTATTCTTCTCCTGAGTCCTGAGAAAACACTAACAGACAGGTGAGATTTCATAGACCAAAACTTAAAGTGATGTACTGTAAAGCAATGAACTTAACAATGTTACTTAAAGAACAGACAGAACACCATGTTGTAGAATATATGCTATTGTTAGAACAATAAGTGACATTTCACATGTAAATCAATCATGATTTTACGGAGACTTAGTACAGTGAGTACTGGTATTCAACAATATTATTTATCTGTTTTTCAGTGACATTTCACATGTAAGTAAAATTTGATTGTCTGTGAAGAATAGCTAAATCATACTGTATTTTACTATTAGCACTGTTTTAAGCTATTTGTTACATATGCTGCCTAAGATCACAGCACAATGTTTAAACTGTTAAAGGGTTAGTTCACCCAAAAATGAAAATTCTGTCATTAATTACTCACCTTCATGTCGTTCCACACCCGTAAGACCTTCATTCACCTTCGGAACACAAATTAAGATATTTTTGATGAAATCCGATGGCTCAGTGAGGCCTGCATTAACAGCAAGATAATTAACACTTTCAAAGGCCCAGAAAGGTACTAAAGACATATTTAAAACAGTTCATGCGACTACAGTGCTTCAACCTTAATGTTATGAATCTTTATAATTATATTATATATATATTTACAATATCTAGTGATGGACAATTTCAAAACACCGCTTCTGTTGTTTCAAATGAACCACTGAAATTTCGAAACGTTTCGAAACACTTATGACGTAACGCCTCATTTTCTGAAATCACATCACTTTGGCAGTTTGATACACGCTCCGAACCACTGATTCGAAACAAAAGATTTGTAAAGCTTCAAAGCTTCATGAAGCAGTGTTTTGAAATCGTCCATCACTAGATATTGTTGAATAAAGTCGTTATTTAGTTTTTTTGGCGCACAAAAAGTATTTTCGTCACTTCATAACATAAAGGTTGAACCACTGTAGTCACATGAACTGTTTTAAATATGTCTTTAGTAGCTTTCTGGGCATTGAAAGTGTTAAAGGGTTAGTTCACCCAAAAATGAAAATTCTGTCATTTATTACTCACCCTCATGCCGTTCCACAACCGTAAGACCTTCGTTAATCTTCGGAACACAAATTAAGATATTTTTGTTGAAATCCGATGACTCAATGAGGCCCCCATAGCCAGCAATGACATTTCCTCTCTCAAGATCCATTAAAAACATATTTAAATCAGTTCATGTGAGAACAGTGGCACCAAAAATATTCTCGTCGCTTTATAATATTAATATTGAACCACCGTACTCACATGAACTGTTTTAAATATGTTTTTAGTACATTAATGGATCTTGAGAGAGGAAATGTCATTGCTCCCTATGAAGGCCTCAAGGAGCCATCGGATTTCAACAAAAATATCTTAATTTGTGTTACGAAGATTAACGAAGGTCTTACGGGTGTGGAACGGCATGAGGGTAAGTAATAAATGACAGAATTTTCATTTTTGAGTGAACTAACCCTTTAATGGTTTTTCTACCTTGTTATATAATATATTGATCATTGATCCCTCCTATATCGAGCCTCATGGTGTCACTGTTTCTCCAGTAACAGCCATGACTTCCTTCAGCTCATCACTCTCTGATGAGCTGCTCCAGTGCCATATATGTCTGGAGGTGCTCATTGACCCAGTCACCACTTCATGCGGACACAACTTCTGTAACAGCTGTATCGAGGCATGCTGGGAGAGTGGACAGCTCTTTCTGTGCCCTCTCTGTAAGGAAGAGTTTGAAAGTAAACCAGAATTGAAGATAAATGCAGCATTTAAAAAGGTTGTTGACCGTTTCAAAGTGCATCAACGGCCAAAGAAACTTGAAGAAAATAAACACCAAACAAAACTTTTTCAACAACTTTTATGTGACGTCTGCTCTGAAAACAAGCAAAGGGCAGTAAAGTCTTGTTTGCATTGTGTAACATCTTTCTGCGAGATTCACCTTGACAATCACAAAACTGCACCAAGGCTCATAAGGCACAAACTGATCAACCCCGTGGAGAACCTGGAAGATTATATCTGCGGGAAACATGATAAACCACTGGAGATGTTCTGCAGAGATGATCAGACCTGTCTATGTCTGTTTTGCACTGAAACAGTACATAAGACTCATAATGCTGTTCCTATAGAGGAAGAAAGTGGACACAGGAAGGTGAGACTAAAAGCTTAGAATATATTTTATCATATTTATTCTATTCAACTTAAAGGAACTGTTCACACAAAAAATGTATTTACTCATCTCCATGTCATTCCAACTTCTCCTGTGAAACAAAGATCAGCTCTTTTTCATTCCAAAAAGGCAATGCTGATTTATAATGTCAAGCTTCAAAAAGACAAAAAAGCAGCATAAAAGTATCCTAAAAGTAGTCCATAAGACTCACATATTATAATAATTTTTGTGAGTCAAACAGTCCACAGTTTAAGTTATTGGCTGATAATTTTCTCCACCACAAAGCTCTGAAAGAAACTATAAAAACTGCAAATATCAGTTAATAATTTAAATTTTGGCCAGTTCTTCACAGAATGATACACACATGAGTGTGGGTTTTTTAATGATGACAAATTTTTCAAGTTTGGGGTGATCTATTCCTATTCTATTTTAAAAATGAACCGTGCTGCCAAAGTATAAATCAAATAAAGCATTATAAAGTAAATTGGGGAAATCCATCAAATTCACTGAAAATAATATTTTTAGGATAGTAAGAGAACAGTTTAATACAGGTAAGGTTTACACTTTTTGAATTTGCTTTAACATAATATTGCTTTCTGTCCTCAGGTTCAACTGGAAAAGACACAGGCAGAAATCAAGGTGATGATCCAGGACAGAAATAAGAAGATTAAGGAGATAAAAAACGTAGTGAAGTCCAACAAGGTGTGTCGTTAGTGACAAAAACATTACTATTACAATACAAACTGGCATATTTTTTGAGTCCTAAAGCGCGGTGGAAAGAATGTTTTGGAATTTGATTGTGATTTGACTGTCTTTCTTCTCAACATAACCAGAGCACCACAGAGACAAATAAAGCAAGTAAAGTTGAGCTGTTCGTTGATCTGATCCACTCCATTGAGAGATGTCAAAATGAGCTGCTGGAGGCGATTGAGCAGAAGCAAAAGGCAGCAGAGAAACAGGCTGAAGAGCTTATTAAAGAGTTAGAGCAGGAGATCACTGAGCTGAAGAGGAGAGACACTGAGCTGGAGCAGCTCTCACACACTGAGGATCACCTGCACCTTCTACAGGTCAGTGTCCGTCTCTCTGCTCTCATCACAGGACAACACTCCTCATTCTGAAGCAATTCTCCTCTCCTGCACTTCTCCAGGTTTACTCATCTATGTGCAGCCCTCCACAAGTCAAGACCCGGGAGAACATCAACATTAACATAGATCTACTGAACACAGAAACTCTAGAGAAAGCCCTTACTTGCCTCAAGGAAAAAGTTTACAAGGAACTGAAAAAAATCCATGAGATCAGTAAGCATTATGGAAGTGAATTTATATATGAACCTGCATTCTCAATCAATTCTGAATGGTGCAAAACCAGCATGCTTCTAACTGACTTGATCCTAATTATTTAAGAGGATTATTGTGTTTAAATTATACAAGAAAATCCACAGTTAGACCACTGAGAGATTTCTAAACAAGTATTAGTACTTTAAATTGCTATTAAAGGTGTAGTAAGCGATTTCTGAGAAATGCTGTCGAAAGTGGATCGGACCAAGCACCACAAACAACACGCTTGTAGCCAATCAGCAGTAGGAGGTGTATTCACTCATGATGGAGGAGGAGAGAGAGTGAGCAAGAGGGAGATTTGAAGAAAGACTGTAGAAAGAGACATGGCTGAGAGACATTACAAAAGAAAGGTCAGAGGAATATCACTGGAAAAAGAAGGGTTACGATTAGGCAAGCGCTTTAGGACCCGCATTAATATTAGAAAAGCTTTCCAGCGCTGGAGAGACCCGAAGGAGAGCAATGTGATTAAAGATTTTTCTAGTCGACTATTAGACAATCATTTAAGCCATTAGTCTACTAATCGCACGTTTATATTAATTGAATTACTTAAATATATACTGAGAAGAATACTAAACCATAATGAGCGTTTAATATATATAGCCATTTTGTAGCCTATTCCGCGCTCAAGCATACGCATAATGCTTGCTGCAAAGCACCAGCAAAAGTAATGATTATGAATGTGTAAGGAAAAAAATAGCAAGGAGACATTTTAACTATTTATTAATACTCTTATCTGTATGACCAAAAATGATGGAGTATTTTAAGTTGTTTCCGCTGTTATCAGAAAAAAATGCAAAAGATTGCGCCGGCGCCTCCATGTAAGCGCGCTAATACTTTAGCTTCCATACTCTGCACAAAAACTTGGATATGTGCCTAATAATAGCGCAAATTTATCTAGGTTAACGTTAGAGAGAGAGAGCATTTAAAGTTGCTACTACTTACATGTTTCAAATGATAAGCCATATTTGAGGTCGATGGATGATAGGTGAACTTTTGGATTTCCTGCCTGACATACTGTAATTACCACAAGGACCCGCCGTTAACGATCTGTCCCTCACAAACCGCGTGACTTTGCCACAACTTTTTTTTGTTTGCGACTAACCGACTAATAAAAATGTTGGTCGACTAAGCCTCTTCTAGTCGACTAGAATTTAGTCAACTATTAGGGGGCAGCCCTAGAAATAACAACAGTGTTTCTCAGAAATTGCTTACTGTACCTTTAAATGTGACTGCAAGTCAACTTAAATATATGCTTAGTTGTTTTTGTTTTTTTTGTCATAATCCTGATTGCCAGCAACATTTTGTATAAGCTGCAGCAGTCTAATGGTGTGTTTTGCTCAGTTCTTAATCTAGTGATAAAATAAGGCTTGCATCAGTCTTGTTGTTCACTAAACATTTAAACATCTCAGTGAATTTTCACATTTACTTTCACAGCTCAACTTTCTGTTATTCAAGGATTCAACTTCATTCTACCAACATCACAACCTTCAGCCAATAGGATATTTGTATTTGGCAGCACTAACACAGATTCTGTTCCCTCAAGCCCTTTATTGGTACCTAAAAGTTCTTTAGTGACTGAAAAAAAGAATGAGACTGTGAATTTGAGATCACAGCACGGCAGCCTGACAGAGATTTCAAAAATCAAGACAAGCAAAGTTCAGACAGAGGGCAAAATCTACTTTACTCTGGGTAAAACAGACTGCAGCACTCCCTCAACGAAGAGAGTGGGAATGATTAATGAACAAGTGAAGGTCTCACGCTTCGGTGCGGGTACTTCTCCATTAGCAGATCTGAGCTTAATACAGAAACTTTACGAAGGTAAGATAAATATGAATAATAATAACATGAGATTCGGGGCTACTTGTAATGCATTCATCGCCTTACCCGTCTTTCTATTGCAGTGTATGTGATTTTGGATCCTAACACAGCTTACCCTAAACTCATCCTGTCTAAAGACAGGAAACAAGTGAGGCATGGTGGAACCTGGACAGATGTTCCCAATAACCCTGAGAGATTTGACTCCTCTGCCTGTGTCCTGGGAATGGATGGGTTTTCCTGTGGGAGGTTTTACTTTGAGGTCCAAGTCAGTGATAAGACTGAATGGGATTTAGGTATGGCTAGAGAGTCCATTCGGAGAAAGGGGAAAATAAGAGTGTGCCCAGAGAATGGATTTTGGTGTATATGGCTAAGGAATGGCTGTGAATATATGGCTAATGAATCTTGTCCCCTTTCCCTGAAAGACAAGCCCCAGAAGGTGGGGCTGTTTGTGGATTATGAGGAGGGTCTGGTCTCCTTTTACAATGTGGAGACCAAGGCTCTTATCTATTCCTTCACTGGTCTGTCTTTTACTGAGAGAATCTATCCATTTTTCAGCCCTTGTAACAAAATAGGTGATATGAACTCAAAGCCTCTGATTATCTCTACTGTTAATAAGTCTAATTATCCTATGTTCCTGTAGAAAAAAAGTAATACAACAACATATAAAGGCCATTGTTTAGTGAACACACAATTATGAGTTCAAATTTGAGGAACTATCCTCAAAACATTAGATTCATCCGCGCTAAGGAGCCGTGCAGATGCACAACCCACGTAAAGATGATAATTCCGGAAATAACTGCAATTGCAGGTTTCGAACAGAGATGGCGACAAAGAGGCAAAACTTACGGACTGCAGCTTTAAAGTTTTACTGATAAACATTTTATTATTATTGTAGCATTTAATGGAAATTTGGCATGGTACCACTAGACATGTATTGTTTTCTTCCTTAGATTGCTTCTTGTTATTTTCCTTTGTTGTTTTGGGTGTTGAAAAAAAGTGTAATAAATGAATAGCCTAAATGTAAATGTGGGTGTCATTTGACATTAGGCTAGATTTTATGGCGTAAGTCAACATCCTGACCAACTCATCAGGTACATAAAAGAGGAATATGAAATGAGGTAATTCCATGTATGTTATTAACGTTTTAATTTAAAAAACAAAAATAAAATAACTATGTCAACAAAGCATCAGTCTTTACACATGTCCAATCAAACAAAAAAAACTAAACTGAAACAAAAAGTGGCTAACCCTTACAAAACAAATGGCTTGCTAGGAGGTTTGTTTATTTTAAATATCACATAAAGCCAGAACTGGTGCACCCTCCAACACCCTATTAGCGGACGCGCGCTTCTGCTGCGTATTTCTGCGGCGTCTCTGTATTTATATACGTTGAGTACAGGCCCGGATTGGCTAATCGGGAACACCGGGATAATTCCCGGTGGGCCGGTCTGGGTTTTTTTGGCCTCGAGGGACAAGTTCTAAAGCAACACTAAATTATGGTAAGAAAAATGGTCTAAGCCACCGGAGGCCGATTTAGGTTGCCTAAATAAATAAAAAGGAAGAGGGGAAACATGCAAAATATAAAGGCATGTATGCAGCTATTTCTCATATCGTAATAGTAAGCAAATAATCAAATATAGGGCCTATTATTTATGTTATGCTATGTTTCTTGCTAATATGCTACACATTGGGCATCAATATTCATTTTTCTGTCAAATTAGCTTACATAACCAGACAGTAAAATGTGATTTTGTGACATAATGTAACTTTTTTTAAACAAACATGATATCGCTCACTTTAATATTTTTACTGTAAATTTGTGCAGTTTTGGAAGATTTATGGTATTTTTTGTTATTTATTTGCCTCAGTTTGTAATAATTGTATATAGTAAGAATATACATTTATATACAATAGGAAAAAGCCACTTTAAAAAAGATATACATTTCTCAATTTCATTCAAAGTGATAGACATGAAAAATGTGCTTGGGTTTAGCGGACGATTGCTGCCATCTACTGGAAAGCAAACACTTAAAAAAAATTAAAATAACATGAATTTTTAACTACAGTCACTAGATGGCTAAATAATTAATCAATGATTCATTATTATAACAATAAAAAATGACTATATCAAATTTTAGCATTTTTGCACTGAATTGGAAATAATATTTTTGAAAAATACAATTTCTTACAAGGCTGTAGAGAACAGTCCTCAATTTGCAGACTGAGGTTTTAATTAGGCTACATTATTTTAATATAGTCAGTCGGGAATTAAAGTGGGCCGGTCTAAGGCATGAAACTCCAGGGCTGAAAATGAGTCCCACTCCGGCCCTGGTTGAGTATTTACTTCATTAACGAAAATTACCGGCCATTGAGAACTAAAAATTTGTTCATAACAAAATGTAGGCTAATTTACAAAATGACGACCACATTTACATCCAAATAGACTACTAATGTACACGGAACACAACAGCACCAAATTGCAGGACATGTGAATAGCTTAGGTCATTCCATAATTTTGTTTTGGTTAATTTAAGTCTATATTGCAAAGGATCTTGTTGATGGGGCATTTGAGACGCAATCAGTAGATACTTATTTAGAAGTGTTTTTTTATGTTTTGACACTTTTATATTATACCAACAACCACGGAACATGAATATTCATATCATTGCCTACCTGTAATAGTGAAGTTCAGCAAAGTAGCTGTTGTTTCTAACTTGTTTAGCCGATATTTTCTTAGCCATGCTTCAACAGAAGAACATAACCGCCTTTTGAGAGCGCCAGAGCGGTGCGGTCACGGTGAGGTGAGGTGGTCGAAAGTATAAATTGCTTGGATTTGTGTTAGAATGACACGCATATAAAATGGGCGTCATTTACAATAATATCTTTTGCAAAGTGATTTCAAATCTTAAACTTATTCAATTGTCATAAAGCTGGTAAACCCAAGCATGTGTAAAATACTTATTATTTATTCTGTTCGAATTATGACCACGCAGGGATAAAAATAAAGGGACGTCACGTGACTCAGTCATAGGCAAAAACGCTTTCTTTCTTTTTTTTGGAATAGCATAATATTGTGTCGTAACTTTATATTGTAGAAATAGAGAAAAGCCAAGTTCATCCAACTTCAAAAGTAGTCCCGCTGCAAAAGGATAATTTAGCCAACTTTACAAACCAGATATATCACATTTGAATAATTCAGTAAACGCCTTTATTGAATAATTTTCGTAAATGCTTTAATAAAAATTTGATTCGCATTTCAGCTTTTAAACCCTCCGTTAACGATCACTCCTTATCCATAAGTGTAGCCTATTACTCTACTATTTTCGCCAAAATGATTTGCTGTCGACCGAACTTGAACCGTTTTGAAATACTCACCTTCATGAATTCATATTTCACCAACATGCCACTAGATGGTGCGCCATTACTGTGAAAACTCTTGATCATCTAAATTGTAAAACCTGTGTTGAGATTAACAAACAAAGGACTTCATTCGGAGAACGTCAGATAACATACAGAACAGCCACTTTGATTCAGAAATGAAATAATAACAGCAGTAATATTTAGTTCATATGATTATGTATCTTTATGTTTTATATAGTCACACATGATGGAGTGAGTTGTCTCTAGTTGACCCTAACAGTGAATTTGTGTCATTATTTAAATATATATATAAAAGTAATTAATATCAGCAGTTGTTGAATTTCAAGATTTTTTAATTCCTCATAGACACAAACGCATTAACTCACAACACCTTGGCTTGTACGGCTACAGAATGTCAGAACATCCCCATCACACCCCCACCCTCTTCTTTTTCTGCTTTTCCCTCCCTCCCTGTTCCCTGTTCCCTGTTCCCTGTTCTTTTCCTTCCCTTTTCCTGGGCTGAATGAATGGAAGGTCCCCCGCAGCACAATGGAAGCTGGTCTCGTAGGAATGACAGAAATGTCTGGAGTCAGCAGGAAGCTGGTGGCTATGGGCAACACGCCCCCCATGACATCACAGACAAGTACATTCCACCCTCCTACTGACTCCACTTCACTTCTCTCCCCCGTCCCTCAGTTTTTCCAAAGTAAAGCGAGACATTTGAGGACTGAGACAAAGATGTGAAATGTTTGGTATAGATATTTTTATTGGTGAAATGCATGTTAAACTTTGTTTTTAGGAAAGAATGGTGTGGAATGTTCACATTATGTATATTTAACATTGTTTTGGTTTTATGCACAGCCCAATAAATCCAACAGTTTACTCTTTATAACACTGAATATGGTTCTGGGTCAAACAAACAAACAACGCATTGACCATGTTTCCACACAGCCTTTCTCAGTAATATCTTTGTGACACTACTAACCCAAGGCTAGGTTTTAATTCTATTCTTTTGACAGAGCAGCATGTGTGCAGGAAAACATCCCTGGTCTGGTTGTCATATGGAGGACTAGTATCCATAAATGGAAAAGCACAGCAACAATCTGCACCGTTTGATTCATGTGATATTAGATTTCTCTCTTAGCTTTGTACAGATCCTTTTTTCCCCATTCCTTTTCTCTGTTTCCCCCACTCTGCCTCTCTCATTCTGTCTCACTCTCTCTATTCCGTCTTCCCTCATTCTTTCTGGCAGGCATTCAATTTCACACTTGGGGGAGCAGAATGAGGGGAAGGTCAGGGCTGTGTCAACAGAGGCCAGCATATTTTTTTTTTTTCCATTTTCTTTTTTTCTGCTGATACATGGAGAATGAAAGGAGAAAGAGAGACCTAAGTGTCCCTTTTCTTGTCTCCTTCACACGTTCACCTACTTCTCCCTGCTCTCTCACACTCTAGCAGACACTGATTCCTTCCCTCGGGTCTTCTCACTGCAGTTGTCTTGTCTATCCAAGCAACAAGAGTTACTAGTGAAAATGACCTTCACTTATAACATTTCAGTCTCTCAATGATGAATACAATGTATCAAAATTGGCACGCAGGTTAACAGCTTGTCCATTTTTTGGCTTTTATACACAAGCTTCGGAACTATTAATATCAATATTAAATTTGTGCTACCCGGCTGACAGGGAAAGTTCTCAGAACTTTGACTAATATTCTGGAAAGGTTCTCTCAAAATTGTGAACAAACATTATCTGATCTTGTTTGCAAAATGATCACCCCCAAAAAAACGTACTTCATATATCTTTCATGGAAAAAGATTTCTGAAACGTTTTAGTTGGACATTTGACTGTCTTTAAACATTATTACTATTATTACATTATTACAATATTACAATATAAGATTTTTGCTGTAAAATATCCAAAAACCACTAGGCCAGTGTTATATATTTTGTTCAGTTAAGTACTTGCAATATCCCAAATGTTTCCAACAACTTGTAAATCGTTAGATAATCGCGATTTTAACCAAATATGGGACGTGTAGCCTACGGGAGTCGCCTGTCAATGGCGTCATATCCGTGTAAACCTCGGTTTCAGGGTTTTTTTTTTTGTAGAAACCATGGAAACACCAAAGATGCTTTAATATATTTCATGTTTTTTAGACAAGGGGACAATTGTTTGGTTACGTTTATAGACAGAAAACGAATTATTGTTATATAGCTCAACACGTTTAGTCTTATTGTTTAAATCTAGTTTTCTTGATTTTCCGAGAGTACCATGCTTTACCGTGCCTCAGAGAAAAACACTGTTTTGTCAAGTAGCTAACATAGCATAATCAGATGCAAATTTATTTTTAGTAACAGTAATAGAGCATTTTCTCCATCATACAATACGTTTTAAAATTAATTATATGCCATTTATCAACACAAACCACCCATCATTTATTATTATGATATTCTAAAATCGATCTATCTTACTGCAGTGTGTCTCAAACAAGTGTCTCACAGCAGCCGCCGAGTGAATCCACAGAGCTCACGTCATAACATAATTTTCAACACTCTCAAAGTCTAATATGATAAACAACGCTGTGTTACCTCATATGCTTGACCAGAAGAAGTGGAAGCGGCGACTGCAGTATAGTAAAAGCGCCGCTGCTCGCGAGGCTTGTGTCGCGTTCGTCTCTCATTAGCAATCTCTCCAGCGGTCTCGTTCAGCTCCCACAGCACTCAGCCCTGCTCTGCTTCATATTACAGTAACGTTAATAATCTCATCCATGAACATGAATTCTGTTCGAGTCCCGTCCCGATTCTTTTCCACTGACTGTGAGGTGAAGACGACATTTCCCAAGATTCCATGCTCAAACATGGCATCATCAAGCTACGCCTTTGTTTTGAACAGGTGACCTCTAGTGGTGAACAATTTACATACTGTAGCTTTAAGAGAACATTCAAAAGTTACATTCCCATAATGTTTGCAAAATAAAATGTTCATAACTTAATGGGAAAATTAGCAAAATGTTCTTAAAATATATTTTTGTTAGCTGGGTATGTTTCTATGGAGGGGACATGCATGGTGATGGGAAAAAAATTAGATGGGAGAAAAACTGTATTTCAATCCTTTTGTGTTCGCTCACAAAACTTTTCGCATTCTCTCGCAAAAATATCGAGTTATCCCAAGAAACTTTGCATTTTCTCACAAAAGCATTGAAATATATATTTTTTTTCATCCCGTAACATTATTTCCATGAAGGCAAATGCAAAAGTTTCTCAGAGGAACGCAACATTTCTGCACCATAATGCAAACAGTGCGAACAGAGTTTCTTGGGAGAAAGCAAAGTTTTTTGAGAGAATGCAAAAAAAAGAAACAAAATTTTCCCATCTTAATTTTTTTGGCCATGTCCTCTTAGGCCAGGGGTGTCCAATCCTGCTCCACTGTCCTGCAGAGTTCAGCTTCAACCCCAATTAAACACACCTGAACTAGCTAATCCAGATCTTATAGGCATACTAGAAACTTCCAGGCAGATGTGTTGAGGCAAGTGTGAGCCTTTGAAGTGTGAGGATTTGTCCTTATTCAGAACGTCATTTATAAAAATGTCATTTGATTCTGCTTTTGCACATTCATTCTTCTGCAGATCAAAGTGGAACACCATACTAAAACACTCAAAACACAAAACACTAAAACTCTGACAGTTTCCCGCATTATTTAGGGGCCATTCACATAGAATGCGAATGCTGTTTTTATACTGTTTTTCTACATTAACATGCACTACACCAGGGGTGCCCAATTCAAAGTTCAGCTCCAGCCCTGTTTAAACACAACTGAACTGGCTAAATAAGATCTTCAGGAGCACCTGAAAATAATTACAGACAGGTGTGTTGGATCAGGGTTGGATCTGAACTCTGCAGGTAGGTAGATATACAGAAACAGGATTGGACACCCCTGCACTAGACAAACGTCTTTGACTGTTGCACAACTTGTTTGTTTTTTCATTCCACTTCCATTTGGCGATAATGTGTTCTGTGTGAATGACCCCTTATTCTGTGGCCCCCAACTTCGATACTGAGGCCACATTCACACAAAGCCAGAGCTTTCCCTGTCCAATCTTTTTTTTCCCTCGTTCTAAAAAAAAAAAATCCGTAAACATGGTGTCGTCTCAAGAAATATCTGCATACACACGAAACCACTGAAACTGACTCAAAACGATGTAGTATACATGCCAGACCAGTATGTGGTGCTGTAATTCTGCCACAGAGATACACTATAAATGGAGAAGAAGACTTGAAGCATGCGCATAAACCTTGCGTGCTGTATACAAACTTTAATAAAGCTTAGTAATAAAGTAATAGGTTCAGTAGCTTCTGCGGCACTAACACAAGCATGTAGTCTGCCGTTGTTGTTGTTGTTACGTGATGTAGCAGTGTCTGACTAGGGTTGAGACGTGGGGTGATGACATCATCGTTTCACAAAATATACGGATTAGCTGTACACACGAAAACACAAGGGTGTCGTTTTCAGATTTATCCACTCTGAGACTTTCAAAAAATAGGTTTCAGGCTCCCAAAACACCAGATCCGTCTGGAAGAAATGCCTATACGATACAAAATTTTTACATATACAGCTAAATGCGTCTCCGTGTGGACGGGCCCTGAATATACAGTGCAACCAGTGTAGTCTGATTCCCAAATTAATGACTCTTAATCAGTCCAACCAGTTTTCCTTACGAATTGATTTTAAGTGAATCAGAAAACAACCAGTGTAGCCATTTTATGTAAGTTTAGTATGCTATTCCATTCTGGTAAGCCTGATCCAATTCAATTCCTGACAGATAAATAATCTCTGCCCTATGTCTTTTTTCTTGTTAAATATCATGTTTCACTCAGAAATGTCACATTACAGAAGTACATTGCATAAACCTACATTTTCATTCAGACCTATTAACTGATGTATATGTGTGTTTGTGTGTGCTGGTGCATGTACATGAGCAAAGTTCATGCTGTGATTTTCTGACACACCCTACTGACTGACTCACATTGGCTAATGAGTGCAAAAGCAAACAAGGTGAGGCAGATCAACAGATTTAGTTACATGTCTCATTCTACCATACAGTGCCATTGCTCTCTTTCTAGCTCTCTCTCTCTCTCTCTCTAATTGCTTAGTTGTTGGCAGTGAGTTTTGTAGTGTGGCAGTGCCAGCTTTGCCAGCAGGGCACAAAGGATTTACTGACCTATTGCTAACACTAGGAGCTTCCTCTAGTAAGCTCATAAAATACTGCACACACTTACACTTCAGAATTACACCAAGCAACCCCAGTCCCCAGCATATGGCATTTAATGCAGATGAAACCTGTGCGCAAAATATTATGTATGCACTTTATAAAACATAGAAGTGCTTTTTTAGGGCTCAGTTGAAATTTGATATTGTAGCACTATGTGTTCTTCTGTATTGCTGCCTGTGCTTGCTTCTGCTCATATTGTTCTCTTTTGTAAGTCATTTTGGATAAAGCATCTGCTAAAAATCTGAAAGTAAGTATATTCTCACCAATATGGCTCCAATTAAGAGTGTTATCTGAATACTAACAGTTAAAATAGAGTTAAAACCAATCATGTTTTCTCTGCATGGAAGTGCTGTTATTGCAAAAAGGTGTTGAGCTATTTTGCTAATTACAACAACAGCCTTCCTACAAAAAAAACCTTCCAATGACATAACAGCAAACCCAATTGCACAAATTGATTCACATGGAGAGAGAGTGTAGGCCTGTCCCTTTATTTATTTGCTGTTACAGAAGCAGGTGTGATTTCTCAGGACAATAATTTCAGTCATATCTGTCAGGTTGTCCAATTCATTTCATATATATATATATATATATATATATATAAATAATACACACACATTTTTACACAGTTGTTTGGATTTTAATAGGCAAATACTTAAGAATCTATGAATGGATCATTATTACAGTGATTATTATGTTTCTAGCATGTTATATGTTTGACAACGGTACTTTTAACCCTAAAAGATGGAGTGCGTAGCTTTTCATTTCTTAAACCACCATGTAGGAAGACACATCATGGCCATATTTCAGGATGGGAATGTCAAGATTCATCAGGCTCAAATTGTGAAGGAATGGTTCAGAGAGCATGAAGAATCATTTTCACATATGAATTGGCTCCTCTGAGTCCAGACCTTAAATTTCATTGAAAGTCTTTGGGATGTGCTGCAGTAGACTTTAATAAATAATGTGATGTTATTTCCATCGAGAGGTGCATCAATTTTTGGTCAAGATCTTGTATTGACAATGCAAGAGGTGAGCACTCCGTAAAGTCTCCTCCAGCACATCCCAAAGACTTACACTGAGGTTAAAGTCAGTGCCAATTCATGTGTGAAACTGATTCTTCATGCTCCCTCCCAACAATTTAACAATTTGAGCCTGGTGAATCTTGACATTGTCATCCATATGGCCATGATACATCTTAATACATGTTTTTTTTAAGAAATGAAAAGCTACACACTCCATCTTTTAGGGTTAAAAGAACTGTTGCCTATTAAAATCCAAACAGCAACTTTTTTTCCCTTTTTCTTTTTTTTGGCCAGGCAGTGTATAAGAAGTACTTTACCATTGAATTACCACATGAAACAATATAGAGGAGCCTGATAAAGAGCTGAATCCATGTGTCGCTAGTCAACAGTTGTCTGTAACTCAGGAAAAGTCAATAAGTCAGGAAAAGACGGCAGGCTTTGCAAGCAGCCAAGAGATTAAGCAGGCTCTATAACAGGTGACTTGTCAAACAGAACAAAGAACAGGTGCAAACAAAGAACAGAAACCATGACAACACAAATAATACTATGCAGACAAGGACCTCTGGTGGTGAACTTGTGAATCTGTGCTAATGGATTTTATACAATGTCCTTCCTACAAAGATACACTACCATTCAAAAGACTGAGGCCATTAAGATTAATTCTCATTTTTTTATTCAGCAAAGACACATTAAAATTGTTCAAAATTGACAGTATAGACTTTTACATTGTTACAAAAGGTTTCTATTCAAATAAATGCTGTTCATTTGAAATTTCTATTCATAAAATAATAAAATGTATCCAGGTTATCACACAAATGCTTTCAAGAAACTACTAATAAGCACCTAATCACTAATGATTTCTGAAAACTGGAATAATGCCTGCTGAAAATTCAGCTAGCCACCACAGGAATAAATTACATTTTAAAATATATTAATATAGAATATAGAATACATTTTTTATTGTAATTTCTACCAGAAAGACTCAGGAGGCAAAATAACATAATGATGAAATTTATTAACAACCAGAAGCTATACAAGAATAAAGTTCTTGGCGTAGGCCCCGTCCGTAGCATGCATCCGAATGGTTGTAGGCTCGGCATATCCTGCCCGGAATAAAGGCAGGGGCATAGCCGACCCCCCACAGGGATATGGACAGGGACCATCCTGGTGGTGGTGGGGAGGATGGAGGTGGAGATTGGCGTCAGCATCTGCGAACTCAGATAAGTGTAAGTACCAATGCTTTATACCTGAGTGTTCAATAATGATTGGTTAGATCTGATCTAATGAATGACGTAACATTAGAGTCTTCCCGGCAGAACTTACGCTAGAGCTTACATATTTCACAATTTTGTTAGGTAACGTGTGTATAAAGGCCCAAGGATGAAGGAGAATACGAAGAGTGATATTTAATAACAAAAACAGGCAGAAACTCACCTTACACAACTTAACATTGACGAGAACGGACGAGGAATGAGGGAGGAACACAGGGTACATATACAAGAGGCAAACAAAAGGAACTTAACAAGATAATTAATGGGACACAGGTGAAATAAATGACTAATTAAACAGAATGGGGAAAACTAGGTCACAGAAAACACAGGAGACGTGACAAATTTACTGTTTTCACTGTTTTTGATCAAATAAACACAGCCTCGGTGAGCATAAGAGACTTCTTTCAAAAACAATACAAATCTTACCGACCTCAAACTTTTGAACAGTAGTGAAGCCCTTGGAAAAACCATCAGGTAAAACTTAGATTATGAACTATTCTGTGACTGACATGTTTGGCGCAACTGTACTCAGAGAACAAAGAATGTGAAAACTGTTAACAAACCAATCAAATAACTTACTTTTACTGTGTTTTCTGCCTTTGTATGAAGGTAATGACCTCCAGGAGGCTTCATCTATCTGCTTTGACCAGTGTAGGACAGCTGTCTTTGTTGTCTTTTCCATTTGGAACTCTTGGATTATGATAATGTTTAATGTTTTAGCAGAAGTAGGGAAATTGTGTATCAGTTATTTTTATTCAGATGGTGGAAAACATATTGAAATGCTGGGTGTGCTTTAGTAGATTAGGAACACAAAGCATGCATATATTTATACACATATTGCAATAAAAATGAACATGAAAATAAGAAACAAAATAAAGAAAGAAAAGATCTGAGGTGTTGTTCTGCATACCCGGGTACATTTATTTCAGTTTAAGAGCTGCCTCACAGCAGGGGGTCTTTATAATCACTAATCTCTCTTTGGCTTAAGAGAAAATTTCTATGCT
>RJVU01061675.1:881916-927732 GCA_003731715.1 Anabarilius grahami
GGATAGAAAATACGGTTTGTACAGTATAAAAACCATTACGCCTATGGAATGTCCCCACAATTCACAAAAACAAACGTGTGTGTGTGTGTGTGTGTGTGTGTTCGGGGTAGATGGAAATTACAATTCAATAATGGGAGGCCTAGTGGTGCTGAATGCAGAGGCAGACTGGTGGCTTGGAAAGTTCAGTTCTTGTTCTTTTGTCAGTTCTTTTGGTTTTGTGCTAATGATGGTTTTAGGGGGTGTTCTACCCTGCTGTTCAAAGAACAAAACTGAGAGAGACAGAGAGAGAGAGAGAGAGAGAGACAGAGAGAGAGAGCTGACCTTGGCGAGTGAGAGGAGAGGTGGGTAAATAGATTGTATTGAGGTTACCTTGACAACTGGCTATGCTGATTTTGGCCATCTCTGGGCCTATGGGAAAAGGAAAGGGGGGGAAGTAGGGAGAGAAAGGGAGAGAGAGATGGAAGAGTCAGTTATTTTGTGTGTGTGTGTGTGTGTGCATGTTTTTGTGACATATCAGGATACAAATGTGTATAATGACATGGGTATGACATAGGTATTACAAGGAGAGGGTGACTTATGAGGACATTCCCCATGTCCCCACTATTCAAAAGGCTTATAAATCATACAGAATGAGTTTTTGTGAGAAAGTAAAAGTGTGCACAGTTTCCTGTGATGGTTAGGTTTAGGGGTAGGGGTAGTGTAGGGGGATAGAAAATACGGTTTGTACAGTATAAAAACCATTACGCCTATGGAATGTCCCCACAATTCACAAAAACAAACGTGTGTGTGTGTGTGTGTGTGTGTGTGTGTGTGGGAAAGGGGGGGGAGAGAGAGAGAGAGAGAGAGGGGCTGCCAGGCATGGACTTCATATTAATCATTAACACAATGTTCCCAAAAGTTCCTGCCAAACTAATACGGAAGAAATTCATGATGCATTTTATTTCTCTAAAAATTTTCTCTCTCTCTCTCTTACACACTGTCTGTCTCTCTTCCTCTTTCTTTTTTCTACACCATTATAATTATAGTGGAATTTACTTGCTATTCTTTTCCTAATATAACAAGGGAAAATGGAAGTGCTGACTTCGGTCAAGCAATAATGATTTATCCCAAGACACGAATAAAGATATACACAATATATACACATGTATACATTTGTTTTTTTTATTATAGTGGGGAATTTCCATAGACTTCAGTGTTTTTAATACTGAGCTAATGATATTTCATAGACCCTACCCCTAAACCTAACCCACCCTCACACAAAACTTTCTGCATTTTAAGTTTTATTAGGACCTTTTTTTTTATTATTAAGACTATTATTTACAAAAATTATTTATCAACAAATGAAATATTTTTGGTCAGTACGTTTAAATTTTTTTAAGAAATTAATAGTTTTTCAGCAAGGGCACATCAAAATTTGTCATTTGACCAAAAGCGACAGTAAAGACATTGATAATGTTACAAAAGTTTAATATGTTCAAATAAATGTTGTTCTTTTGAACTTTCTATTCACAAAAAAAAAAATCCTGAAAAAAATGTATCACAGTTTCCAAAAAAAAAAACATTGGCTGCTGAAAATTCAGCTTTGCCATCACAGGAATAAATTACATATTAAAATAGAAAACATGTATTTTAAGTTATAGTAATATTTCACAATTTTACAGTTTTTTTTTTTTTTTATTAAATCCAGTTTAAAATTTTTATATAATGGCACTTAATGTTTATCATGGTATTTACTTGGTGGTCTAAGGAACATTAAAGGGTTAGTTCAACCAAAAATTAACATTCTGTCATCATTTACTCACCCTCATGTTGTTCCAAACCCGTAAGACTTTCGTTCATCTTTGGAACACAAGTGAAGATGTTTTTAATTGGGTTTTTGTTTGTTTGTTTTTAATAATCTGAGCGATTTCTGTCTCTCCATTGACCGTCTACGCAACTATCACTTTGACGCTTTATAATTTTGACGCTAAACATTGATCAGCGAACATAAACAGAAGCTCAACTGAACCTGCTTGACATGATTGAGCTTCCGTTTACCACAACTGATGTGTGAGTTGATGAATGTTTATATGTGAATAAAAGCCTAAATTAAATATGTTCAGCATATAAAGCAATTGTGTTTATTCAGAAAATTTGGAATAAACCGCTCAATTCATATGGATTAATTTTACGATATCTTTATGAACTTTTTGAAGCGTCAAAGGGGTAGTTGCGTAGCTGTCAATGGAGGGACAAAAATCGCTCAGATTTCATTAACAATACTTCATTTGTGTTGAATGAATGAAAGTCTTAGGGGTTTGGAATGACATGAGGGTGAGTAATTAATGACAGAATTTTCATTTTTGGGTGAACTAACCCTTTAAAGAGTAAAAAAAATTATCATGGTACCATGTAAGCTATGGTAATACCATGATTCTTTTTGGTACATTTTGCTGCTGCTGCAGTGATTGTCTGCATGCATGTGCAAAGTGTGTGACTGCGCTAAAGTGTTACTTCAGCCCTGTAAAACTCTACTCAGCAATCATCAGCTTAATTGAATTCGCAAGGCATTGAACGGAGAAAATGTAACCAGCATTTTGCCTGGATCAGCTGTCCAGATGATGAATGAGAAAGGAAGAAAGAGAGAGTGAGCGTATGTGTGTGCACTGTACACCCATTTAACATATACGGCACGTGTGTATAAGGCTGTACAGGAAAGACAAAGGAATTAAGGGGGGAGAAAAGCTGGAGAACTCCCTAACACGTAAACCAGCTAGGCTGTAACCTTCATGTCAGCCTAACTGGAATGAGTGACTTCACTGCATAAACACAAAGTCGATGGAAGGAGCGTTCTTGTTTAGACTACTCTTGTTGAGCAGCACCCTCTCTCTCTCTCTCTCCCTCTGGCTGTGTACGACATTGTGATAGCCTTAGTATGTATGAGTTGGAACGCTCAACAATGCAGTTGGACACAGGAAGAGAAAAGGGGGTGGGTTGGAGGGTGAAGAAGAGGTTTAGCACATTTGTAACCTGATGCGAATGAAGGAGTTGCAGGGAGTGTCTGAATGCTTGAGATTGCTATCACTGTGGGATTGCGCTTTTTTGTGTATGTTTGTGTGTGTAACCATATGCACTGCCATGAGAGTTGTGGTATTGTATATGAAGTACAAACACAGACCTGCGATAAAGGTGAGCATATACAACTGAAACTGTTTTGAAGTGATATCGAACCCTCACGCTCTAGGGGCCATATCGTCCCGATGCTTGTCAAAACATGAAAAGTGATTAACTTTGTATTGTAGGCTTGTATTTGAATGAGCAGGGTGGGGGGCTCCTCTATCTGTGTGCATTGTGTGTGAAAGAGCTTGGGAAGGGGGGTGCCTCTCTCCCTGTATGTGTGTGTGTGTGTGTGTGTGTGTGGCGCTCTGTAACCTAAACTCTCCTGACTCCAGGTGCAAGTAGAGGATTAGAGTGCTCTTTCTCTCTTTCTGTGTTTGTGCCAGCATTGATATGAGACTGTTTGGTAGGTTATATGTAAATATGTTCACCTATCTGAATCTCTTTGAATAAGAGCTAGTGCAACAAGTAATTTTTCATGTACTTTTTGTACTTTCTTAGGAAGAAATGCCCATTAGAATAGAAATATACACTTTATCTGAATTTAGAGATCAGCTTTCAGCTGTTGTCAGATACGTGGTTCATAATAATAATGATGTAGATATCCTTATCCCTAAAATTAGGGGGAAATGATAGGTAAATAAGACCCTGGTTGTAAGCCTAAACTTGACATAAAATGTAAACTTGTCCCTCAGATCTGATTGGCTGATTGGAATGTTCTACTTGAAGTAAGCAGAAAATATTTTTTTATGGAAAAAAAACATTGGCCTTTTTTTAGTCAGTTGAGAAACAAAGTTGTGTTTGCAAAATAGCAGGTTGATATGATAAGATTATTAAAGGGTTAGTTCACCCAAAAATGAAATTTCTGTCATTAATTACTCACCCTCATACCTTCATTCATCCTCGGAACACAAATTAAGATATTTTTGATGCAATCCAATTGGTTTTTTATCTCTCATAGAAAGCAACGAAATTACCACATTCAAGGAAGCAACTGCAGTGGTTCAACCTTAAAGGGGTGGTTCACTGTTTTTTTTCTAGGCTTGATTGTGTTTATTTCACGTCTAAATGCTTCGTTTTAAAAAAAAAAATTCTGTATTTTTCATATATTTTATCTTTATTCTACAACGCTGTCTCCATTGTCATTTGAACGGCCGGTTTGACTTCCTGGTTCTATGATCCCACTCCCTCCGAAATATGCAATGGGCTCAGATTGGTTAGCTGGCCAAGTGTATTGTGATTCGCTGAAGCGTCTAGCACATTTCGTACGGAAACATCACGCCCCTTACCATTACGGGCAATAGAGGGTATGCACTGACGTCACTTTCCCGCCGGAACGCGCCCTCCCACAGCTGGACTGAGTGGCAAAAGAACCTGCTGCATGACTGGATTTAATAGGGGAAACTGTGAAAACGCGAGTAAAACAAACGATTACACTAAAGGTTGGGCTCGAAAGTGTTCTTTATGACATGTCAAAGAAACCTAATCTATGGATATTGACATGCAGCCAGGAATCGTGTTTCCTGACATTTATATGTGCCTGATTTCGACGCCGGGGAAATACGTAAAGCAAATCTGCCTGTCAACACTTTATATAAAAACAATATAGGTAGGTCTAAATCGGAGTGATCACTTGTATCAATGTTATATGTCTCGTCCAGCCCTAAAACTTGTATAGTTTTTGTCGGTGTTTATTTAAAAACACCCAATTATGCAGAATATAAGATGATAAATATTTAATTAATGTGTTGTTAACACAATATATAATTATACAATATATAGGGTATGATTTTACCCCAAAATCCAACATTTTGACACAAAATGATAACTGCAAAACATGTTTCTTTGCCTGGAGTCCAGCTGTTTCTGTGAATTGCAGTGACCTATTTGCTTCTTTTTTTCTGTAGCTTTCAGCAGTCTGTAAAAATATACCTCAGATTTTGTGTCAAAGCTATTTGTACATACAGTCGCAAAGCTTTCCCGTTTTGGATGCGTTTTGTGTGTTTTTCACGGCATTCACGCTAAAAAATGATGCTGCCACTCAGTGGGCGTAACCGCAGTCATAACGGTAGACGGTGACGTCACGTGCATACCCTCTAATAGTTGCATGCTTTCGGTGGAAATGTAAATAATGGCCAATATTGCTGTATCAATTTGAGCCCGAATCAGACCCAGAAAGCAGTAATGAAGAAGGTCAAGCAGAACCTCTGCAAGCACGGCTTTTAAAGGACGTTTCTGAAAAGTAAGTATTTCCTTTTGTACTTGTGTCAAAGTGTTTAGATATGCTGTCACTTGTAAATGTTACTGCTGTTTATGTTAGTGAGTTCAATATACGGTTTTATCCTGATTAAAGCTTTACTGTAGCCGAATACATGACTGAGTAGTAGCATTTTTGTAAAGGTATCGTTTAATTTATAGCATGAACAACTGTTTGTCTATGAACATAGAAGTTTGTTGGTGTTTGTTGGCATTTGTTGAAGAAGTATGCAATAGAATTTAGCTAACTGGCTAGTGAAGCGAAACTGCGTTGGTCTTTGTTTACATCCTTGATGCAACCAAAAATAGCAACAGAACTATACATTTAAAAGACATGTACAAACAATAAAACAAACTTACAGTTTGGGGCCCATAAACATCAGCTTAAAGTGGGAACTGCTTCATCTTTCAGTAATAGCCTTTGTGCAAATCCAGAATTTAACTTGTGTAGATTCTGGAAGCTGTCTTCTGCGCCGCATCCAGTGTAGACAATGTCACTGATTATAATGGGTTCTATTATCTTTTGACGCATCACATCACTCGCGTCCGGTGTAGACAACTATTTCTCTTCCATAATGCTGCCGCCGCCCGGCATGGCCTCGCCAACTTTGTTGCGTGTTCCCGGGGGCAGGGTTTATGTTAATTGCAGGGTTTATGATGTCACCAACCTGGGAAGAAGCTCGCTGTAGTCCAAACCGATCATAATTGTAGGCATTAAACTGCCATAACTTTAAAAGGCAACATCTCCGTTTGCATTGAACTTTCAGCGCTGTAACTTTGCAGATACTGTTTATGCTCAAACAGCAACATTACACACTAACTAAAGTGAAAAAAGTGAAATCGCTATGAACCACCCCTTTAATGTTGTGAAGTGATGAGAATACTAAACAAAGACTTTATTCAACAATTTTCCCTCTTCCCTGCCAGTCTGTTACACAGTGAACGCAGTGCAGAGCTTCTGTTTACGTCCGAACGCCGGGCTAAGGATAATGACAGGGAAGAGGAAAAATGGTAGAATAAAGTCACTGTTTTTGTTTCGTTTTTGCGCACAAAAAGTATTCTTGTTGCTTCACAACATTAATGTTGAACCACTGCAGTCACATTGACTATTTTAACAATGTCTTTACTACTTCTCTTGACGCAGCCCTGAAGTATCAGCAGAGATCGAGTCAACTAGATCATCCATCGTGAAGGCCTCATCGACACGACAGCCAGTAGCACAGTTCCTCAACAAACCGTCCATACCGGCGTGAGGAATACGATCCTCAACTGGATGGAACTGAAATAAATACTTTGAATGTTGCGATCCTATCAGACTTATTATAGCAACCTGATTAAGCCTGACTAAGCCTGGTTTCTCCCAAGGTTTTTTTCTCTCCATTTTAACACCTGTTTGCCACCTGATGTCACCTGTTGGAGTTTGGGTTCCTTGCTGCTGTCGCCTTTGGCTTGCTTAGTTGGGGACACTTGACATTTGACTTGACATTTGATAATCAACAGTGCTTTGATCTGCCTGCATTGAAACTATTCTTTAAGAGCTGCTGTGCAGCCAAAATTATATACCAGTTATCAATGTAAAGCTGCTTTGACACAATCTACATTGTAAAAAGCGCTATATAAATAAAGGTGACTTGACTTGACCTTGTGGTAATTTTGTTGCTTTCTATGAGAGATAAAAAACCTCCTGGATTTCATTAAAAATATCTTAATTTGTGTTTCGAAGATGAACGACACGAGGGTGAGTACTTAATGACAGAAATTTCATTTTTGGGTGAACTAACCCTTTAACATAATCCCTTATGTTCCACATTTAAGGTAATATAATCTACTAAATACTTTAAGATTACCTAAATTGATTAGGGTTGGAGCTGAACTTTGCAGGCAGGTAGATCTCCATTGGGCACCCCTGATCTAGGCTATTTATTTTACAATTCGACTGAATGAATTGTTCACTCATATCACACAAAAAGACCCTCGCCACAACCTACAGAACGAATTTTTTGGTGAGCGGATTTAAAAGATTCGAGTCGCAGGGATGAATCAAAATCCCCAGGCACTATTGTGAAAAGCCTATAAGCGTGTGAACTAGTGCACAGTGTCGCCAATCAGAATCGCTGTGGAGGGACGTAATGTCCCTTTAAGTGCAGACGGCAAGTGGAACATCTGCGTCTCCTCCTCTGTGACATCGCGCAGAGGAGCGTCCTATGGACGGGCTGACTCCGCCCACCAGTCAGGAAGATAGAGCTCTCTGATCGTAAGTGGCCGTGTAGAGCGAGAGCTGATACAGACGTTTGTGTTATTAGTCCCTGTTCAAGAGAATCAACATGACTGGCGCTTGAACGGAATGTCAGATTAGCTTTCATTTGGACACAATCCTCATTCCTAGTTACTTATCGCACACACAACTGGGCGATAGCAAAGTTTCCAGACTTATATTAACCATATTTTAGTAGATTCCCAATCAGGCTTTTCTTTGTAAGACAGTTTACACATACTGAAACAAAGTGGATTTAACAGTGGCTACGTGGTTTACCCGCACTCCAAGATGCTTCTGGTCTCCCAGCGGCTAGACTCGCCTCGCATGGACCCATTAGTGAGTTTATGAGTTTCATATTATTGGATTGCTTTGAATGGTGGCTCGCTCTAATGTTTCGATCATTTGGTGTGTACAACTACCCTGCTTATGTGTCACTTTGTCAGTACGCGCACCTCGTACACATCCACACACTGGCTTTTTACGCAGTAAACTCTAACACTCCTACTGTTATGCTTGAGTTCCACAGTGAAGTTCGGAAACTTGAGTGGAGAAATCCCAGGGTTTTGTGTGTGTTAGATAAGGCAGACAGAGATTAGATGACAAGCTTGAAGACTGCATCAAAGATTAACTGGCGCTGTCTCACGCATTTACGCACACAGTCCGAGGAAGTTCCATTTACTAGATTGATTTTTGCTAGTATTTTTGTTGAATCTTAAAAGCAGCCATTCTGACTAGTCATGACAAGTTACTTAAGAAAGCTGTTGTAACAAAAGAGATCATGTGTAGCGACTGAGCTAGATAGGAGACTTAAATAAGTAAGCTATTTATATATTAATAAAACTACTACTTTTAGGCAAAAATGTGCAAAATGTGTTACTATTAGCAATGGAATGGTTATTTGTCACGACTGGGATAGGCTAGTGACTAGCAGGCAGAGAAAATACTAGTGACTAATTGAATAGATACCAGTCGTTATTGGAATAAGGCTTAGCTAATGAATAGATCAATTTGATTACTTTATGTAATAGTAACATAAATAATAGATAGCAGTTATTGCAAGCATTTCAACTAACTAGTATGACAACCTCTGATTCAGAAAAATAGCAGGTTAAGAGAGACTAGAGATCCTATCAGCACAGTCATTTAAACGGGTGGCTTGCTTTGTCGATGCATGTAAGGCAACTTGACGATTGATAAAACCTTTGTTTTCATACATACGGCTGAAGGCAATGTAGAGTCAGAGAGGTAAAAGCCCCACACTGTTAAGGCAGCATGTGGTCTGCTTGTTGGAATGAAATGGCATTTATCAGACACCCAGCGGGGCTGCGCTCGCTAACAAAAGACTGAAAACTGGGGACTTGGACGAGAGCGCGGCTCTGGGGCTGCAGACGCTGTGTAAATCATCTCAAAATGAGCGATAATGTGAGTTTTCACTGTCGGAATTGCGGCTGCGTTTAAGCCTAGTGTTTAACAGTTAATGTGGATTGCTGAGAGATGAGAAAGACGGACGGTGGATGAAATGCGGGACAGGACTGCCAGTGTGTTCAGGATTAAGCCGAGCTATAGCAGAATACGTAATGGGATTATAAAGGTGGCGGAGGGCTCGTTCGCTCTCAGAATAAGAGACTAGAAGGCAGCATATATCACTGCTTTTCATATAAATAACAGCAAAGTGTCTATATGTCTGTCTGTTTTAGAACACGCTTGAGATCGCATGTAATTCAGTTTCTTGTCGATCAATAAAGGACGAGCCTGATTTACGCGCTGCTCCCCTTCGCCTTTGCTTTGTCGTGGATTTGCCCAAACACATTTCGGAAAGCTATTATTGTATTTCCACAGATACGGCATGTTTACCCCCGCTGGACAGTCCCAGGTTGTCAGTCTCATAAGTTTCCCTTTAGTTCAACAGGGAGTTTCCTCTGTAGGGATCGTTCTCTGTAACATTTGACAAGCGTGATGTGACTTAATTGTCACAAATAATACAATTGCATATGATTATTAATAAAATAATCGAGTGCAGTTGTGGTTTACAGTTGGCCTATATCGATCATTTTTGCAAAATGTTTGTTGACGTCATAATAGCTCATTTTTGTAATTATTAGCCTATATATTATAGTTAAAAATATAATTTGACATTAAAAATAGGGCTATATACGTTATATAATAACTATATTTAGCCTATATCATATTACAAATGTTAAAATTCGGAGCTAGTTGTTTTTCTGAAAATAAATAACACAGTTGTAGAGTTCCCGCACCGGATCTTTCTGCTCCACTCGGTTTGAACTGATCTGTGGCCAAATGAGTCAGTGCGCTTTGAAGCTGCTGTTGACGGATGAATAAAAGGGCCGGAGTGGAATGCGCGCGCTAGTCTTCAGATCTCGTGCACGCACAGAGCGGTTCACTGTAATGCGAGCAGAGCTCGTGAATACACTTGGATCTCACCTCAAAGTTAGGTGAAAGTTTAAAACAACACATCCAACTTTTATCTTACCGACGTTTCTGGGATGAGATCACTGAGTCAGGGCTTGTGCGAAGGAATTTAACTCTGAGGGGTTTTTTCTTTTGTAGAGAGACGATGTTTGTGAGTTCAAAAGCAGTCTTCAAAGAGCGAGATTCAGCACACCCTCATACCACAAACGATCGCTCTGTCATTTTCCCGCGCTAACTAAGAATCGTTCTCAGTGCATCACCTTGAGTGACTCGTTTTTCCTTCGTGAGGAGACAAGGATGAAATTGTGCTGATTTGCAGAGGGAGCCATATGGTGGATCGAGGAGACAGATAAGGATGGGATTGAGAGATAGAGATAGCAGAGTGTTGAAGTGATTCTGATCTAGACAAAGAAGAAGAGAGAAAGGTTGGGCTGTCCTATAGGCTAGATGTTTTGCTGTGGTGATTGATGGACATTTCTTCCTCACGGTCATCATGAGTGTTTATGCTCAGGATGGGCGTGAGTACCTGAGTACTTGGAAGCGAAGTCAATAATTAATCATAAAAATACTTGTAATTGTGTCTTTCCAACTCAATCTCGTGAGAAAACATAACTATTTTAAGAGATGGCGATGAATTTGTATGATGGGAATTCTCGAAAATGTACACCTTTTTGAAGGCCCACCCGTAAACCTAACCGTAAACCTATTATACTTACGGAACGAACGCAGCGGCAGTTTCGTTTTTTTCCGTAAGTAGAATAGGGAAGGCGTAGGACATACGGCGTAAGCGTTTTGAAGAATGCGGAAAGCAGAAGTACGTTCAAGGTGATTGTAACACAGTTCGTAAATACGGGAAGAAGGAGGCGGGAACCGACGAACATTCAACAAAACTTTAATATCAAATAAACAAATACAAAACGAAAGTAATGCCGGCAGACCCTCGCGGACGTCTGCCGGCCACACAAACATAATAAAACATAAAATAAAGTCCAGGCCTGGTCCTCTCTCGTCCTTCACTGTCGTCGCTCCTCCTTTTATGCTCCCGGAGCTCCTCCGTGAGAGACTCGAGGCCGGCGCGCCTCCCAGGTGGAGCTCATTATCTCTCGCGCCACCGGCCTCGCGCCGTTCTCTCACGGCTCTCGCCCGCCCTGGTCGCCACATACCCCCATCGCCCCTCGCAGGCCGGGGGGTACTCCCGAGACTGCGCTCTACTCCCCCCCGGGGCCTGTCTCGGCGGCCGCAGCACCTGGGGGTAAGGACAGACGAGACGAGAGAAAGGAGACGGAAGCAAGGGGAGCGACAGGACGAGAGAGGGGAGAGAGGAAAAAAAAAAAAAAAATTCTGGGTCCGGTTCCCAGACACACTGCCGCTCGGTCCTCAGCCTGCCGAGAGGCTCTTCCTCGCGGTGCCATGCGATGGCACTGGACGCTCGGTGGACGGCCCGATCCTCGACCGCCTCCTGGCGGCCGGCGATGGCTCCTCCGGTTGAGGGCAGCCGGCAGCGAGTCCCCCGTCCCCTGCTCCTCCCCTTCATGGCGGACGGCAGCAGGCTCCGGCCCACGGCGGACGGCGGCGACTCCTCCGCTCCCTCCAGGACGGCAGCCACCCCACCTCGTCCCAGGAGCACGGCATCCGGGTCTCCGTCCCACCTGTCACTAGGCTCCAGCACCACCGCCTCGGGCAGCCTCTCGCGGTCTTCACACTCCCGCGCTGCACGAACTCCGCAGCACCGCGATCCCCCTCAGCAGCGAGGGCTCTCAGACAGCATGTCCCTCCTTCCTCCCGGGTTTCGGCACCAATGTAACACAGTTCGTAAATACGGGAAGAAGGAGGCGGGAACCGGCGAACATTCAACAAAACTTTAATATCAAATAAACAAATACAAAACGAAAGTAATGCCGGCAGACCCTCGCGGACGTCTGCCGGCCACACAAACATAATAAAACATAAAATAAAGTCCAGGCCTGGTCCTCTCTCGTCCTTCACTGTCGTCGCTCCTCCTTTTATGCTCCCGGAGCTCCTCCGTGAGAGACTCGAGGCCGGCGCGCCTCCCAGGTGGAGCTCGCTATCTCTCGCGTCACCGGCCTCGCGCCGTTCTCTCACGGCTCTCGCCCGCCCTGGTCGCCACAGTGATATTTTGTGTTTATTAAGTATATACAGTTGTATTTTTTTCGAAAATGGCCGATCGTTTCGCTAGATAAGACCCTTGTTCCTCGTCTGGTATCGTTTAAAGCCCTTTGAAGCTGCACTGAAACTGTAATTTTGACCTTCAACCGTCTGGAGGCCATTGAAGTCGACTATAAGGAGAATAATCCTGGAATGTTTTAATCAAAAACCTTAATTTATTTTCGACTGACGAAAGAAAGACATGAACATCTTGGATGACATGGGGGTGAGTAAATTATCAGGAAAAGTTTATTTAAAAGTGGACTAATCCTTTAAGTCTTCTTCTGGGATACATTTAGCCACTATAGATGGACACCTAGTTTGTGGTCTATAAACAAACACCTTTTCATTAGTAGATACATATTTAATCAATCAAATTGTCCACATTAGTCATGTATAATAAGACAAACATCTTAGATTCAGTGTCTTTTAGTCCTGTTTACCCTTGTATGTACATTCTGAGCTTTTTTTATACATATTCAGAGAAACCCGGTCAGTTCCAAAGCAGTTCTTTGGTATTGACGCTTTGTAAAGAAAGGGAACTGAGAGAACGAGAGGAAAAACGCATAGGCTGTTGGCCCATGAAGGGAAACCCTCATGTGTTTCTGCTATCGCTCTGGCTTCCTGATTTAACGTCAGTTGGCTAGAAGGACAGAGAGAGCGAGTTAAGGTGAGGAAAGGAGAGAAAAACTGCGTCACTGTGATCAGGCAAGACCTCACCAGGAAATAACAGTGTTGCCTAGGGATGAAAAACAAACAGGAGCACATACAGAATATTTGGTTGAGTAAGTTCTTTTCCTCTCTCCAACACTTTGCACAAAAACTCAGAAGTACTAGACTGAAGAACACTCACCTCAGAGCTTTGTCAGCTTTAAGTGACTCTCTCCGGAATCCCCTGCGTCTCTCTCTGACATGGAGGAAAGCTTACAAGCACCTGATTTTTCTAAGAAATGAATGCGAAATCAGTGGCACAGCAGTGAAGTCTGTATGTGTAAGCCCAATTTATTGAATGAATCAGAGAAGCAGAGCTTAACAACAAGGAAACATATGCTGCCTCTGGAGAAAACGTCAGAGGACGTGAGGCGAGGGCTATAAAGATAGAGACTGCTTACTTTATCTCTGACAATCAACTACTGTAAAGCCCCCTGTGAACCCGGCATCTGTTATGGCTCGAGTGCCCAAAGGAACATCATTCATTTGGAGCCTCATTTCAGCTGCATCAGCAGCTAAAATGCTTTAAAAAGTTGCTTACTCTCCACACACCGATTTGGGAACAACCTCCGCCAAGTTTCTGTTTCTCTGCATACATGTGGGAAATTTATGACTGATTCCAGACCTCTAAGTGGAGTTGTTCTCCTTCTCAAGTTATTGCTTGTTCATTGAGGGTGAATTAGGCTAAAATGATTTAAATTGTAAAAGTTAAAAGTTCCCCAATTTAATTCTTATGCTAGTTTTACTTGACACCAGGAAGAGGGGTCATTTGAACTTGTACCATCTTTAGAGCTCAGTAGCAAATCAGTGACTTCTTTTCATTTGTAAGATTGAAGTTAGGATGTAAACTAGAAAAAACAACTGAAATCAACCTAAGCTGATTTGCTGATTTCCCAGCCTGGTTTTAAAGAGATTTCAAACAGAAAGCAGCTTTTAACCAAGTTTAAGCAAACCATCTTAGGTTGGTATAAGTTTTTCAGCATGATATAGCTCAAGACGGCTTGTTTCGTATACTGTCCTTGTAGATGCATTTTTCACAAAATGTACAACCATTTAAAAAGCTAATGTCATCCTCCACTTCCATACAGTAATCTGCAAGCTTACAATCAGTCATGCCTCCTTCCAGTTAACAACCAATGAACAGAAGTCCCCATGCTACATTTTTTCGATAATCCACTATACTTGAATGTCTGTCACAATACGGAAGAAAAGATCTGCCACTATCTCTGTTTTTATCATGACTTTAACTTCAGTAGCATTTTAGTTTGTAGAGCATGCAACATGTTCTCCAGAGTGGAGCATTTAAATGAAAAAGGGAAGGTCACGTGTGAAAAAGAGTTGGGGAAAAGCAAAACAAAACAATGAGAAATGGAAATCTCCACATACCCACTGAATCACATCATGCCTACAAATTTGCTTGGATACAGTTTGTTTCTGATTATTTGTATTGCTCTAGGGAAACAGGACAGTTGCCGTGGTTAAGCTGTGTTGGTGTTTATGTTTAGCATTCCGTTTTGTCTCTCTTCCTTTCTTTGTGTGTATCTCTTAGTTTCATAGGCCTTAGCAGCACACCTGATTTGCATGGCTAATTTAATAGTCAACACAGAAGATCATTCAAGACCGCCTGATTCCCTCTCTTCTCCTCTCATTATTAGACTGTTGCAACACTGTCTGTCTATAGTCTCACCACATGGAATACAGGTCTTTGTTCGGCACCAGCAGTGGCTTCCCGCTTGCATCATCATTACACACTCAGACTGTAATGAACCTGTGGCTCCTTTTGGAGAATGTAGGCATGTGCTCAGGGTAGATGAGATGCAGTTTGTTTTACCTTCCACTATAAGCCCTATAAGTCGCTAACAGTGATGAAATTAACTGCAACTGTTCTTTGATCAGACAGACACGTGAGAATATTGAACATTCCAGAAAGCATTCTGAGAATATCATTGCAGAAAGTGTGTGTACTGTTGAAGGGCAATGAGACAGTGATTGAATGAGTGACAGAAAGAGCAGCTCCAAATGTCTGTAATGTGTTTGAGTATGTTCACTGCTCAGCACTTGATTGATTAGACATGTTTCAACTGTTTCCATTTTGTGCTGGCCAGATTTTCTAATGTGCAATTGACTATCTAATCTATGTATCCGACTGTCTATTCACTCTCAGAAAAAAAGGTACAAAAACTGTCATTGGGGCGGTACTCTTTTAAAAGGTTCTAATATGTGTCATTGACGAATAAGGTTTTTAAAAGGTATAAAAAAATACATTTTTAAGTTTTATTAAGTGTTAACAATGAGATTATGTGGTTTTTATAATCAATTAACACTGCTTTTGTCATTTTTTTTTTTTTACAAGATGGACAAAATTTATCACCTAAAAAGTCATTAGGTTTAACCAAAATTTTGGTTTTACCGAATGTCACTTTTGGTTATACCGAATGATGATATTTTTGAACAATGCTAACAGGCTGATATATAGCTAGCAAGCAAAGGGACAATTAAACATTTTATATTTAGTACAAGGTTTTAAAATATTACAGCATTTTCCATGTTTTATAGCAGTTGTACCGAATTACCTGATGTTTCGGGACATGTGTACGAGCAAGTGAAAACTTGAATTTTTCAAATAGTTAAAAGAGAGTTAGTTACTTTGCTTCCTGACCATGTGGTCTTTTGCAGGTGTCTGAATGATGTCACGTCCTGTCACATGATACTGACCGCATGACTTGATCCAAAATGGTCCCTTTATATTGGTTACTCCAAATGACATCAATGAAATTCATTTTTCCAGACATTCTTTCTCATAACAAAGCAACGACTTCTACACATAATTTTAATACCATTTTAAACTATGTTGATATATGATGTTATAAAATCATACCAGATACCTTTTGACACTTCAAAAACTTAAAATACCTTTTTATATAGCAAAATATAATTAAAACCTTTTGGATTCAATAAAAGGGATCTAGTTGTACTACCTTACATACTTTGAGTGAGTGAGTGAGTGAAGTGACATGTGGCCAAGTATGGTGACCCATACTCGGAATTTGTGCTCTGCATTTAACCCATCCAAGTGCGCACACACAGCAGTGAACACACACACACCGTGAACACACACCTGGAGCAGTGGGCAGCCATTGCTGCGGCGCCCGGGGAGCAGTTGGGGGTATGGTGCCTTGCTCAAGGGTCTCACTTCAGTCGTGGTATTGAGGGTGGGGAGAGCGCTGGACATTCACTCCCCTCACCGACAATCCCTGCCGGACCTGAGATTCGAACCCATGACCTTTGGGTTACAAGTCCGACTCTCTATCCATTAGGCCACGACTGCCCCTGCAGTCTTTGGATGTCATATCTTTGTTTTTTTATTATTATTAAGGCCTTTGGACAAAAAAAATGACCCATCATGTCATTGACCCATGTACACTTCTGGTACCAATAGGGCTTTTTACACCATTTTTACCCGGGGTTATGAAACTCTGCTCTGGAGCAGAGTTAACCCTGCATTGCAGTGCCAAACTTGTACAGTGTGAAACGATGCTGTGTTAGAATGTTACAGCTAGACACTTAGTAAAAGAAACCAATCAAGTACTTGTTTGCCTGCTTTAGACAGTCATGGAAACACTGCACATTGTATATAAACAGTAAATTCAGCGTTTGAGAGGAAACATTTCAAATGCTGACAGAAAATATGACAATTTGAGTGAAGAAGAGACCGTTTCATTCTTCCCTTTATAGTATGAAATAATAAATAATATAGTCAGTATAAACTCAATACAGTCGGCAATATGAGGATGCGCAACGCTAGAGCTTATATAAACAGGTCACGCGTTGTGTCAAACAATGACACTGACACCACAAATATGCAAATAAGAAAGTTAACCCTGGGTTTAGGAATGTACAATGTGGAACGTCAGCTTATGAATACCCAGGATACATTTTTTACCCCGGGTAAATTATGAGCAGTGTGTAATGTGAAGCAAGATAACCCAGGATTCCGTTTACCCGGGGTTTAGAATGACCCTGGGTTAACTATTTTAAGTGTGGAAAGCCCTATCGTGTACCTTTGAGGTACTAATATGCACTTATTAGGTACAAAGGTGTACCTTTTGATAGGGTACTGCCTCAGTGACAGCTTTTGTACCAGCTTTTTGATCTCAAAGAGATAGACAACGTTTACAGTGCTTCATGCCTGTATGCCTCACATGCCTCATATTGTATTGCACACTGGATGTGTCATTCTGTTCTTGCGTTCTTAGGTTCAAGACGGCAGTCCAAAACAGTGAATATAATCACCAAAACAGAGACTTTATTCAAGCTGTTGTGCATTTAATGAATGCACAACAGGCAATCTTCTAGCCTAGGGTGAAGTCATTATGTACATTAACAGTGATTTGGGACAAATATTTAGTGGAAAACTCTGTGGCACAGCAGGATTTTCAACAGCCAATGTGTGTACACAGAGAAAACCATTGCCTAAAAGTAAAAGCCCTATTGGTTCTTCATTGCACGTGAGCTGTATTAGTAGTGCAACCCAAATTTTCGGACACTGTCAGAACTTTGTCAGAGGCTAAGATTCATCAAAAGACCATTAATTCGCTATTGATGAACATGCCACACTATAGGCGATCAAAGATTCACGATTCCCCAACATCAGAATCACTGCCGATACAGTACTGCCCGTACAGTATGCATCGGGTTTAAGTCAACATGACGCTACAAATGCAATCCATGTCACTTCACATAATGTGAAATATTTCTGAGTGAAATGGGATATTCAATGAGCTAAAAAATCCAGGATTGGAACATACGAGAGCTTGGTGTTGTCATCTGAAAAGGAGACCAGAAACATGTTAAAAAAAATTAAATCAATTTTGATTTCATGTTGACTTTTAGAGAAATGTAAAAACTGATGGTTGTTAAAAGTTTTTCCTAGAGTGCAGCTGAACACAGATGTGAAGATTAATCAGTACTGCGACTCACCTCACACAAGACTTCAGAGAAACCATGTTGCAACAAAAGGACAAGTAAATGTTTCTCGTTTGAACGTGTCACTACGTTACACCGTGATGAATGGTCCTGCAAAACAGTGATCATGCCCACTAGAACGCACGCGAACCGCTGCGCTTTCATCTGCGGTCCAAAGTAAAAATACCCAGAATTCCTGGCACTTCACAATGCACTCATTCCCAGAAGCAGTTGTCGTAGTAACCTTGGCAGCTTTTCACAAGTGCAATCTTTTTTTCCTACTTCTTTCTAAGGGATACAAATGGAATAGGGTGTAAATTATTAATTAGTGGAGATGGTAGGGGAAAGATTTTATTTATTCATACACAAGACATTTTTATCTATGTGTGTTCTCAATGAAAGAAACAAAGTAATGTATGTGAAATTAAAATGATCTATGACTGTGCGATCGTGATCATGGTAACGATCTATCTGGTAACTGCATTAATTTAATGAGTATTATGGGCTGTCTTCTGCATTGTTTCATTGTTGTCTTGTCTGCAAGTGGTATTCTAGGTCACTCCCTCCTCCTCCCTCCTCCCTTGTGTCATCCATTAACAGAGCGTGTGTGTGTGTCTACGTTTGATCACAAGTGCGTGCTTGCCACTTTCATGTACTTGCTTTTTGTGAAGATGGATAGACACCTACTTTTTCTAGGTTTTTTTCATTGTTCCTATAGCCTTCATCAAATACACCCACATATATTTTCTCTTTTTTTTTTTCCCTCCTTTATTATTTTATCCATCATTTTTTGTCTGTATGTGCTACAGGTCAGTGAGAGTTCCACTATGGCAGTAATGGGCCCATTCTGGAACACAGGTGTCCATTTGCAAGCCCATAGTAACAGATTGTGGTGAAGGGTTCATTGAGTAACTTGATCCAGACATAATGTTTTACTGGTAGGCTGTGGTTTGCCCAGTGACTCGGGTTACATACACATACAGGTGTCTCCAGCCATCTTCATCCACAGAGCATGATCATCTTGACCCTGGTGACCCCAGCCAGTAGAAGGGCGGCATCTCTGTAATTGATATAAGTGATTAATAGCTCTCCATTCACTCTGTTCAATTTAAACATAATTGCCTTTTTATTTTAGTGTCAGCCTCTCAGAAGGCTAAACTTAATGATAAAGGCCTGGTCTTTCTGTGTCACACCTCTCCATTGCATCTCAGTGTAATTAAGTAAAGAGGTGTGATGAGAATCCAGTATAGACTATTAGTGCATCAGCATAGTGCATGGTTTTTGTGTGTGTTTTGTTTTCTCTCTGTTTATAAGAAGTGTATGAGACCATGAGATGATAGAATTACAAGGTCCAGATGATATCTGTTCAAACTGCTTTTTGTTTTAAAGAAATGGACACTTTCATTAAGCAAGGATGCATTAAAGTGATCAAATGTGACAGATTTCAATTTTTTTAAACTTTCTATTGATCAAAGAATCCTTGTTTCTTGAGCACCAAATCAGTGTATTAGAATGATTTCTGAAGGATCATGTGACACTGAAGACCGGAGTAATGGCGGAAAAGATATTTTAAACTGCAGTAATATTTTGCAATATAACAGTTTTTACTGTATTTTTGATCAAATAAATGCAGCCTTGGTGAGCAGAGGAAACTTACCAACCTCAAACGTTTGAATGGTAGTGAGTGGAATAGATTTAAACATTGTAAACATGGGGAAAAACATTAGCATAGCCTCAGGAAATGGGGGGGAAAACAAGTCCACCATTAATTTTTTTTTAAACAGTCCATATTAATCACAGAAAATAACACATTTTATTGAAATCAACACATGAATTATTGAAAAGAACATACAATAGTTTATAAATATGCAGATCTTTGTGAAATGGCATTCCAATTCTGTGGAAATCTTCAGTGGAGTTCTGTGTGCGATTTCCAAAAAAATCGATTGCCTGTGTCAAGAAACCAGACAAGAAATGTCGTAGAGACCATTGTCTTAAAGACCACAAGTGTTTTGGCCACATTATACTTCGCATTCGCTTAAATAGCTACAATGTGCGTAAAATGCAAAACCACTGGAAATCCTAGAGAGAACAAAAGCAATGGTAGATAAACTGTTTATTGTTGGAATCATTTGTTTGAGAAACTCTACACATATCACTATGTCTCTGTGGCTTGTGTTTTTTTTTGTTTTTTTTTCCTCCACTTTTTAGTTATTTTTAGAGAACATGGGAATTGAGAGCGTGAGATGCTCATTTTGGTGGAGGGGCAAGCTCATGTCACACTGTGATTGCATGCCAGCGATAGAGTCTCTTTATGACAGGAAAGACAGAGTGAGGGAGAGAAAGAAAGAGCGTGTGTGTGTGAGAATAAGAGGGGGGGGAGAGATAATGAATCATTCACTACAAAAACCATTTAAAAATCAGTCATACTTGTCTGACTCTCTTCCCTCTCCTGCATTCTTCAGCCATTACCAGAATATTAAAACATTTGTTTCCAGAAGCAAACTGAGAATTCCTACTTGGGCTGATAAAAGGACTGTAAATCTGATTGCGTTTGTGTAAGTCTGTATATACTGCAGGTTGTGGTTAGAGGGGTTTTATAAGTATCTTAACCTCTTGTCCCATGAGCCCTACAAACGGATGATGATGTAATTGAGAGCTGGGTCATTAGGAAAAGCTGGGTTTGCCAATGCTCTGGATTTTATGTGCACTAACACGTATAACTGCATGTTTTCTATTACACGCTTTATCGAATATGCTAGGAGTTAATCAATGTAGACAGTCCAAATAAACATCTAACAAATCACCTTTTGGTTAAAGGGGTCAGACTGTTGTGAATAGAGGACAGTTAGTCATTCATGCTCTTTTTCCATCCTTTACTTCATCTCATGTTATCATGCACACCCTAAAGTGTTTTTGAAGGGTTTGCTCTAATGGCTTCAATCACTGTTTGGCCCAGATTTCCTAAACCCCGGAGAGCTCTGAGATGAATTAAATCGCTAAAGACCCTGCCGAAACCACAAAATAGGGCGAGACATCAAAGTAGAGGATTTCTTGTGCGTTTGTTGTAGTGCTCACTTCAGAAATTAGTGTCGCTAAAAGTCAGCGGCGGTGTTTTGCAAGTTTTTTAGGAATGAGGCAGCACTTGGTTTGATCTTCTATCATCAATTTGACGTGTTGCTCACAAAGAGTTTATCATTTGCATTACGGTAAATATGACCATAATTTGTGTCAAAACCGAACGCCCCCAAAAAAACAAAAACACATCAGCTCGGGAAGGCGACCGCAGACGAGCTTCACTTCAACCACTTGGCTGTCAAATGTAAGATCAATATCTGTCTTGATACATGTGAAATTTTCTTAGTTGGAAACAAAAAGCTTATCTCTCACTTATCTCCTCATAGTCGGCTTTATTCACCCCGAGTAATTGGCTTTGAGTCGAACCATATCCGCGCTAACAGCGTGTCTGTGAAAACGCGCCGCTGGAGCGCAAGACGACGCCCTCTGAAGTGGTGTAGCGGCTGTCTCGCGGTGCGTTTCAGTGTGCCGCACGGGGTTGTTTGCTGTTGCGACAGAGCTGTGGGTGGAAAGGAGGAACATATTTCTACCTCGCTCAGATGTCCAAAACAAACAGCGCTATGAAGTCTGGAGCTACTCTCCGTTAGGACCAAAATTCCACAGCTACCACGCAGCCAGGGAATCTTATTGCTCTCTCTCTCTCTCTCTCTCACTGAGATTTAAATAATTTTTCCAGGGGGGTTTGAAAGGATTCTGCGGCCAACATCAACAGTTATGCACCTTGTTCTGCTGCACTAGCAATAGATATTGCTTTATCTGTTCAATAGGACAACCGCGAACAATCATCGGTCAGTGAAAGGACAGCATAGGGAAAACATTACAGGGAAAGGGGGTAAATGATATTAGCTCTGTAAAACTCCCACTACATCAGCTTGACAGGGCATCATCTAATCCTAACTAAACAGCTGTCTGAGCATAGGGATGGGGGGGCTTTATTGACAGCTTTTTTCCAGAGTTTCCGTCAAGGTAGGGAAATATTCAGAAAGAAATGAGGGGAGAAAGAAAGGTCTGTCCTGGTCACTACAACCTCTCTGAGGATTCAAATTTGAATTGGCATAATAAACAAAAACAAGTATTTATGTCCCTTAGACCAATTCAGTCAGTATACACTACCATTCAAAAAGTTAGGGATTGTTTTTTTGTTGTTGTTGTTGCTTAATGTGTCTTATGCTCACCAAGGTTGTAAAATACAGTAAAAAAAGTAATATTGTTAAATATAAATGTAACGTTTTAAAATGTAATTTATTCCTGTGATGGCAAAGCTGAATTTTTAGCAGTCATTACTCCAGTCTTCAGTGTGATGTGATACTTCAGAAATCATTCTAATAAGCTAATTTGTCACTTCACTGTCACTTTTGACCCATTTAATGCATTTAATCGCTGAATAAAGTATTAATTTCTTTAGGGATGCACGATATACCATATTGGTGTCGGCCGATATACAGTGGGTACGGAAAGTATTCAGACCCCCTTAAAGTTTTCACTCTTTGTTATATTGCAGCCATTTGCTAAAATCATTTAAGTTCATTTTTTTTCCTCATTAATGTACACACAGCACCCCATATTGACAGAAAAACACAGAATTGTTGACATTTTTGCAGATTAAAAAAGAAAAACTGAAATATCACATGGTCCTAATTATTCAGACGCTTTGCTGTGACACTCATATATTTAACTCAGGTGCTGTCCATTTCTTCTGATCATCCTTGAGATGGTTCTACACCTTCATTTGAGTCCAGCTGTGTTTGATTATACTGATTGGATTTGATTAGGAAAGCCACACACCTTTCTATATAAGACCTTACAGCTCACAGTGCATGTCAGAGCAAATGAGAATCATGAGGTCAAAGGAACTGCCTGAAGAGCTCAGAGACAGAATTGTGGCAAGGCACAGATCTGGCCAAGGTTACAAAAAAAATTCTGCTGCACTTAGGTTCCTAAGAGCACAGTGGCCTCCATAATCCTTAAATGGAAGACATTTGGGACGACCAGAACCCTTCCTAGAGCTGGCCGTCCGGCCAAACTGAGCTATCGGGGGAGAAGAGCCTTGGTGAGAGAGGTAAAGAAGAACCCAAAGATCACTGTGGCTGAGCTCCAGAGATGCAGTCGGGAGATGGGAGAAAGTTGTAGAAAGTCAACCATCACTGCAGCCCTCCACCAGTCGGGGCTTTATGGCAGAGTGGCCCGACGGAAGCCTCTCCTCAGTGCAAGACACATGAAAGCCAGCATGGAGTTTGCTATAAAAACACCTGAAGGACTCCAAGATGGTGAGAAATAAGATTCTCTGGTCTGATGAGACCAAGATAGAACTTTTTGGCCTTAATTCTAAGCAGTATGTGTGGAGAAAACCAGGCACTGCTCATCACCTGTCCAATACAGTCCCAACAGTGAAGCATGGTGGTGGCAGCATCATGCTGTGGGGGTGTTTTTCAGCTGCAGGGACAGGACGACTGGTTGCAATCGAGGGAAAGATGAATGCGGCCAAGTACAGGGATATCCTGGACGAAAACCTTCTCCAGAGTGCTCAGGACCTCAGACTGGGCCGAAGGTTTACCTTCCAACAAGACAATGACCCTAAGCACACAGCTAAAATAACGAAGGAGTGGCTTCACAACAACTCCGTGACTGTTCTTGAATGGCCCAGCCAGAGCCCTGACTTAAACCCAATTGAGCATCTCTGGAGAGACCTAAAAATGGCTGTCCACCAACGTTTACCATCCAACCTGACAGAACTGGAGAGGATCTGCAAGGAGGAATGGCAGAGGATCCCCAAATCCAGGTGTGAAAAACTTGTTGCATCTTTCCCAAAAAGACTCATGGCTGTATTAGATCAAAAGGGTGCTTCTACTAAATACTGAGCAAAGGGTCTGAATACTTAGGACCATGTGATATTTCAGTTTTTCTTTTTTAATAAATCTGCAAAAATGTCAACAATTCTGTGTTTTTCTGTCAATATGGGGTGCTGTGTGTACATTAATGAGGAAAAAAAATGAACTTAAATGATTTTAGCAAATGGCTGCAATATAACAAAGAGTGACAAATTTAAGGGGGTCTGAATACTTTCCGTACCCACTGTATGTTCATTTTTAAAGTTATCATTATCGGCCCAATAAGAAAATTTGACCGATATATTAAAGCCGATAAATAATGGATTATTTCCTTCAGCTGAGACACTTCAGATTGTCTGATGTTCACTGTGATGGTTTTAAATTGCTTGAAATATGATTGGAGTCACTTTAAAAAGGAAAATACTAGGGATGCACCGATCCGCCTTTTTCGCTTCCGATACCGATTCCGATACCTGGGATTCAGTATCGGCCGATACCAATCCGATATTCAAGTAATAATAAAAAAAGTGCTGAATTACCTAATAAATTGTATGCCTCACTGTGTGAAAGAGACTGGGATAATTATTTTGTGCAAGGTATCAGGCTTGACTTAAACATTACTTTCCTAACTCTGTAAAGCAAAATAACAAACAGACACAAATGTAGTGAATTATTTATTAAATAATTGTGCATCAGTGCAACAACTGTAAATAAACCAATAGCTTTACTATCTTGGTAGACGAACACGACACGCAGTGTGAATGCTGAATTGAGAATGACTGACAGCCGCAGCAGAGGGAAGAGTTTATGTGAAATTTAATTTAACGACTTAAATATTCATCTGTATCTCACATTAAACTATGGAATGGCTTCAGAACACTTGGAATATAGTGCACGAAAACTTTATGGTGCTTTTTAATGTTTTTGTGCCTTTTGTGGAGCTTAACAGTAACACAGAATAGTACACGCACAATATCGGATTTGGATCGGTCCCATCCGGCCAATACCCGATCCGGCAAAAATGGCAGTATCGCAGCCGATACGTGATCTGAGTATCGGATCGGTGCATCCCTAGAAAATACTTTTTTTGAAAATAGGCTCATTCAACAATTGAGTTTTACCGTTTTCAAATCCATTCAGCCGGTCTCCGGGTCTGGCGGTACCACTTTTAGCATAGCTTAGCATAGTTCATTGAATCTGATTAGACCAAAGAGCTCAAAAATGACCAAAGAGTTTCAGTATTATTCCTATTTAAAACTTGACTCTTAGTTACATCGTGTACCAAGACCAGCGGAAAATGAAAAGTTGCGATTTTCTAGGCCAATATGGCTTGGAACTATACTCTCATTCCGGTGTAATAATCATGGAACTTTGCGGCCGTACCATGGGTGCAGCAGGCGCAATGATATTACGCAGCGCCTTTCACAAATGTCTCCATGGTTGCAAGGCACGCTCCCTGTGCAAAAGGGGTCACAGCCACTGCGTAATGTTATTGCGCCTGCTGCACCCATGGTACGGCAGCAAAGTTCCTTGATTATTACCCCGGAATGAGAGTATAGTTCCTAGCCATATCGGCCTAGAAAATCGCAACTTTTCATTTTCCGTCAGTCTTGGTACACAATGTAACTACAGAAGTGTCAAGTTTTAAATAGGAAAAATATCGAAACTCTTTGGTCATTTTTGAGCGAGATGCTAACGGTCTAATCAGATTTAATGAACTATGCTAAGCTATGCTAAAAGTGGTACCGCCAGACCCAGAGATCGGCTGAATGGATTTGAAAACGGTAAAACTCAACTGTTTAACTCTAGGGGAGTTGGAAAATGAGCCAATTTTCAAAAAAAGTGGAGTGTTCCTTTTAAGTGCAACATGTGAAGCACAAATCTGTTATATAGGCAACATAAAATTATAATGATTATCATTATAATCGTGTGCTTGGGGCATGGCTTTTAATGGTGAGACTTTTGTCTTTGTAATCAGGCTCTCAAAAATCATATAAAAATTTGGATTTAGATTTATCGGCCAATATATCGGTTATCAGCTTTCAAATATAAAGAGTTATCGTATCGGCCAAAATGTTCTATCGGTGCATCCCTACATTTTTTTTTTTAAATGATCCCAAACTTTTGACCGGTAGGCATATGTAATTCAAAAACAGCAAATGAGATGTATACAAACTTGATAAAATAAAAATAAAATTTACTCAAGAAACCCTGATTTCTGGATGCCGGCATCTGCAATTATAAACCAAATCGGTTGACCTATTCAAGGTAGCTTGTATAAGCCATGATCATGATTGTTTTACAGGGTAGTTAAGTACTCTGTCATTAGCTGGACAGATCCCTTCATTTACTCCATTTGGTAGGTTCTGAATGTCTTAAGTATTTTCTTCTAATAGTATGTGTTCTAATAGTTTCATTGAGATTCTGCCCCAAGGCAGTTTGGTTTGGGAACACACTAGCTGTCTGAGGGTATGTGTCTTCTCCATGTCTCGGTAGGTTAGATCTTTCTGGATTTTTCTCACTCACACTGCTTTCTATTATAACAGCTGGGCTGGTCTTCTCTATGCTGCCACATCAGGACCTAATAAATGTGCCATACGCTCATTGATTTCCCTGTGCATGTTTGTGCAGCTGCCGGTAATGACATCACTTTCTGAGTACATGTGGTTGTGTAGGAGTCAATGAGTAAGACAGCCACATGTTGTTTTTCAGTAGGAACAAAACGATGCAGCTAGGGTAGATGCCATCATTGCCCGTTCAACCACCCAGCAAGCAGTAACAGTAGCATCGTCTCTCCGTCTCTGTTATACAACAAGACTAAATGACGCTCAGGCAATAGAGGCACTTTCTCCCATAATGCTCCCTGTTCTCTGACCTACTGACACAACAAAATATTGGCAGCAGCGCAGTGGTGCAGTCGTTGTGTGTGCGTTTGTGCTGATACAAAGCATTTTTGTTTTTCGCCATCCCCCTTTAAAGAGTTGCTGGCTGCAGGAATACATTCCTCCTCTTTTTATCTGTCAGAACTCCCCTCCTCCCTCTCTTCACCTCCTCCTTTTTCCCACTATGTTAAATTGTTGTGACACTGTAGCACTTGAGCGTCTGGTGTTAACATATTCCTTCTTAATGACAAATGAACATGTGGATAGATTCCTCTCCCTGGCAGGTCATTAACATTTGACACATTGGAAGCAGTGCTGATGCCGTGGCGCGGGCACAGTTCTCTCTGCATTGCAATGGGGTGATTGCGACGCTAAGCGCCTGGAGCATTAATGCATTTATTCATTCCATCAAATCCCTCTTCATACAGATTATCAGACCTCTCTTTAACCAAGAAGATGATTTCATTTTATCCCACAAGTTAACGACTGTGTGTGGCTGTCTCTAGTATGTGTGTTCATACTTGAGTGGTTCATATCTCTTGTATTGCCTTATTGCTGTGATTTCTGTGATGGTTTCAGGCTTTCAAACATGTCAAACTATCATTGCTGTCAAATAAGTGCATAGATATCCATAAATATTCCAAAATATGGAAATAAGGTCATTATGAGTAGTTATGAGCTTTGATAGACAGATATATCAGCTTAGGCCGATTATGGCCAGTATTTTGGCATTTTCAGGGCATTGACTGATAATACAAATATGAGCATTTTAATCAGCCTCTCTGCTATCTAGATACCATTGATCGACCATTGCTGACTAGTGTTTTACCAACATTTTGGCATGCTGGTATTTTAAAGATCATTGTCAGCATTGGCTTGTTAAAGGGGTAGAAGATATTTTGAAGAATGTCAGTAATTAAACAGTTGATTGGAACTCATTGACTTCCATAGTCTGGAAAAGTTAATGGAAGTCTATGGGGTCCAATCAACTGTTTCGTTGCTGACATTCTTCAAAATATCTTCTTTTGTGTTCAACAGAAGAAAGAAATTCACACAGGTTTGGAACTGGAGAGTGAGTAAATGGGTGAATTTTTTTTGCGTATATGTACATCTAATTATATTTGCTTTAACCAGATATATTGGAATTATATCAGCCATTGGGCACATGGTTATTGCTGTCAGCATTGGCCTAATTCATCACTCCATAATAGGATCCATCTTGTGATACCTGTTTGTCACTAGAATATTCAGTATACTGTATGATGAAAGCTCCTTCTTTATTGCTGTTTTAATAAGCGTGGGCCCCACACTACATCTGGTGCGAGACATATGTACATCCTGGCTGACTGCTGTAAAGGAAAAAAGTCTTTGGCAGCTTTTATTAACAAATGTTACTTCCAGTAGACATATGTGGTGCACAGTTCTTTAAACAATTTTACTTTACCTGCATTATGTTACCTTACTTGCATTGTATTACAAAATATCAAGTGCCATTTATTTGATATGTCAACATAAAATGACTTTGAAAATGCATGTTATATATCTTATTGTGAACGATTCATCCATGCATTTCTTTCAATTTTTATTTCTTTCATTTTTTGACCTCATAATGTGTAATCAAAATATTAATCTTCTAGTGAAAATGACACTTTTCTTCGGTGACTCCCCGCCCCTCCACAATCGACTGCATTAATATAGTGCAATGCCCACATTTCAAAATCCAATCGACAGCCGGTGGAACAAACAAGTTTTACGCTGTACATTTTTTAAATTTGTATAAAAAGTTTTTAATTTTTATAATTTATTACACTCGGATGTACATCACCATATGGCAGAAAAGATCTATCGCTACTTCTGTTTCATTGCAACTTTAAAGACATTGTCACGAAAAGAGATTTGGATATGTTTCAAATACTTTACTATCCCATGAGGCCACGGGAAAGAAGTTTTTATAATTGTTAATGGCTGCAAAAAGTGACGTCATTTAGGCTGACGTCATGGACGTGACACGACATATATGACATACAAGCTAACTTGGTATATGTATTGGTAAACATTGCTAAGGAAATTGCTATTTGCTTGCAGATGCCACTTGCTTGATTTTTGTATCTAATGACACTGCAGACACACATTAAGTGTCAAAATACCAAAAGTAGGTCTGATGTGTCCTCAAGTATTGCCTTGAGTGTTGACTGAAAATTACACTCAGAACTTATATAGATGGTATTTTGGCTGGTTTTGTGGTGAATTAAAGGGATAGTTCACACAAAAATGAAAATTATCCCATGATTTACTCACCCTCAAGCCATCCTAGGTGTATATGACTATCTTCTTTCAGACAAACACAATCAGAGATATATTTAAAAATATCCTTAGTCCTCCAAGGTTTATAATGGTTGTGAATGGGGGGCCGCGTTTTGAAGTAAAAAAATAATGCATCCATCCATTAAAAAAAGTAATTCATATGACTCCATTGGGTTAATAAAGGCCTTTTGAAGCGAAGTGTTGTGTTTTTGTAAGAAAAATATCCATATTTAAAACTTTATAAATTCAAATAACTAGCCTCCGGCGGACGACCGTACGCAGAATGCGCAAGTCGACTTGCGCCAAATGAGTAATCCTCTGACGCAATGTATGAATTGGAAAAGATGCCTCTCGCGGTTCAAACACATAGGGCTGTGCAGCAAATTTAAGCTCCTCTTCTCTTATATCGAAATTTCTCTTTAAAAATTATTGTTTTAGACTTATAATCCGTGACCGGTGATTTATTTTGCTCTATCCTCTGCGCCTCAGTGTTCGTCGTTACATTGTGCGTCAGGTCAAAGGATAGTCTTCCGTCGCAATTCAACTTGCGCATTCTGCGTACAGTCGTCCACCGGAAGTTAGTTATTTGAATTTATAAAGTTTTAAATATGGATATTTTTCTTACAAAAACACATCGCTTCACTTCAGAAGGCCTTTATTAACCCACTGGAGTCATATGGATTACTTTTTTTATGGATGGATGCATTATTTTTTACTTCAAAACATGGCCCCTCATTCACAACCATTATAAACCTTGGAGGACTAAGGATATTTATAGATATATCTCCGATTGTGTTCGTTTGCAAGAAGATAGTCATATACACCTAGGATGGCTTGAGGGTGAGTAAATCATGGGATAATTTTCATTTTTGTGTGAACTATCCCTTTAAAGTGCTTTTTCCATGCAATCTAATGTGACTGTAGAAAGAGTGAAGAGTGTGCCATTGTGATGATATAGGTGAGCACCAGTCAATAGTCGGCTCTATTTTGACTTCGTAGAATACTGTTGGGAGGACAAGGCAGAGGCAGTGCTCTACAAGAGAAATCAAAAGCCTATGTGTCGTACAGGGACCTCCAATCAATAACAAGCTCTTCTCTTGCCCCCTCAAGGACGTTATCTCACACACACAAACACACACACACACACTCACACATCCATACGCAGGGTCTAGGTCTATATGGCGCCGTTTTACGAGTGCTGTAATTGCTGTGACGCGTTTAAGGGAGAGCTACTGAGAGAGAACCATTCATGAGATTTATTAAAAAAAGGGGTCAACCAAAAGAGAGAGAGATGGAAAGGTAGAGGACAGGAGGCAGAAAGAACAGAACAGATTAACGCATTCAGTCCAAAAGGAAGAGATAAAGAAAGGTGGAATGGAGCATCAGAGAATGAAAGTGAGCGGTGGTCTCTGTTCGTTTGTGCTGGCAGACATTGATCAGAGTGATCTCTGCTCTAGAGCAGACCGACCCAACTAATGCAAGTCCATTATTTAGCCTGCAGAGATAAAGAGACAGGAGGCTTCTGAGGTGGGCCTCTAAGTGAGGAATGAAGGGATACACCTTAACCACAGAGGACAAGTGTATTCTCAAGTGTGTGTGTGTGTGCGTGTGTGCTGAATGAGAAAGAACGAGCTTTGTGCAACTGTCACTCTCTGTCTGGACTGTTATCCATTTAGAGACTGTTTGTGCTGTAGCTCGAAGTCTCTCTCTCTCTCACACACACAAATACAGTGACCCAAAACTGACCCAAACACACACTCCAGTGTAGCCTGTTTGGGGTCAGTAAGATTTTTTTCTTTAAAGACATTAATACTTTGATTCAGCAAAGACATTTAATTTATCAAAAGTGACATGAAATACATGTATAATGTTGTAAAACATTTCTATTTTAAACAAATGCTGTTCTTTTCATCAAAGAATCCTAAAAAGGTTATAATGCGGTGTTCATAAAAATATTAAGCAGCACAACTGTTTTGTTTCTTTTAAGATTAATAAAAAAATAAAATTCAGCATATTAGAATGATTTCTGAAGGAACATGTGACACTGAAGACTGGGGTAATGATGCTGAAAATTCAGATTCGACATCTAAGGAATAAATTACATTTTAAATATGTTAGAAAAGAAACCATTTATTTTAAATAGTAAAAATAGTAATATTGTGAAATATTATTACAGTTTATTTGATCGAATAAATGCAGCCTTGGTGGGAATTGTCTATGACATCATTGATTGGTCTCGTCTATGACATCAACCTCGAAGACGTCACTTTCTGCAGCCATTTACAAATAAATGCAGCCTTGGTGTGAATAAGAGACTTCTTTCAAAAACTTGTGTGGAAGCTTGCTTATAAAAAAAATAAATTGCAAATAAATAAAAAAAAACGTAATTGCAACGTTTTATCTTACAATTCTGACTTTTTTTCTTGTAATTGCGAGTTAAAAAGTCTGAATTGTGAGATATAAACTCACAATTGCGAGTTATAAAGTCAGAATTGTGATATGAAGTCAGAATTGCGTGATATAAACTCGCAATTGTGAGGAAAAAAAGCCAGAATTGTGAGTTTGCATCCGCAAATTCTGACTTTATAAGACAATTGCAAGTTTACATCATGCAGTTCTGACTTTATAACTCGCAATTGTACGTTTTATCTCACAATTCTGACTACATAATCAGAATTGCGAGATAAAAACGTACAATTACGAGTTATAAAGTCAGATCTGCATGAAGTCGCAATTAAATTTTTTTAAGTGGCGGAAACAAGCTTCCATAACTTTGCTACATCACTACTTACTAAAAAAAGTGAGCTTGTATCTAACTTAAGTTAGTTTCTCCCCAATGCTGACACAGACTTAAGCCTTCTTTATCCTTAGTCCTGAAACATAGGCTGAATTCAGAATTGCATAATTCTCTTACTGTTTCTGCCATATAAAAATATGCTAAGCTTTTCTGAATTTAGCTATAAGTGTGTGAATACTGACGCTTCCAGCTATGCAAGATTGATTTCATGTGTTGTTGCTTTCCATGTCAGTGGACTTCATAGAACAAGTATGTTTTGCATTCTCAGCGCCTCCTGGATTAGTGGAACTGTCTGCATCTATGGGCAAGTCTTGTTGGGTAAATTAGATCTTATAAAACATATTTAGATCAAGCTACCCCAGGTAATAACATAATTGGACAGATATTTCCAAGTCCTATGTTTGTATTTGTTTGTCGCTTTTCACATACAGGTTGTTCAGATCCGTTTCACTACAGAGAAGTGGGTTTTTTGTTCTTTTCTCTCAATATCAGGTTAAAAAATGTATCACACCCACCTCATCAACAAAAACTGAGAAGGAGAAAGAAACAGAGAGAAAGAGAGAGAGAGGGAGGGAGATCAAGGTAATCTGAATCCCTCTGTGGCTCTTTCTGAACAGCCATCTTTATCAAGGCAGATCCATTCTTGTCTGTGAGCGAAATCAAACAAGAGATTGGAGACGCGCACACACACCAGCTCCAAGTCTGCATAATCAGGAAAGAAGGAGTGAAAGGGGAGAGGTTAGGAGAGGGAAAAATTGAGGAAAAGTGTGTGTTGAGAGAGAGAAAAAGAACAAGAGAGGGAGAGGGAGGCCTTGAAGTCACATTCTTGTATTGGATAAGGAGAGACCCCATGGATTGGATCAAGGTCGGAGTCTTCATTTAAAACTGCCTCACTGACAGCAGCAGCCCTCGACATGAATATTAATACTGCTTTAACAACTAGCACAGGATGGCTGAGACCAGCAAGACAGCCAGTGCTTGGTTTTGTGTGTGTGTTCCAGCACTAACTCAGGCAATTTGCACTGCTTTTATTCCCTTCGCTCTCTCGTTGACTGGACTTGGAATTGGTGAACCTTGGGTGCAAAATTCCTGCTCTTTTTCTACTCACTCATGCACACAAACATTCACTTTTCTTTGGTCAGTACATTGGTTTGTTTAAAACATCTTCCTGGACTGCGAATTTACTTATTTGTCTAATAAGATTGTTTGACTGCAGCAGTTTAACAGAATATGTTCTTCTTCAGATCACAAGAGAGGGGACCCCCCCCCTCCCCCCAACGATATGACTTTAATTTTTAATCTTTTTTTTTTTTGAAGGGTTACAGTTGGTGCTCCCTTCTTAACTTTTATTAAAACACTTTACGTCAACTTATTATCCGTATTATTATCTTAACACGACAGCATCTGTCTATTCACTTTCGTTGTATGGAAGAGAGCAGAGTGAACATTCTTCAAAACATCTCCTTTTGTGTTCCACTAAAGAAAGAAAGACATACGGGTTCGGAAGAACATGTAAATGATAAAATTGAAAATAAATATAAATGAAAAAATAGCTTTTCTTTGAGAAGAAAGGGTTATATTTGTGTAGTGTACTTTAGTTACCAAACCTCACACGCACCTTCTCTTTCGCTCTCTGTCTTTCTCTCATTGTTCCTGTTGTCCTTTGTTTGACTCCGAGTGTGTGTGAGTGTGTCCGTTGGGAGTTCCCTTTAGTAATGGTCTAAGGGCAGCCGGTGCAACAGACACAAGCACTTCCTCTTTTTCTCTCCATCCTTCACTACTTCCCTTCATTTATCATCTCACTGTCTGTTCATCTGCTCCTCTCTTTACATTCTATCCTCACAGTCTAAAGCTCTCTCTCACACTTTTAAAAGACTCTTGCACGCAGTGTGTTTTCATCTGTGGATTATATGTGGTTACTTAGGTTAATGTTTGTAGGAATAAAGATTTATGATGTTTAGCGTGTGTGTGTGTGTGCTCGCTAATGCGTTTTATGATTGTCTGTATAACCATCCTGTTGATTTATAGGTGTGTGTTTGAGTTATGAGCACAAGCGTGTGTGTGTGTGTGTGATGGCAGACAGCAGGTTGTGTTAATGTCACAGTGAGGTGAAGCTCATTAGTGTTACTTTCCTCACAGTCTGAAGACTAGCCATGCACTGGTAATTAGAGAGCTTGTGTGTTTGTGTACATCTGTATTTTGTGTTTAAACCATCAGAGCTCAGAGCTGCTTTTGTGTTCAATAATATAGACATTATAATTAAGAAATCATTATGATTAAACAGCCTCAATATTCATTTTACATTTCTAATACTTTTTTTTTCTTTTGATGAAAATGTCTTTTAAATTTAGTCAATATTTTGTCACGTCATATTTGTTAATTGTTTGGTAAATTTTAATCTAACTAATACAGTGTCATCTAATAATAGTCAATGAAAATTACGTGACAAAATGACACCAAATATTCACAGATTTTTATATTTTATATATTCATTTAATTCCCCAACTTTATTGACTGATTATTTTAATTAAAAAAAAAACATTGTTAGTACATTGTTGATATCTTGCAGTGTTCATATTTTTGACAAAAATATGACATTCAAAATGGTTTAATTATCATCATGATGTGCATTTTTATTTTGTTATCATTGATTAAATAAAAAACAGCCTTTTTTTTTTTGTCAGTAACTTTAATTGGCGAGATTAACACTGAACAGCCTTAAACATGTAAAATCAATTATTTCTTTGTGTGTGTATGTTGGATCTGCATTTTCTTTTGAATTATTTTGTGTAGATTGGTGGAATATGCCTGTACATCTTTGTCTTTGCTAGCAGGGAGGTGTGTGTGTGCGCGTGTGCACGCGTGTACGTGTGTGTCTGTGTCTGTGTCTGTGTCTGTGTGTGTGTGTACACATACATGTGTGTATGTTTGAGCCCCAGGGCTCTTCTCTGCTTGAGCTGGGCCTGGTGCCACTAAACCCAGCCTAATCTGACCTATTTCCAAAGCACCACACACACACTCGCATACATATGTGCACATGATTTCTACTTCTCATCTCTCCTGCCTGTCGGAAACAATCAGACATGCACACACATACGTTCACACACACTCACAGTGCTACTGCACGTCGCTGATCAGGACACGTGTGTTTGTTTAGCGGGTGTGTTCTCTTTGTATGTGCTTATGTATCTGTTAATGTGTATCCAGGTTCTCGTAAGAGGCATTGAGCGGGCGCTCGTGAGTTTGTGTTTGATCTGTCTTCCAGTGAAAGTGCACCCTGAGCTGTGTTTTCACCCCATGCCTCTGCATTCCAACACGTCTGAGTGATGGAAATCTTTTAAAAGTCTGTAGGGTGTGTGTGAATGTGTATCTGTGATGAATATACATATCTGAATTCTTCAGTATCTGCCAATATTGGATATTTATTGGTCGATATTGAATTGTTTCTGCCTATTTTAAGTTTTAGACTACTTTTGCGACCATCGAGCATTCATTTAAAAGAATAGCAATAGATAATGGCAAAGATTTAACCTTTTAAGTACGCTTGTTTCACTTGTTACATTTTCTTTAAAGCGTTTTAATTTTCTTTCATTGTACAAAAATGTATAGCTTTATAATATTTAATATTATAGTATTATAATATTAAAATAGTTAATAAAATTTTTGTATTGATGCATCCCTAATGCAGTTATGGGAAGCAAATTTGCAATTACAAGAAATGACACATTTGCATAAAAATGGTCACAATTACAAAAAACTAAGTCGCAATTACAAGAAATAGACACATTTGGTCACAATTAGGCCTGTCACAATAATTACTTTTTGTTGTGCGATATATTGTCCCGGAAATAATTGTGATAAACGATATTATTGTCATTTTAAGACCATTTTATGCCACTGAATATATAATCATAATATATAACAGCATAATAAAGCAAGTAGGCCTACATACTTTCAAATGACAATAACCTTATAATTCTTTAATTTAGACCATCGAAATTAAATATCCTAAATAAAAATAGTAAATAAACATTTTTTAAAAAGTGCAAAGTAACACGTATATAAAAAAGCACACTTGAAAAATGGACCAAAGGCATTTATGGAGACTTTCCATTTACAGATTTTCCCCTGTCCTTCTTTTCTCTGTAAAGTCAGGGTACACACTATTGCTGAAAAAACAAACCTTGGTACTTCGCAGTCAGATGTCTATATGAGGCACAGATGCCTCAACAGGCCATATATGCTGCTAAAACTATTTTAGTGGCACCATTTTGCACTGTGACGTTTATATTTGAACCGGAACAATGCGTTGTGGCTTTGACATAATGGGCGATATATTGCGTCACCAAAAATTATTGAGGTCATGTACATAAATAAATAAATGCGATAAGTCGATATATTGATTATTGCGACAGGTCTAGTCACAATTACAAAAAACTAAGTTGCAATTACAAGAAATAAAGGCACAGTTGCATGAACATGTGTGACTGTAATTGCGTCATGATAAAATAAAGTCACTGTTACTGGAAGCAAAGGCGCAATTACAAGTTATAAAGTCACAATTGTGACAAAGTTACAAGTACAGAAAAATTTCAGTTGCTGTCAAGTCACCTTTATTTATATAGTGCTTTTACAATGTAGATTGTGTCAAAGCAGCTTTACATTGATAACTGGTACATAATTTTGGCTGCACATCAGCTCTTAAAGATTAGTGTCAATGCAGGCAGATCAAAGCACTGTTGATTATCAAATGTCAAGTCAAATGTTAAGTAAGGTAAAATAAGGTTGTTTCATGGAATTGCAATTTTTTTCTAAAGGGAGTGTGATGCATTTAAAGGGATTGTGATTATAGCAAAGATTTAACCCTTTAAGAGTGCTTGTTTAATTTGTAGCATACAAATAAAGCATACTTTTTACTTTTAAAAGTATCGATGCATCCCTACTGTAGTTATATTCACTGTAGGTTTATGAGAAACAGTAACTCAGGCCAAACTATTTGAATATAGCCATGTCAGTATTTGTCAGTTTCAATACATCAATACTCTCACAAATATAAACTAAGGCTGACTAAGAGGGCTTACGTTAAAAGCTGTGAGCCTGTGACATCAAGAATGACGAGAATCCAGTGAAGGTCGGAACAGATGGGAACATGGTGTGTGTGTGTCCGTGTGTACATTTGACAGTCTCTTTAAGTGAGGTCAGGACACTGTGCCTGCTATTACTGCGATGTTCTCAATTCTGCCACTGCCACTTTCTCTCCCTCTCTCTCTCGCTCTCGTTCTCTTTATATACACACAGACATTTGCAGAGAACAGCATAATCCATTGAAAACACTCCAGTCTCTGTACTGAGGTAAAGGAGTCTGCTGATAGTCCTGGCACACTTGACGTACAAGCAAGTCAGCTTGCGTCAGCCTCTATCCTCAATGTGGTCCTTGGAGACAGTCTCCCGATCCAAACTGGTCAAAAAGTAACCCCAGGTTAGTTCTGATTAACATTTGTCAAATCCCACTGTAGATTAAAAAATATATATTTTTGTGTATCAATTTCTTACACAGGGATTCAGTTGCTTTTTGGAGAATTCAGTAAAATATTCAACTTTGAAAAAAGTTACTGGCTTTCTTAGTTAAGAGAAAAGTATGGAAAGCCAAAAAAGCAAGATAAAAATGTAACTTTACGAGAAATTTACAATGGCTAGAAATAAAGCCACAGTGCAAGACGCAAAGTCGCAATTATGAGATATAAAAGCACAATTGCAAGAAATAAAGTTGCAGTTACAAGGTTACAAAGTTAAAGTAACAGGACCAATGTCACAAAAAGCAAAGTTGCAATTGCGAGAAAAAAAATCGCAATTGGGATATATTTAGGGTACGTTTCAACAATAACTATGTACTAAAAATGGAAAAGTTTTTCCAGATGACTATGGTGTCAAAACAATTCCCCAAAACAATTGCCCAAAATGATTCCCCGACTCCCCAAAACGATCAATCCGATTCATACAATCCACAAAAATGACTAAAAATGCTTTATTATTCATGCTAGGCCAGTAGTTGGCGATGCCACTTAAAGAAACACTACACGTCTATAGACTGAACACGTAATACGCATGCGCATGATGCCACCGTTTTCACAGATTTGCATTTTTGTAGTTTATACTGAGACCATAACAGTATTGTTTTCAAAAACTTGCACTTTGAATCTCGTTTTCTTAAGTTTGCGTTTTAAGGCCCCCAAAACACCGTTGTTGTGTAAACGAACAGCCAAAATTAATAAAAAGTTTTCCGTTTTTAGTTGAAAATGGTGTCCTGTAAACTGCCCCTTAGTTGCAATTAAGAGAAAGTTTCAATTGCAATTAATAAAGGGAATATCATGCAATAGCAAATTTCTTTCTCATAATTATGAAAAATAAACTCACATGTAAAGTTGCAATTACCTGAAGTTGCAGAACCAAGCTTCCATAGAGCTGCTAAAGCCACGATCACAATAAATTTTGAGCATGCGAAATCTCTTTGGACACATCTCTTTGGATATGACTTCAAGCTCTGCAGCGTCTTTTTAAAAACATAAATTCAACACATAACAAATATTAAGAAATCCAAAATGTAAAATGCATTTCCTGTATGCTTTCCTGTAGCTCAGTGGTTAGAGCATGGCTCTAACAATGCCAAGGTCATGGGTTCGATCCCAGGGATTGCACATACTCGGATACAAATGTATAGGATAATGCAATGTAAGTCGCTTTGGATAAAAGCGTCTGCCAAATGCATAAATGTAAATGTAAATGTAAATGTAAAATCACACAAGCTACTCCACTTTGCTGCAAGGCTGAAGTTTTAAATTGATTGGTAAATCTTCTATTGGTCGCACGGCTTCGCGTAAAACGAATTTGCAGGTTAGAGTTCGTCAAACTTGAACTTAGAAATATAGCGAAGTGCGGAAATTGTTCACATGAGCTTGCATTTTCGCTCTCCCGCATTCACATGCGTATCAGTGGAAGTCAATGGAATGAAAAGCGTAGTGTGACCGCCCCTTTAAGGCTACAATCCCAAAAACTGAAAATAATAAGAATAGGGATGCGGGGATCAATAAGCAGAGGAAGAGCCTGGGATGATGGACCGAAACAAAGAGAAGAAGGGGGTTAAGGAAAGCAGCTGCATCTCGGTGGCCGTAGAGCTGCAGGTGGGACTTCATCAAACAAAAGACACTCAGTCTTTCTTGCTCACCCCTGCCTTTTCACTTCTTGGCAATATCGCCATCCGTTTTCCAGCTATACAGCAAATGAGTTTGTGTTCAAGCTTGTCTTAGAGAGACATAAAAAACATTTTCTACCCTTATTTCAATGCTGTCTTTTGATCATGGCGTGACACTGGCTTCAACCTCACAGGAAATTAAGCCACACATACACCTGTTCTGGACACACAAGCACACACTGACACATACAGGCTACTGTAATTGGCTCAGTGCAGGTTGGTTCAGGTTAGTGTGTTTATGCAACATTAGAGAGGAGTGGCTGCATTGTTCCACCTAGCCACTAAACACAGGACACTTTCATAACACCTCATACGTCTCTTCCTGTCCCAGATGATTCGCAGCATGACACCTGATGGGTGAACACAATATGATCGCAGATCAAAAGACAGGTGTTTCAAATGAACAATTGAGCTTTTAGCAAAAGGGGGAAAAAAGGGAAGACATATTATTATAATAATTAGGTAGATCGCCTGTCTAACTATTCTTCTACTTTCGCTTCTCCTTTTAGTCCCTGAAGGTGACTAATGGTTGGGTTAAAGTGTGAATATGCATCTGTTTTCAGTGTCTGTATGTGTTTACATGCTAATGTTTGTGCATGTGTTGGTGTGTGCACTTTTGTTTGCACTTTTGTTGGCTGTGAACGATATAACACACACACGCAACCACCATGCCCTATAGTGTTTCAGGGGCATGAATGAGGTCTTTATGAAAGGGAGTTTCCTCCGGTCAAGCCGATCCGCCCTGCTAATATCCTGTCATCTGGAATAAACCGTATGAGTTTTCTAAACAGACACTCACTTTTCCCCATTCTTCCTATAGGTGAGATAATAATGGGAGTTAATAAGAGTGTCCAAGATAAACACGAGAAAAATAGTTTCAAAGTATTTAAATAAAACTGCTTCAACACTTATTATTACTGCTTAAGATTTTCTTTTCAAACTTCCTAATGAGGCTTTTTTTTCTTCGATATATTTTACTGTCCCCAAAATATCAAAGTAAATTTCAATTTAGAAATTAAATACATGTTAAACATACAAGAGGTGTTTAAGTTATTGTATGAATTGCGTGTGTGTGTGTATTTTCGAATAAATGAATAAATCTGGACCAAAAAAATGTTGTTGACTCATAAGACATTATCTACAATCTAAAGTGTTGTAGAACAATGACCCGCTTGAGTTTGCTCATTCAGTTTGTGATTGTGACTTTTCTGTTTGGAGACGATAAAGATCCACCAGGTGTTGAAGCAACTGAACCAAATATTTATGAAGCAAATCCTTGTTAGCCTATTGCGAGAATTTCTCTCAACTGATTGCGAGTTTCTTCAATCCAACGTGCATATCAAAGGTTATGATTGTGTTTTTTTCCTTACAGAATGGTAAAACCACTGGCACATATGGCTGAATGAATACCGTATTCATATACCATGTTTTTTAATGGCTCTTCAAAGAATAGTTTGTATTACCCTCCAAAGAAATATACTATTTCCATGGCATCTTGTCAAAAACATGGTGATACATTTAGTACATTTCTGGTGGAGGCTGAAAATAATTGAATTTCGAAGATTGAGAGCTGGTGGACAGTTGGCGGATTATGAAAATGCATTTGGAAGTGTAATATGAACTGATAACTGATGAACTGATATTAACAGGTCTATCCATTTGAATGATTTGAAAAGAAAAAGAGGCATATGTGTTTGTATGCTTATCTGCACAGGTTTGTAGATATTGGGCAGTCCTGCAGGGATCCTCTAGACTGTCGAGTTCAGCGGTGGTCTGCTCTCTGTGGGGGAAGGGCCCTTACAAAGCCATTTATTTTATTACTCTTCCATTCAGCCCTCAGAGGCTCTGTAATCTGCCATTAAACCATTACTGCAGGAAGAGAGAGAGAGATAGAGATAGAGGTAGGGGTGGGCAGTCACACTCAAGGGGCCTTCCCAGAGGGCTGGGCTTACAGTAAAGCAGCTGGGCATAGACACACACACTCGCTCACTAAAAACGCTCTGTTGTATGCCTGAATACACTGACTACCATTTGTGAATGAGAGCATTTGGTGTAGTAGCTCATTATGGAGTTTAAAAGGTCATGACCTCTGACCTTTTATGTTTGGTTTCGCATGCGTTTCTGTTTTCACATACTTGATGAATAAGGATAGCAGTAAAGCCGAGGGACAATATTCATAATGTAATGTATTTATTTGTAATGTGATGTGGCATTTATTCCGTCTCATTTCACATTATTTTGATTTTTTTTAAAGAGAAAAATGAATACTTTTATTCAGCAGGGAAGAACTAAATTGATCAAAAGTGAACGTTAAGACATGTATAATGTTACAAACGATTTCTATCTCAAACAAATCCTGTTCTGTTCATAGTGTAAGTGCACAGAGTATAGGCAAAGACTATAGAAAAACACATGACGTGTCACTTGTATTGTTTTGAATGGGAGAAAGTGCAACATGCAATATGGCGGAATAAGTCCCGCCTACTAAATAAGAGCCAATCACTGATTGGTAAAGTCATCGCGTCACTGCAGCGGCCGTTAGAAGCTCCGGCTCCTATAGAAATAGTCAGATGCACATTTCCTACAGAGACGCGCACTTAGGACTGCGCATGCGCATTAGCTTGATTCAGCCTGAAAATACAGTTGGTTTTTTTTGTCATGATTCGAGTGTTTAGAAACGAAATATGAAATTTAATCGAAAGCTTGGCAAACAGCTTTGGAGAATTTGACGTTTCCCCATTCAAAGAGATGCACTTGCATGCCCGAGAGGCATTTCAAAGATGTCCGCCAAGTGAAATGACTTGTCTTAAAGGGACTTTGGTATAGGATACAACTTTAGTTGTTTTATTGAAACTTCTGCGGCTTTCTGATATCAAATGGATGCATCAACATGTGACCGCCCTTATTTAGGTGTCAACAACGTTCATTCTTTGTTCAGAAACTTAGCCCACCCAGTCACTGTGAAGTAAAAAGGAAATAAGTAAGAAGGACTAATGTTTAGAGTAATATGTGAGAAAGTTATTTCACAAGCAATGAAGGCATATGTAAAGTCTTAATGTGGGCATGAAAGTTGTGATAGTCTTTTCTTCCCTATTGTGAGGTGTATCTGAGTAAAACAGCTTCTCGAACAAGAAAACATAGGGCGGGACTTCAGGAATTGATTGGATCATTGTGGTTTGCTATTGCTGTGATGTCATGTGAGTGACAGGTTGTCCCGCCCTCACGCCAGTAAACACGTCATCAGAGAAGAGATGATGATGATGATGATGCAAGAGGGAGGGGAAGTTATTTTGATAAAAGATTATGAGGGCACATTAATTACACAATGATGTGCACAGATAATTCATTTATAATAAATGCCGCAAAATTCTATTGAAAAAAAAATGTCAATTTTGATTTTGTGGTAACTTTAAAGGCACAGTAGCAAAAGAACAAAACAAACAAAAAATGTCCCATTTAATTCTCAGGGTCAAAAAGACAAAATTTTGTCTCAAAGCAGTGACAAACATTCTATGGACCTAAAGGAAAAAATACAGTGATAAAAAAGGGAAAATATGAAATTATGGCTTTGGTTACGTGCTGAATATGAATGGTTGCTTATTATTTTGGAAGAGTGTGTTCCTTTTTTCTCCAGCAGGATCAGCAGTTTCTCCTCCCTTCCCATCCTCTCTGTCTCTCTCTCTCTTACTGCTTTCAGATTGTCTGTCATTCTTCATTCAGCCTTGTATTCATTTTGATTCTGCTCTCGCAGCTGACAAGTGTGAAATGAATACAGTATCTGTTCACTCCCTCTGTTCCTCCCTCTCTCTCACTCTCCTCTTGTCTCTCTCTCCTTTGTGTGTTTTGGAGACTAGATTCTGAAGATTTGGCGAGTTGATTCTCTTTAAGCCTTTTCTTATCTGAGGAAGACATACAAAACTGAGTATCTTTCTTTAAGTCTATTTGTTCTTTCTCTCCTGCTTAGGGGGATAAACTATGTGTGTGTGTGAGTCTCAGGATGAAACATACTGTAGAGGCAAGGAGAAAGGAGATTGGTGGAGATTTTTGGATTACAGGGTCATGAGGTCAAAATGTCAGAGGGTTAGCACCTTTTAGCACTGAGAGAGTGAGGGAAAATAGATATTTTTATTTAAGTATTGATTCCTTCAGATTTACTGTACAATACACTGTACGTATATTGTGTGCCGGTAGCGCCTGATAGATATTTCCTTTACATATGTTCATCCAAATTTACACAAAAATACTCATGCACATGATCTCATGCACACCAGTGTTTAGGAGTTAATCACTTGCAAGTTACAACACTACTAACCAGTATGTTTTCAAAATATCCTGTAACAACGCAGATGCAATAACCAAACACAATCCACTGTCATATCGGAAAGTTCAATTCGTTTTAGTGAAGCCGTTTGTTTGAACGGTTCATGGAAAAAAAGAGAAAGATTCATTGACTCATTTGAGTCCTGTGATTTTGAAACAGTCTGTGTTTGACCACCCACAATTACACCTCAAAAACACCCAGTGTTCAGAAATGCACAGAATTGAGTTGTGAATGTGAGTTTACAGTCTATTGACTGTAAAAGAGCAACAGTCTATTGATGTAGTAAAATGGCAAGCACTGTGTTTTTACTGAGTTGTCTAATTCACAAACAAATGACTCTTATGAGCGAGTTAGTTTTAGCGAATCGAAAACATACAGTGCAATCAGTGTAGAGAAATTACAGAAATTAATAAGCTGGTTCTTTGAATGAATAGTTCAAAAGATTAATAATCTGCTTGAATTTACACCTACATTTATGCATTTGGCAGACGCTTTTATCCACATTGCATTAAAGATCTGCATTTTATCAGTTAATGCATTCCCTGGGAATAAAACCCATGACCCTGGCATTGCTAGCGCCATGCTTTACTGTTTGAGCAACAGGAATTGAATCAGTCTAAAACACTGCAATGGGGGATTTACAGCATTATAAGAGTGAAAATGAACATTAGAACACAAACAAATTGAATTTAATCTGAACTGAATTGGGAAACTGATTCCACTTGCCTTCCTATGACCGTATACTGCCTGAAAATGTTCAGCTTTCGGGCACTGTCATAGTTTAATTCTGTCTAATAGTATGTTTGTAAGTGAAAGTGAAATGCGAAGGTAAACCCATACTCAGAATTTGTCCTCTGTATTTAACCCATCCAAGTTAGTGTGGCACCCCAGGAGCGATTGGGGTGCTTTATTTAAGGGCACCTCAGTAATTTCCTGTCAGTCTTGAGAATCGAACCTGCAACCTTTGGGTTACCAGTCTGACTCTCTAATCAGACCCCAATGTCAGACAAGTCACACAGTGTGTGTGTGTGTGTGTTTGAGCGTGCGTGCGTGCGTGCATGTGCGTGTTTAAATGATTAATGAGAACACAAAATTATATAATGACATGGTTATTACACTGGTATTACAACATAAACATGGTTTATGAGGACATTTCCTAAGTCTTCATAATTAAAATGGCTTAAAAACAATGTTTTATTAAAAATATAAAAATGTAGGGAGTTTTCTGTGATGGGTAGATGTAGGGTTAGAATATACAGTTTGTACAATATAAAAACCATTATGCCTATGGAATGTCCTCATAATGATAGGTGCACCAACGTGTGTGTGTGTGTGTGTGTGTGTGTGTGTGTGTGTGTCTTGCTTTGACGCAGCTGGAGTGTCCAGTGAGACTAGCAGAGCTGCTAAATTAGCCCTACCCTGCAGCTGCTCTTATATATAGCCACACACAAACACACATACTTTCTCACGCACACTCTATCTCTCCTGTTTTATTAATAAAAGTGCTCGGGTGGACGTTAAAACAGGCTGAGGATGTCAACAGGAATCGCTGTGCGTTTGGTCAAGATGATTACCAAATGCAGCAAAAAAAAAAAAAAAATCACTGAATGAACACTTCCTATCTGTGCGAACACAGATGTGCCTACATGCACACATATCCGAACAAAGACGGGCTGTCTTGCATTTCTTTTCTCTCTCGTTTCCTTTTGTCTTTGTCCTACGTTTATCTTTCACTATGAAAAGACTGTGCATCTGTCTCTCTCCTCTCGCTCGCTCACTCGCTCCTCGCAAGTTCATTGACATTCATTGAACACAGCAACGAGTGCTCAGACCTTCCGGCACTCTGCGCTCAGAAACTGTTTGTGTGTGTTCATCGCTTTCTAGCTCTGTGATTAGTATTGTTATTCTGTATCAATAAGTGAGTTAAATCACAGTTATGCTTTTCTTTAGAGAAAAATAACAGATGGAACGACTTGGTTTGATGTCAATGTGTTTAAACTGCAATGTTCATGTTTTAATGAGTATTTTTTTGTCTAGCTTTCAGTGAAAACATCTTTTTTACACAATAAATGAGATGAATTCACCTAACAAACAAAACTGTGCAAGATACGAAGACTTTTTGGAAATTGCATTGCTTGAACTGCCATATTTTCTAGTTGTTTTTCGCTTGTTTATGCTTAATTTTATTTTAAAATCTGCTAGTGCCACAAAACAAGACCTTAATATGTTATGCTCCGTTGCTTATCAGGTGAATTTACTTTTTTACTAGAAAACATGCCAGAGGAATTCAATTATAATTTTTTTATTTTTGTTGGAAAACGTCAGTGATAGCAAGGTTTTTTTGTTTGTTTGTTTGTTTTTTCAATGATTTTTTTTCATTAATATCTAATGAGGTGGTGTTTATCAGGTGAATTTATGTTTTGTTTTTTTTTTATCTAAAAAGATGATTTTATTGGAAAACCTTTTTTTTTTT
>RJVU01061675.1:927774-958555 GCA_003731715.1 Anabarilius grahami
TTATGCAGTGTTACTTGTTAGGGGAATTTAACTTTTTTGATCTTGTGAAGATGATATATATATATATATATAAATAAATGTACAGTCCCTTATCAGGTGAAGGAATCTTGTTTAACAAATGTTTAGATATTTTTACTGGAAAGCAGGACAAAGATACTCATTACGACAGTGTAGAGAAAGTGAGCGGAAAGAGTGTTTAGGGTATTCCCTCAGTCTGATCTCTCTGTCACTTGTTGCCCGTCATTTACTGAAATCAAAACCGGAAAACATCCTAAAGCCGCACAAACAACCATTCACACGTATATGTCATATGAGAGTGATTATCAAGAAAGGAAAGAAAAACAAGTGATGACTCAGAGTAAAAGTGCCCCAGTTATCTAAATCTCTCTCTCTCTCCTGATGAGAATTCAAGGACTTCTTCTCACACATGATCTTATGTGTCGCCCTACTGCTGCATGCTCATTTCAAGCCTGTAATATATAGACATCAACTTTTTTCTCACCGGTGGTAGTGAACAAACAAATGAACCCAATGAGCGGAGCTTGATTTGGTCATATGGTCAGTATGACCTGTAGGCTGACTGTTGTCTTGACTAATCAGTTGCAAGGATGTGGGATTGTATTATTTTAAGGTGATATAAAAGTGTTAGAGGGGTGAACATGTCTTTATTTGTGCCGATTAGTTCACTTGTTGGCCATTTTTTGAGTGTGATCCGCATTGGTTGACATATTAAAAAATAATTACATTGGTCTTTCTTTGTTTTAATGGTGACTTCCTCTCTTTCTTGCTCTCTGGGGTGTTGGGGAAGGGCTCACTCCCCGCTATCCTAATCCCCTTTATCCTGTCTGAAACCTACCCCACCTGTCGTTACACATCTGGACACACACACACACACACAACCATTATCTATGACTGTGTTAACATACATTTAGGGTGACAAGCTTATAACGTACTTTATTTGTACAGACGTACATACTGCACTTGTAGACGATGTATGTACAAGCCTGTTTATACAAAATATGGTTTGTTAGGATACTAGCTGTTATATTTATACAAATAGATTCTACACCGTCATATACAGGTAAGATTTAAAGATATTATATACATAGTTGTCATATGGTAGTAGGAATAAATACAAGCTGATTCTAAATATGAGACAATTAACATGATATGGTGTAATATTTAATCATATGGTAAGACAGTTGCTAAATCAGTCACACCATAGTGTTAAGATGAGATTCAAGATAAATGACTGCACAGAAATTGTAATTAGTTTATCTCCTTATTCAATTATCCACACAATTATCGCTTTCTAATTAAGATTTGAACAGCATTGCGGGTTTCTGTGTGTTATGGGGATGTTGGTAGCTTAGAGATTGAAGATCTGGGCTAGTAATCCGTTGGTTAGTGTTTCGTGAACTGCAGAATTACTGGGATCCCCCATCACTAGTGTGCCCTAGAGCGAGGCACTTAACCCTGGGCTGCTCCGGAGGGAAGAATCCCTGCAATAAATGTGCTGTTAGTCACTTTGGGTAAGAAAACGTCTGCTAAAATAACAGTATTAATAAGTGATTCTAATGTATTTCCCTTTAGAAACGTACTTTGACAATACAGTGTTCATATGCATTTTTTATTTTTTATATATATATTTTTTTTTTTCAAATTTGGCAGTTACACTACTGTTTAAAATTTTAGGATCAGTATGATGAAATTAATTAATTAATACTTTTATTCAGCAAGGATGCATTAAATTGATCCAAAGTGACTTTTGTAATGTTACAAATTTTTAGTTTGAAATAAATTCAGTTCTTTTGAGCTTTCTATTCATCAAAGAATCATGCAAATTAAAGTTTTACGGTTTCTACATATATTAAAATAGACAACAGTTATTTTAAATGTTATTAGTATTTTGCAATATCACTGTTTTTCTGTGTTTCTAATCAAATAAATGCAGCCTTGGTGAGCATAAGAGACTTACTGACCACAAACTTTTGAACCATAGTGTATATATTTCAAAGATCAGAATGCAGTTCTCCTATTGCATTTCTATAGAATATAATATATTATTACTCACCATATTGAGGATTTAGACTATAAAAATGAAATGCGGAAACATAAGTGCAGTACTTCATTATGATTTTCTATTATGTTTGCTGAGATTTATCATCCACAGTGTTAAACAAAAGGACATTTTACACGTTTTGCCTCCTTTTTAAAAAGCTTTAACAAAATCAATGTGATCCTTATTATTTGTAACCTCAGTTTATTTGCAGAGATTTGAGAAAATAGATTCATTTCTCTTTGTTGAGATGAATTGCTAATCAAGCTGTATCGAGAAACTCTACTTTTCATTACGTCTATTGTAGCTGACTCATTTTATTGATTGGAAGGTATTAGTATTTCAAGTTTATGTTTGCTCAATAGCTCAGGCAGTGGGCCTAGCAATGCTAATATCACAGGTTCAGTTTTGATAAAATCTTGTTTGTAGCTTTGGACAATAGCATCTGAATGCATAAATGTAAATGAATGTAACATTATACTCTTCATTTGGCAAACTATTATTAATAGAATAATAAAAATAGTTCTTAGTTAACATTTATCTAACTAGACAGGTCACGTCTGAACAAATACTTATTTGCAAGGTCATCTTGTTTGTGTGTGTACAAGATGAGTGTTTGTGTTTGTGCTGCAAAAGACAGAGTTGGAGGCAGAAACCATCACCAGAGCCGAGCAGAAGACACTAACACACACATACACACGGCACACGCTCATACTAGCGCAGTGGCGCATGGCTGGCGGGCTATTCTTTGTTTATTAGCATATCTAGATGACAGTGGCATCGCAGAGGCAGCGGTAATTAAGGGCACAACAATGGAAACAGTAATGATGATTGGCATACCATTACATGCCACAGGGAAGGAGGGAGGGAGAAAGGGAAAGAGAAAAGGAGTGCAGTGGGAAAAGAGATAAATGAAGAAAGCTTGCTCTTTTAATCTCAGCAGGGCTACTACCTCTGTGTGCATGCGGGTCTGTGCGTAGGCGTGCACGTGTAAGTTTGCTGTTGTTCGCCTGTGTGTAAATATGCACAAACTCGTTTACTCTCGCTGGAAAGTCGCTTGTTTTCCTTTTCCCTTCCTGTCACACAAGCACACTGATTTCTTTGAGATGGCTTATTCAGAAAGGAGGGGTTTTCTTTCACCCTGTCTCACCTCTCTTCCATTTTACTGCTTTAAAACGCTCTATCCTTTAAGTGTCTTGTTAAATTTCATGCTACAAGTCTACTTTCTCCCTGAGTATTTGTGACTTTTCCTTTAAGTGCAAAACAGTGCTAGCATGAAATGTAAAGGTTTTAAATTCTCTCATTTACTGTAAATGGTGCAGTAGGCAATTTCTGAGAAACACTGTTGATATTTGAAATCAACCCAAACAAACACATCCCTCCCTTCATTGCTCCGCCCCCTAAACGCACAAACACGCAATGCAAGAAGTGGATGTGAAAATAACGCTTTGCGAAAAATAATGCGATGATGACGAATGAACAACATGGAGGAACAAAAAATTAGCATACAGTACACAAGAGTACATACAAGCAAGAGTTCATTGTTAGTTTCCAGCAGCACCTTTTATTCGAGGAAACATTAAATTAATCAAAAGTGATTGTACAAACATATAAATTGTTACAAAATGTTTCTATTTTAAATAAATGCTGTTCTTTTGAAATCATCAAAAAATAATGAAAAAGAAATGTGTTGTGGCGTCCTCAAAAATATTAAGCAGCACAACTGTTTTCAACATTGATAATAAGAAGAAATGTTTCTTGAGGACCAAATCAGCATATTTGAATTATTTCTGAAGGATCATGTGACACTGACGACTGGAATAATGATGCTGAAAAGTCTGCTTTGCCATCACAGAAATACATTTTACATTTATTTTAAATGTTTTAAAATGTATTTATCAAATAAAAAAATGTCAAATAGGAAAGTTATTTTACATTGTAATAATATTTCGCAATATTACTGTTTTTACTGTGTTTTTTGTCAAATAAATGAAACCTTTAAGAGCATAATAAACTTCTTTTAAAAGCATTCAAAAACAACATGTTACCAACCGCAAACTTTTGAATGGTACTGTATCCAATGTAAATGAATGAGAACTTGGCTTTTAAGCTACAAAATGACAAAAAAGAGCATCAAAGTTTACTTTAAGTGATCCATATGGCACATAGCCTATATTTCAAGCCATGTGATAGCAGTAATGTGAGGAACGTACTGAGATATGTCGTTATTCAGAATATTCACACATAATTGTCCTCTCCAATGAGTTGTTAACCACTATAGCTGGTTTTATTGAGTCAGTGAGTCCAACTCAAGAACCAGATCAGTTCATTTCATGCCTCTTTTGAAACCAGCTGTATGAACTGGATCAAATGATTAATTGAGAAGATCTGACTCAGAATAACAATTTGTTCACAATTCTGACAATACACTGCTTCTCTCATGAAATCTCAATGAAGTGCCAAGGACAAGTGCAGAGAACAAGATTTTCACGTCAGTCTGTTTCTCTCACAAATCTGAAGTCTTATGGACTACACTGTAAAACAAATTCCGTAGTTTTTACAAAACATGAATTGTTTTGCCATGTTGCCAGAATAAATACAGAAAAACTGTAAACACATTTACAGAACAAACTGTAAATTTTACAGTATAAAACTGTAATTTACAAACAAGAAAATTTGAATGTAAACCAGTAAATTCAACAATTCACACTACTACTAAAATCTGCTTTGTACATTTGACAACCACCATAATAATGCAGGTGGTATAAGAGAAAGCCACATGAAGAATCAGAGTTCATCACAAGTAGCTTTTCCACGAGCTGAAGTATATACTAATATAAAGAAGGTGCACGGAGTCATTCACACAAACGCAAAACACCATCATGGTAACCCACAACACTTACATAATGCAATAAACATTCATTAAACAACAGAAGATGTAACATAACTGATAACAAAAACTCTTAAGAAACATGATTATTTAAACAAAATACTTTCAAATGTGGAGTGTCAAGTCTCACACAGGGAATTGTGGGAATATCAGTTTACAGTTTTTGACTGTAAATTATACATTGATTTGTTCTTTTTTACTTCTAAAAATCATGTGAAAATTACATAAAATGTCTGGTAAGAGCTTTTACAGTTTTTCCCTATATATACAGGAACTTACTGTTAGCCTATTTACAATTTTTTTTACAACATTTTACCGTTAAAATCACATACATTTTTTACAGTGTACTTTTATGTTTTTGTTTTTTTTGTCATATTGGAGCCTTCAGTCCATATCCCCATTCACTTTTTTGTTATATTGAAAAGAGCGGTCAGGATATTCATCAAAAAGATATCTTTTGTGTTCCACGGAAGAAAGAAAGTTGACTAAACAATGACATTTTTGGGTTTAATTTCCCCACCGGGATCTGTAAAGTACCTCTGTCTATCTCAGCACCTCTGTTTGTCTTGGTGAGTGTATGAGAGGTTGACTGTGTTTTCCGGCACACACACGCATACACACACATTAGGCGTGTTTATGTTGGTCTATGAGACGAAACTCTGTTTATATGTGCAAGACCCCTCCTATTCTGTTTCTTTTGGCACAAACTCTCTCCCTTCTCTACTCTGTATCTCTATCTTTCTCTCTCACACACACACTCCTCATCCTGTTTCTGTGTTCTCTAACAAGAGAGACTGTCCTTAATTACCCTTGTTGTACAGTGAAATGTATGGGTAGCTTTTCTCAAAATCTTCCACTTAATCATTGCTCTGATAACCTTCTGCACCCACAAGCCAAAAGTGGATATATTTTTGGATTCTTCTTGGAGCCAGCAATGTTCTGAACTGATTTGAGTTTATTTTTTCTAATTAGTCACTGCATATTCAGTAATGATGGTGCAGTCTTGGTATCCTTTAAAATAATTGTGTTAAAGATTCCATAACTTTGTCTTGGTATCTGTGAAGAGTCCAAAAGCTTCTGAATCATTGATTCGTTTCAGATGACTGCACAGACAGGGACACCGTGGTTGAATAATCAGCAGTTGCAGAGGTTGATCGATAGCAGCCGTCATGGAAAGCTGTGTGTGTGGACATGACAGCCAGGTCTAGACGCAAGAGGAATGAGCAGTGAGGAGACAAATATCATAGTATAACAAATGATTTGAACATGCAGAACTAGAACTATACTTGGAGTATAAGAAGATCAGTAAATAGTATTGCCAATACTAATTTTACATAGACTTTTTGATTAGAAGCAGCATCAATGCAATCCAATGTTATTTCATATAAAACACTACTGACAAAATGCATAATGCATACCTTTAACTAATCATTGTCATTAAGACACAAGTCATTAAGACAGAAAGACATCATTAAAATAGTCAACGTGACTACAGCGTTTCAACCTTAATGTTATGAAGTGATGAGAATACTTTTTGTGCTCAAAAGCAAAACATAAATAACGACTTTATTCAACAATTTCTTCCCTCCCTGTCAATCTCCTACGCTGTTTACGTCTAGCACTTCCAGGTTCTACGTCAGAATGCCGGCTCATTATTGGTCGGCTCCTGCGCAAATGCATCATGCTGCTTAGGTGAACAGCGTCGTCCAATACTGAGTCGACGTTCTGACGTAGAACCTGGAAGCGCTGAACGTAAACCGCGTAGGAGACTGACGGGGGAGAGAAGAAATTGTTGAATAAAATCGTTATTTTTGTTTTGTTTTTGCGCACAAAAAGTATTCTCGTCGCTTCATAAAATTTAAGGCTGAACCACTGTAGTCATGATGACTATTTTAATGATGTTTTTACTACGTTTCTGAAGCTTGAATGTGGTAATTATGTTGCTTTCTATGGGGGATAAAAAAACCTCTTGGATTTCATCAAAAAATATCTTAATTTGTGTTCAGAAGATGAACGAAGGTGGAACGTGGAACGACATGAGGGTAATGAGTAATCAATGACAGAAATTTCATTTTTGGGTCAACTAACCTTTTAAGCAGCAAGTTATGTTGTTGTATGGGAAAAGCACACCTGGTTGTGCTGTATGTGTTTGATTCACTAAAAAGAACCAAGTTATTATTGTCATTTGTTTTGGAATCTGACTACACTGGTTGAGCTGTATGTTATTGATTCACTACAGAACGAATGACTCTAATGAACTGATTCTTTTTGGTGAATCAAAATGAATAGATTCTTTTAAATCGAACTACACTGGTCATGCTGTAGGTTCTGTTGCAGTGTTGCTGTGCTTCTGAATAATTAAATCAGGGAACTCTGTGAGAATATTTTTGTACAGTATGCATTGACGGAAAAATGCACATGCGAGAACTGTTAACGGAACCAAATGTCATTCATGTCACCCGATGTCGAACATGGTTTTGACGTGGTATCATTACCAGTAAACATACCAGTGTGCATTTTTGTATTTTTTGTTAGTGTTTATTGGTTAGGTCGTTGTAGTGGTGGACCGTTGTGTGTGTAATCCTAAAATGTAAATTCTCTTAGTATTGGTGGTGGTAGTGGTAGTATTTGTTCTGGGCATTGTGCTAATTGATACTTTGGTCTCGGATACTATCTCAATACCCACCAAATCCATCATCCAAATTATTGAGATCTACCATTACACACACTTAGACTGCACTAATTTATTAATCCCCTCTCTTCACAACCATTCTGTTTGTTTAGCATCCTGTGTGAATGTATGTGTGATGATTGTGTATTCAGTGAGTGTGTTGTTTATTCAGTGCAGTTTTAATGAGAATCAGAACAATGCAATCAGATGTATGCCTTACCAGCCATAATTATGAGGAATATGCACAGCAGTGTGGATGATAGGTCTGCTCCCTCTCTCTCTCTTTTGCCAGCGCTCTGTGCTGACAGATGGTTGTGTCAGTCATAATGGGACAAATCCGATCGCTACCGAATGAAAGGCGTCCCTCCAGCAGAGAGAGAGAGAGAGGGAGAGAGACAGTCGATGTGTCTGTATTGATGTGTTTACTCAGGGTGAAATTGGCATCCATTAGAGAGAGGATTGTATGTGCGCGTGTGTCAGTGAGAATACAGGCTCTAAAATGAAGGCTGCATTAATTCATATTCTGTTACACATGCACAGACACTCTTCCTTTTCGTCACGTGTTCACACTGTCTCTTTTTCAAACACAGACACACACACGCACGGCAGGGTGGACTGCGCAGACAGCTTGGCGATGCCGGGGAAGGTGTGTCTCCAGAGTTCCATTGTTCTAGACGGAGAGGAATCTATGTGGAAAACCTCCTAGATAAAAAGGGGGTGGGGAATTGGGGGGATGAAAGAAGAGAAAGGAGGAAAGAGTGCTTTTGTAGGAAGTGGACTACTAGCCAGTGTCCACAAGCCAGCATCTTGGGAAGGGCGTGAGGTGTGGTGTTTATATATTCCCGTATCGTACCTAGGCGGATACAATGTAGGGAGCTGTCAAGAATGTTTTTTCTTTATGATATGTACAAGGCAATATTCTGTAATGGTTTTCCCAATGGCTTTTACAAGTCTGAGAAAGAGCTTAAAAATAGATAATGGTGTCAGAATCCTCATAAAATAGAGAGAATGCTGAAGACGAAGCAAGAATGGAAAAAATACTGCACATTCTTCTGCAGCTGGAATGTTACAGTAAATTATTCATCCTGTCAAGAATCTGTTTCTTTGGAGGTCTCTCTTCATTTGTCTCTCTCTCTCTCTCTTTCTCAATCTTTTTATAAGGTTAAAAGTGGCATGGAACACACGGGATTTCTTGCTGCACTTGGACTAAAATCCACTACACTCTTTCCAGCCGTCTCCTCTCTCTCTCTCTCTCTCTCTCTCTCTCTCTCTCTCTCACTCTCTGTCTTTTTGTCCCTCTTTTGTGGTAGTCTACCAGTCTCTTAAACAATAAAGTGGTTTTCATTTTTTAAAAAATCAAAAAATGTTCCTCTCATGAACTGACACTGCGAATACCGGTGTTTTCTGCTGTATTTTGTAAGACTAGAATGAACACTCACAATTTGAGCTTACCAGAATTCTATTTTTAGTTTTATTCAATGCTTTGCTTTGATAAAAGGAATTCCTTGGAGGCCACATATCTAAAAAATGTCCAGACTCTGTCTTTTATATTATGTGATTTGCGAGTTTGCAAACATCTTCATTCTGAATGTGAATGAGGTGCTTTTGATTGGCGGCTCTTTAGTCTTAATCTGCTAAGAGGGCTCTCCAGAGGGCTAGAATTGGGAGGATGGGGTAAGAGAGAAGGCGTTCAGGGTGTTGACCCATGCACTAATGGAAACGGTCTGTTGAATGATCCCACTTCTGGCACCATTGGACAACAGCTGGGCCCTTGGAAGGCTCAGACCCAAAAAAGACAATTTTGGAAACAGGCATTCATACTGGTAATGTTTGAAAGATAGAGCCCTGAGATCCCTACAGACCATTTGTGGGCAGTAACAGACCAGTCAGCTCATAGTAACACAATTAAGTTGTTGCCAAAAAACCTAAATATATACTTGAAAAAATGTGAATGAATGTCCAGATTCAGACTGTTAGTAAATGTTGTCACATACCATCAGCTGATGTTACACAATTCTGGTTGATTGGCAATCCTTTGTTGATGTTTTTTTATTTTTTTTATTGTGAAGTTCACCTTTCTATTCTCCTTCAAGCAACTTGCAATGGTAACAAGCCTGTGTCTTTCTGTTTCTCCACAGCTGCCAGGATCCCTGAAGAGGAAATTGACTGGGGCTGTCGAGAGTTCTGCATCGCTAAACGGGGTCTCTGACACGTCTATGACCCAGGGAAGTGGCAAACGACCATGTCTGGAGGATGTCACCCTGGCAATGGGCCCCAGCTACCCTCAGCCCCCGTTCCCCTCTGGGATGGGCAACCAGGGGAGTGTTCTGGAAGCTAACCGACTGAACAGTAACAACAACAATTTGGGCTCTCCATATTCCGTACCCCCGAATACTAGCCCTGGATCAACCCCAGGGAATGGGGGAGGCTCAGGGGGCTTGACGAGTAACTTCAACCCAAATGGGAGTTCAGCCACACCTTCAGTGGAACAGGAACTGCAGGAGATTTTAGATGAACTTACAAAGAATCCTGATCCCTCTTTACCAGAGCTTGACATTGAGAAGATCTTAGGAAAAGAAAGCGATGACCAGGCAAATAGCGCTGGAGGTTTTGTCCACCCGGAGAGTAACGGCACCCCTAAAAGATCCCCACAGAGACAATCGCACCTGGAGGCCCACCTAACTCAGTCCCCTGGTTTCTCTCAATCTGGTTCCCCTCAAGTGGGTCCAAGTCCTGCTGGGGCACCATATACGCTACCACACCCTTCCAAACCAGTCCCGTCTCCACTTTCAGCATCACCCCTATCGTCCTCATCTTCACAAGGGCAAAATCAGGCACGGTCACCCATGCTTTCTGCCGCCCTATCAAGCCGGGCTGGATCCAACTGGCATGAGGTGTCCCGGGCCCAACAGCTTCAGCAGATGGCTTCGAATAATAAGCTCCATTCTAACAGTAGTGGTGGTCCCCCACCTGCACAGTCAGGGTTGTCTGGATTGGGCCAGCAGAGTACTTCCTGGGCTGGTCCCTCTCCACCCTACCGAACAGGGGATAAACTGCCTAACTCATCACCTCATCAGCAGCCCTTCAGCCCAGCAGGTAATATTCAGAGCCCCCAGAGCTCTCTAATCTCTAGCATGGCCCCAGCCCCATCCACCGGACCTTCACCACCCTACAGGCCAGAAAAGCTTGCCAGCCCAGCAATTGCTCAGCCTCCTTTCAGCCCCCAGAACAGCCTTCTGTCTGGAAATGCCCCACCAGGCGTTTCAGGCACTGCAATCCAAGGTTCTCAGGCAAGTTATCTTCCTGGTGTGGCTCCAACATCAAACAACACTCGACCATCACCTCCTTACAGACCAGATAAACATCCGAGCCCAGCTGGGCAATGCCAACCAGGAACACAACCTCCCACACAAGGACATCTTTTCAACTCTCAAAATAATCAAGCACCTGCAATGTCTAGTCAGCTGTTCAAAGCCATCACATCCAACCAGCCACCGAGTAGCCTCAAGCTCCTCATGCAGGCACAGGGAAAACCCTCACAGCTGCAACTAAACAAGACCACCACAGCTGGTATGGGTCCAGAACCGTACTCCTTCAACAACACCAAGCCATTACGACACTTTGACCCCGATCCCTCTGTTGCCAAACTGGGTCCTCTAGCTGTGGGAGTATACCGCAATGCTAGCATGCAGCCCACAACGGCCACATCGGCCACAGGACATGGACATCTTCTGCCACAGCGCATGCAAAGGGGCATGCCAACTGGTGGTATCGTGCCTCACTGCAGAGATGTGAGTACCATCACTTGCTTGTTAAACTGATGTGTAGAATGTCATGTATTTTTATATATTTTGCAAATAATATCAGACAGCTAGTATAAAAGTCAACTTTTAGAATGAACTTTAGGAGTTTTGTTACCTTTAGGATTAGTGGTTTCCCTATGTGTAACTTCAGGTGTTTTTTAAAATTGGGAAAATAGAACAGTCTCTGGCAGTTTATATAAGTTTCAATATAGTGTATATGTGGGGCATGTACATTTTTCGCTGTTAAAATATTTTCTCCTCCTATCTCAGGTTAATGTACAGAAAAAAATAAAATGAAGCTGTACTTGAGTTGACTTTCCAAAGTGTAAACTTTGTAGCTCTTTTTGTAAAAGTTATCCACCATGTCAGTTTCTGGATGATGTGTGAGTTTAGGGCAAGATTATGGGAGCAGACAAGAGCAGGGTGGAAGGAGATTATTTCTGTGCCACTAACGGTGCAGAACTGACACACTTTACCTTTAAGTGCAGACAATAGATGACTTCTGTTGTTGTTATATTCGCAGACGGTAATGTCTATATTTTTTGTTTCATAGAGTTGACAGATGATTAAGTGCATTGGAAAAGAGACAAAAGAATTATGTTTTAGACAGGGCTTCTAGAATTACATGATTAAATGATCCAAAGATATAAGATGGAGGAACTACAGCCCTGTGTTTTTCCATTAGCTTGTGGAGATTTGGGTATGTTCACTTCATACAGGGGGAGACTGAGACTGTTTCTGAAAGGTGGATTGGAGTGGGCACCCTGTGGTGTGTGCCATGGGAAGGGAGGGGAGTGGGTGTTCCGACTCTGATGTGTGTATAAGGGGGGCAGTTAGGAAGCTCCAAAGGTTAATTGAACAGACAGCTGAACCGAGAGTGAAGGAATGTGAGTCTTTGTATATGAGTAGCATTCATGAGACTGAACATGCTCAGCCCGTCTCTGTTAATTAGGATAGGGCCAAAATTACTGTTCTTATACTTGTCTTGTTAGTGTGTGATGTCTTATGATTTCAGTTTTTGTATGTGAGTGGAAAGAAAAAGTTCGGCACATTTTAAGTTTTGTTTTGTGCTAACTGAGAGAGTTCTATTTGTTTGCTCTGAAGTGAGAGAGATGTGTGTGAGTTTGTTTACACGGTGAAGAGAAAAGGCTTTGTGTGTGTGTGTGTGTATATCCACACTAAAGAGAGAAAGACAGTGTGTGTAAATGTGTGTGCTTATAGAGTTTCAAAGTACCGCTGTGCATTCTGTCTCCCTGCGTGGCGGTCTGTTTGAAGACAGAGTCCCCCTCTTTCAGCCCAGTGGTCCTCTTTCATCACACCAATAAAAGATAATGAATTTTAGAGGAGAGGGAGATTGAGGAAGAAAGAGAAAAGGGGGCCGGTTCCTTTAGTGTCTTGGCATGCATGGTTGCAAACTAAAGAGGGACTCAAACCTTCTATCCCCGAACTGACTGTCTCTCTCACACACACACTCTCTCTCTCTCTCTCTTTCTCTCTCTCACACACATACAGGTTGGGTTTTCCTGTTTTATGGGGACAGTCCTTAGACATAAACCTAAACCTACCCATTACAGAAAACTTTGTGCATTTTTACATTTTAAAAAAAACATCACTTAATCACTTAATCACATAATTTATAAGCTGTTTTCTTCCTTGTGGGGAAATTTTGTCCCCATAACGTAGGGTTCACAAGGACCACCCACACAGTTTTATTCAATTTAACTACTCAACTCAATTTAACTACTCAACTCAATTTATCTACTCAACTTGCAGTAATTTTTGTTTATGTACTGAGAGTAGATTAGATTTGTGTACATATTTTAGTAATTTTTAATTGTGGGCTTTCTGAATTAAATGTTATTGGTTGATTCAAGTTACATTGCTTGCATATTAATGTATTTACTTTAATTCAATTTATATAACAAAAAAAATATATAACAATTTATATAACAAAAAAAATGTGCATATAAATAATTTTATGTGCATNGCTAATTTTATGTGCATATACATGTATTTTAATATTATAAATACATAAAATAATTTGAAATATAATTTATATTTTAATATATATTATATTAAAATAATAATATATAAACAAGAAATGCTTAATAGTAAAGAGTTTGTTGTTGGTTTGGTTTGGAAAAACTTTGTGACGCCTCTTATTATGAACAGAAAACATACCTCTATTTCCTTTTTAGGAGCACAAACAAGAAGAAAACAAAAGTTTGATTATAATCAAGAGTCATGATTCACAAGAACCCTACAGCAACACAGGTATTTCCAAGCAGGAGCAGCTTTCTCGTATAGTCAAGTGGGGATTCCCTCCTCCTACGGAACATCTCTCTCTCTTCTCTCTCTGTCATGCTTACAGTTTGTGGAGGAAGTCTGTTTGCCTGTGAGTTCAAAAGCAGAAGTGAGATTGTCTTTTTATCTTTGTAACCTCTCTGACACTCCTCAGTTAGAGAAAGTAAGAAAGAAACCTCTGAGCGATTAGTTTATTGTAAAAAGCCCAGAAATTATGTTTGTAAACCAGGAAGAAGCGACAAAGAGAGAGAGGAGTGTGGCAGGGGCTGTTAAATATGGAGAATATAAATTTCTGTGTGAGATTATAGAACAAACACATTTTCTCCTCATCTTAACGTGCGTTTGTAGTCAGTTCCAGTTATCTAGACATGAAAAAACCTTTTATCCTTCCCTCTACTTGCCTTTTTGACATTGGTGACAAATTCTTTGTTTCAGTCTATCTCTTTGTGCTTCTTTTCTCCCCCCTTTTTGCTCTCCTCTGTGACTTGGTGTGACAGATTGGATAACCCTAGATGTGTGTGTGTGTGTGTGTGTGTGTGTGTGTGTTCTTGTTTATATTACATCGTGGGGACCAAATGGCCCCACGATGTAATAAAAACCTGAGATCACCTACATNTAAACATGAAATATGAGGACATTTCATGAGTCCTCATATTTAAAATAGCTTTAAAAACATACTGTTTAGGGTAGGTTTAGGGGTAGGGGTAGTGTAGGGGGATAGAATGTACAGTTTGTACAGGATAAAAACCATTACGCCTATGGAATATCCTGACTAAGATAGCAAAACAATCGTGTGTGTGTGTGTGTGTGTGTGTGAGAGAGAGAGACAGAGAGAGAGAGAGATGTTCAGTTGCCCTCATAGCTGCAATGGACAAGATATTTTTCCCCCTGTATCCTCTTGACCACATGTACTGAACACACACACGCAACACAGCCTACAGGTTATAAACATGTCTGATTTGTGTCTGTGGTGTGTGCTGTCATGTCAGAAGCATGGCTGCTTCTATCTGTGAGTTTAAGTGGTTTCTGGAGAACCCCAGGTGTAGCTTTGAGCTGAATGGTTCATATGACTAGAAACGTTTTGATGTCGTTTCTCTAGTGCCGGATTGATGTTTAAGTGACTCAGTGAATCTGGGGTCAGAAGGAAAGCATTCGAGTGCTGTTGAGGCGGGGTGGAAACATTGTTTTCTGAAGAGTTGAATTGATAAGGGTTCAGTTAGGAACTGTGCTGTCTGCACTATTTCCGTATCAACTTTGACGTATCCTCAGGAGTCCTCAGAAGAAATTAAAAATAAAAACAAATGATAGTTGTTTACACTCAGCTTTGGTTTTGGAAGAATTTAATGATGAGAATTTAGTTTATGAAAATTCGTGTTGAGACTTTTGATTGCAGACTTTGGTATCTGACCACAAATAAGTACGTTTATATGTGCATAATGCCACTACAGCAGGTTTTTGTGTGTATAAGCTACAATTTTCATCTCTCTCTGTTCAAGTATACATGGCACAATGCATAATTGAAGTTTATCGGAATAAATATACATCTTTCAGAGCAAGCCCACAGCACTGAAGCCAGCTGTGGTCTGATTAACGTGTAAACATGCTGCAAAGCGGTGGTACAATTGTGTTTATCTAGATCTGTTAGTTCGACTAGTCCGTAGTTAATTCGTAAAAACAGGGCTGGTATGATTTTAGTTGGGCTGGAGTGTTTATATGACAAATTGCTATTTTAGTCTTATTGTTGATATGAAATGTCTTGCGAAAGCAAGCATTTGCTCTCCATTTAATCTCACTGTGAGAAACAACTGAGAAGATGAGTGTATGGGGTGGTTTTCAGGGTTATGTTAGGACTGGGTATTGATTGTACCATCTTTACAGCATGTATTCATGAACATAGACCATTTCTCTTCTACCATTACAACAGTCAATTAATTATTTAATATATTTATTTTATTTCAGCTTTATTTCAATATTTATTTTTAGTAAGCAATAACACCACTGATCTTCACTTAGCCCTGTTGGTATGTATGCATCTCTGTCTTCTCTCTCTTGTGTGTGTTTGTGTTCATGTCCTTCCTTCAAGGCTGAAGTGGTGGGGGGGGTTGGCTACATATACTGGAGAGAATATTTCATGCCAGCACCACACACACACACACACACACACACACACAGCAGTCTTCCCAGCAGGGTGTGGAGAGTCTAACCTTGTTTTGCGCCTCTCTTCTGCTTGGGCACATTCACTGATTTTAACCATTTTTAAAAGCTCTAAGTGGGTCAGCTGTACATAAATGTGTCTGAGAGAAATACCGAGACAGACAGACAAAGGGAGAGCAGGTCACTGCTACCACAAGAGCACATTTACCCACATTTTATCTATAGGACTTCCTGCCATGCATGTGTTTGTGTTTGTTCATAGGTAGTTTACATTAAATACTTTTAGAAAGTTGATGTGTCCTGCGGTGTGATGTTATAGTCCATATAAAACTATGATTCGTGAACTAATGACTCTTCTGAACCATTTCTTTTCAATGAGTTGCTCAAAAAGATTCATGAAACAGCCTTGATTTGCTCGGTCTGTAAATCACAACTGATTCTCACTCACCCTCACAAAACCATGATTATTTATTTATTTATTTATTTTGTATCTCTGATTCGAAATGAACCAGGAACCATTTCTGTGATTGGTAGTTTCATACGCTTTGGGTTTTGGTGTATAAATGAATAATTATATTGTATAATAAACAATAGTGTTCTTAAGAAAAGTGAAATAGGCTAGACTAAAATATTAGGCCTGTTGGTTATTGTTTAACAATGAGGTTGTAATAAACTATAATCAAAACTTTTTTTGAGTCACATCAAATTGGAGCTAATTTATACTAGATACAACTAGAAAACCACCCTATAGTTTATATAACTTAAATCATTGTAGTATATATATATACCAAAACATCACTTCATTATAGTGACAGTTGTTAAAAGCTAAAGTAAGAAGCTGTTAACTGACTGAAGCAATTCATTTGGCTCTTAAAAGTTTACTTTTTGGAGATAACGTCTTGCGTATTATTTTATTTTAGATTTTATTTTAGTCTAGTCTAGTGTCCTGATGCAATAGCTACCATTATGTCTTACAGCCCAGCCCTTACTGAAGAGTTCATATTAAGGACACAAATGATATCTTGATTTATTGTAATGAAACTGACAAGGAGGTCTTAGACTAAATGCCTCCTTTAATTTTATTCAGTGTGTAAGAAAGAAGCCTTGTTGTGTCAGCTTCTGTGCTTTGTGCCCAGAGGAGACAGAAAAGAGAGACCGAGATAGAGAGGACATTCAGCAATCCAGCTCCTCATCAGTATTTTATTAAGAGAATGAGAAGATTTTGCAGCCGAGACCTGCTTTCCACACATACAAATGCATATTCCTGCTCTTCATGCTCGCATTTACAGCTGCCAGAATCTACAGACGTACTCTCAGTCAATGTCAAACACATTTACCTATCCTCTCTGATTCTGCGCGCGTGTGTGTGTGTGTGTGTGTGTGTGTGTTATGTTGCTGTTTTAGCAAGAACAGCAACGATTAAATCCATCTGCACCAAATGCTCCCTCTCTGTCTGTTCAAAGGCAGCTCATGTTTAATTCTCTCATTTTTTCATCTTACTGTGGAGGGGGGAGGGGGGATGGATGCTAGAGGGAGAGAGAGAGAGAGAGATTGTCAGTATAGAGACTGAGAGAGTCTGACTCCAGACAGGAGAATGAGGCAGACATACAGAAAAAGCATAGTGTGTGAGCGTCGCTGGGAAGGAGAGAGCATGTGAGTTTAGTGGTGAGGGAAGAAGAGAGAGAGAAAGAAGGAGGGAGGGAGAAAGTGGAGGCGGAAGGGGAGAGACAGACAGGAGGCAGACAGAGTGAGACAGTCTTGGCGACTGAGTTCTGGGAGCTGCTTTATACACACACACACACACACACACACACATGCTCTAAAAGTATGCAAGTAATATACACACTTTCTAAATAAATCCACCTACACAAGAACTCTGATTGTTTAATGTCAATGGACTAGCTCAGATTTATTCAGTACTGAGGCAAAAACAGTGTCTCTGATGTTCTTGTTAGTTATTTTCTTTTGTTTAGGATGTGTACAGTATGAAGATATGCCAAAGCAAATTACGTTTATCTTAAAGACAGCTAGCACGAGCACACTTTTCAAGCATTTAGTAAATTAGGTCTTAAATGTAAAAACAATAGACACATTCTATCTGGTGGTCAGTCTTTGCTATGGTTGTCCGTTTCCACCATATGTGACCCTGGACCACAAAACCAGTCATAAGTCGCACAGGTATATTTGTAGCAATAGCCAACAATACATTGCATGGGTCAAAATGATTGATTTTTCTATTATGCCAAAAATCATTAGTATATTAATTAAAGATCATGTTCCATGAAGATATTTTGTAAATTTCCTACCATAAATATATCAAAAAATTTATTTTTGTGAGTGGATATGCATTGCTAAGGACTTCATTTGGACAACTTTAAAGGCGATTTTCTCAATATTTAGATTTTTTTGCACCCTCAGATTCCAGATTTTCAAACAGTTGTATCCCGGCCAAATATTCTCCTATCCTAACAAACCATACATCAATGGAAAGCTTATTTATTCAGCTTTCAGATGATTTATACATCTCAATTTAAAAAAAATGACCTTTATGACTGGTTTTGTGGTCCAGGGTCACATATAAGATCATCAATTATGACATAAAAAGTTGAAATTATGAGATACTAAGTCATTATTCTGAGATTTAAAAAAAAAAACATAATTATCACAAACATAACTGACATGAAAAATCATAAAGTCATTTCATAATTATGACTTTTCATGTCTTATAATTTCTCTTATGTGGTGGAAATGGGCTTCCATAGTAATGCAATGCCATTCACCAAAAAGATTAGCTTATTTCATGCTTGTGTCTGTTTGAGTGTTTTTAGCCGGTGAATAATTTACTCATTGACCAATACAAGTCAATCATTGTTCACTGCTGAAAACAAGTATTATTATCCTTTTTATCACTGGCGTTGAAAACCTACTAGGAGTCATCAAATCCTCGTTCATGAATGAAATGCCTCATTAAGTTCCGATTCGAGTCTTTGAATTCACATTCAAAAAAAGTGTGTTCAGTCAGTAGTTCCAACCAATGAAATGCTTGTTCACATCCCATACTCAAATGCTATTGGCTTGTGTTCTAGTCAGTCTTTGAACGCAGAAAAAGCCTAGCAATCAAGTGTTTCAAACGAGAGAGACTGTCTCACTCTGCATCATCGTACTGTAAATTCCTGTTTAGTCTATAATTCCCGGCTGAAGTTGCTAAACTGCTCTCTTTGTATATTTAGCATCAGTTTATTCAAACTAGGCTACACGACCAGCCACATGTGTGATGACTTTTGGATTTGGTTAGATACTGTGTTTGTGTTAAAGTGGGTTATATAAATGTCAGATTGAGTCTAACGCAACCGTGTGTTGACACTGACGACTGGCTGTTTGACAGCTCTAGTGTATCTGCTTGCCAGATATGGTACATTTACATATATAGATGGTGCTTTTTTATCACGTGTTTGTTCCTGTCTCTGTTATGTCAAATCTGTGTAACTTTAATAGTGGCCATGCCAACTCTGTTTCATGTCAGTGCCTCTGTAAGATGTGATGGTACATATGTGTATTTGTATCTTAAAGACAAAACAGCATTCAAAAATATATTTAACTAGAGATAATGTGATATATTTCTGATTGGAACAAGATGGAACCTGATTTGACCCATTGGGATTTGCTTGGATCATTAAAAGTTAAGCTTTGATATTATTGGATTATTTTACCAGCTGGTGTGAACTACCAGCTGGTGGCAATGTTAGCAGAAAAGAAAAAAGCATAGAAAGTACATTTTGGGTAGCAAAATCTTCAGTGTGTGTCTGTTCTTATTTCTATATTCAAATATTTTTATTATAGTTCAGTATGATGAAAGGGTTAGTTCACCCAAATATGTCCTTCCAAACCTGTAAGACTTTAGTTAATCTTCGGAACACAAATTTAGTTGATTTTAATGAAATCTTTCCGTCCCTCCATTGACAGTCTACGCAACTACCACTTTGACGCTTCAGTTCATAAAGAGATATAAAACTAATCCATGTGAATTGAGCAGTATAGTCCAAATGATCTGAAAAGACAAGATCGCTTTATATGATGAATGGATTGAACATGACGAAGTTCGAACGTGCTGCGTAAACACGCGTGAAAATTAACCTCATTGGTTCTAGAACGGCAAGCGAACATGCTTGAGCTTCCGTTTACCACAACTAATGTGTGCATTTATGAATGTTTATATGTGAATAAAAGCCTAAATTCATTATGTTCATCATATAATGCGACTCTTTTCAGAAAATTTGGACTAAAACACTCAATTCATATATATTACTTTTACGATCTCTTTATGAACTTTCTGAAGCGTCAAAGTGGTAGTTGCGTAGACTGTCAATGGAGGGACAGAAATCTCTCAGATTTCATTAAAAATATCTTTACTTGTGTTCTGAAGATGAGCAAAAGTCTTATGGGTTTGGAACAACATGAGGGTGAGTAAATGATGCCAGAATTTTCATTTTTGCGTGAACTAACCCTTAAAGGATCACGAGTCCATATGTAAGTTGAGTGGCATGCCCTCATCCTCAGAAATCATGAACAAAACCACACAAGCTAAAAGAAAATATGACCCAGACATTGTTAAATACTGGTACGGGTTCACTTTCAGTAAGGATGTTCTTTGTTTAGTCAATTATTGTCTGCTGAGAGCATGAAAGTCAAAAGTTCAGAGTGCCATCAAAGTTCAAAAGACATTTAGAAACCAAACATGAACGCAAATTATCCATTTATAGTTAAGATGAAAACCATTTAATGTTGGATTTCAGGGCATTTTTGTTTACTTTTGCATTCTGTGTTGGGCCACTACTCTGTGTGTTCTAATATAAAATCTGAGCCTGAAGCCAAAGCAGTTGAGAAGCAGTGATCTAGACAGCAGCTCTTGCTGTGGTGGATGCTGATTCAGTCTTTTCTCCTCTCAGCGCCTTCCAGCTCCCGTTTGGGTGTTTCTTTCTCTCTCTCTCTCTCTCTCTCTCTCTCTCTCACTTCTACCATTCATTCTGTCTGACATGCAGTCGTTTGTTGTTGTCTTTTCCTCGCCTTCTTCCAGACACCCTGTGGAGAGAGTGATGAAGGAGAATACAGGAGAATATAGAAGAGGGAGAAAATGACGAGGAGGGAGAGGAAAAAAGAGAGTGATGGTGTAAAACTAGCACTGAGCGTTTGAGCCTTTGTTCTACTTTTATGTTAAGCAGGAAAGAAAAACGTTGTGGTGTGGTTAGAGAATTACTTGATCTGAGTCTGATTTATGCATTTAAATGTGTGCTGTAGCTTTAATAAGGACACGTTGTCTTGAGCAGGTTAAAGATATCAGTCAAGTGCAGTGTGTCACTGTTTCCACATAACTGATCTCTCTCTCTCTCTTTCTCTCGTCCTCTTCTCTCAGCCTTTCCCATCCATCTCATCTGTCCCAATAATGCACTCCCAGCTATAAATATATTATTATAAGGGTGTAGAATACAACAATCACAAAGAATCTACATTGTGATCATTTACTGGTGGTAGCACAAAACAGATGTTTGAGTGGCTAATATCAGAGCATCATATCAAGGTGGAGAATTGTGTATGTTAATGTGTATGCTTCTTTTACACTGAAAAAGCAATTTCAGGCTATTTTGGAAGTAGCTGGGAATTTAAAATAGTTTTTTCAACCATGCAAAAGAGTAAAAAGTAATGGAAAGTCATGGAAATTTCTGTAGTGAAGATGCATTTTGTAGTTGCGCTCTGCTCTAAATATTTAATCAGCTGAATATTGCTCTTTCGTAGAGTAAAACGTGTTCGCATAGTCACATGTCTGAACATTACAAGTCATTGCTTTGAGTAATTTTTTGAATGAATCAGTCAGCTGGTTCACAATTTGATTATAATGATTCATTAACAAATCAATCTAAATTAAAATGATTTTTTTTAAATCATATTTTGTAACCAAAGATGACTGGAAAGGTCATAGTAAATCCACTGGTCATTAACATGAGCAGACTGTCACCGTTTAAAAGATTTGCATAGCTGATTTATTGCATCTATTCAAACTACCAACCTATCAACACCCACATTATACCATGCAAACATCCTCCTCACGACTAGAAATTATCCTAACAGGCGTATTGTAGAGCACAAAGTGAAATCTTTCAGATTGTGCAATGCTTAAGTTTCAGTCATAACACTGTGGTTTATTTTGTGAAATCTACTCGATTAATGCCACAAGCCGTAGACACACCCAAACCTTTAATCCCATTGGCTAAGGAACACACCAAGGGGCGTGGCTAAGTTCCACTAAGCTACCAAGTCGACCACTTGTAGACATTACACCCACAAATGTGTTTGTTCCTGTCTGTTACGTGTGTGTGTTTGTGTGTGTGTGTGTGAGAGAGAGAGAGAGAGAGAGAGAGAGAGCCCACAGGATGGTTTGTTTCAGTGGTTAGGACTGACGTTACTTAAAAACCTCTCTCGGTTTTTAAAACCTCTAACCTGTGTAAAAGAAATATTCATTATATAGTATGTGGGTGAAAAAAAGTGCAGTTGTAGATACTTAGACATTCTTAAAGATACAACAACCAGCAATAGATTATTTAAAATAGTTTGTTTATACACTACCATTCAAAAGTTTGGAGTCTGTAATAATTTGTTTAAGTCTCTTATGCTCACTAAGGCTCCATTTATTTGATCCAAAAATACAGTAATAACAGCAATATTGTGAAATATTATTACAATTTAAAATAAATTTTTTCAATTTTAGTTTAATAAGCCATTACTTCAGTCTTCAGTGTCACATGATCCTTCAGAAATCATTCTAATATGCTGATTTTGTGCTTAAGAAACATTATGAAATAGAAATGCTTTGTAGCATTATGAAAGTCTTCACTTTTAATCACTTTAATTCATCCTTGCTAAATAAAAGTATTAATTTATTTAAAAAAAGAAGTGAATTACTGACTGCAAACATTTGAATGGTGTCTAATTTTCCTAAAATTGTTTGTTCATGATAATGGTGGATGAATCTACATGTCAAAGATTGCAGTATAACACTAAAATCATTTTGCAATAACATACTTCACAGAATCATTTAGATGAGATTAAAACTAGGATTAAAGGTGGCAGTCCAGCAAATGTTCCGAAAGTGAATCCATCTCCTACATTCTGTCCCTTTTTATTCCTTCCCCAACAGGGGATCATCACACACGTTCATTCCTGCCTCCTCTGTCGCACTCTTGCAGAGGAACATATGGGCGAGAATGTGGCATGCATAATTAAACACATCACCAATAACATGTTAACACCGATTTGTTTAAAAAAAATTCTAACTCTGCCTCATTTATTTTTTCCAGCATGATTTGTTCTTATAACTTTAAGAATTGCTCATCGAAACATTTCCTTGAATCATTAAATTGTTGTACATGAGTCAAGTGCTCCGTAAAATGCCTTTTAAATTGCACAAGAGGAACTTGGCTGTGTTTCGGCACTCAATACAAGTAGCTAATGACGGAGGAAGAGGTTGAATAAGGAAGTTTCCTTCAAGTTTCCTTCTTTAAATAGCAATAAATAAACACAATGCAATGCCACTGTGGCCCCTTAGCGTGTGATTCGTGTTTGCGTGTTTGACATCTGTCAGTTTTAATGGTAGCGGCTCCTCCGCTCATCCCATGGGGCTTTATCTTCCACTCAGCACACAAATCTCCCAATCAATTTACCAAATGAAACCGGGTGTGCAGTGCTTAAAAGAACAGTCCATGCTTACTGAGCATGAGAGTGAGATGGAAAGAGAGAGAGAGACAGAGAATATTGTTTATGTGACCTGTTCCCCAGCATTAACCTAATTCATTCATCCTGGATTACGATGCTTTATTAAAGGATCAACGGAGGGTAAAAGAGAGTGAAAACAAGAGAAGAGGCTCAAGAAACTAAGGGAGAATAAGAGATGGAGGGAAGAATGAGAGATGGGCGGATCGATCTTGAAATATCAGTATGCCTGATGCCGATTGGAAAGGTTGATTCTGCATTAAAAGTGTGTTTTAACACTAACCTTATATTATTCAGTTAAAAAAGTTTATGTATATCATAAGCTTCAAAGTGAAAAAAAATTAACTTCGCATGTAAAGAAGCGTCATGCTTCATTTTATTTCATATATATCAATAACAACCAAGCTAAACGTGACATTTATCTTAGGCTATTAGTTTTTTGCAGCATTTACAGTTGAAACTCTACACTATAGAACTTGTTAAAGGATTGATATTTAATGTTAAAGTGTTTGTTTTATTGTTAAACACAATAAACACCCGGGTCGGGTCTCCATTCGGACCCCGTGCGATCCCATTGGTTCAAATTGCTTTTAATAGGTACTCACTTTAGCGCCTGTTTACAGTTCCTACAAAATAATGTTATGACAAATGCTGTTTCAACTACATTGTAATGATCATTTATGTCTGTATTAGTTAGCTTATGTACTAGCAAAGCATACAGATGCCTGATTAGCCTGATAGCTTAGTTTATACACGCATTTGCACTTACCCTACATGTATTAACAATCATCTTTAATGTAATTATGTGTTAAATTAAGAGTTAAATGTCCAAATATTTCAGTTATAAATAAAACAAATTAATGATGTTCAAGTATTCACTTAATAGGCTATTATTTATTAATTAACAGTTAATCAAGCGTAAGAAATTACATTCAATTGGTTTTATTATGCACTAATTTATTTTCTTACGCATTATATAGTAAGCTATATGGGCATTTTAAATTAATATCATTCGTATATACTTGGGATAATCATTAACCGACAGTTTGGGGAGACCTGATTTTGCGGGAGGATTTGTCATGACACCGGTTTACACAGAGCGCGTTTTTCCATTCCACTGTGCTACTTTTCCATTGTTTTTCTCACACGCTAGATGGATGTGTTTGACCATTGCGCTTGTGTCTCGCGCATGACACAGCGTTCTAAAAACACGTCACTCAAGTTAAAAGAAATTCGACTTTGAGAACTTGTGTTTTATCCCCATTCCACTGCCCACGTCTCACGTTTTTCAAAGCAAAATTGCATTCGGTGTATATGGTCCCTTAATGGACTTGTTTAGGATCTCTGCATCTTTCTGGTGGTAATCCTCTTCCTGATCAGACTGAAGCTTTGTTTGCCATAAATGGAAAAAGAAGTAGAAAGAGCAGCCACATAAAAACACTTTTTTATATAGATCCTCTCACATTTCTACATAATGTTAAAGGGTTAGTTCACCCAAAAATGAAAATTCTGTCATTTATTACTCGCCCTCATGCCGTTCCACACCCGTAAGACCTTCGTAAATCTTCGGGACGCAAATTAAGATATTTTTGTTGAAATCCGATGGCTCCGTGAGGCCTGCATAGGGAGCAATGACATTTCCTCTCTCAAGATCCATAAATATACTAAAAACATATTTAAAACAGTTCATGTGAGTACAGTGGTTCAATATTAATATTATAAAGCGACGAGAATATTTTTGATACTCCAAAAAAAATTAAATAACGACATATATAGTGATGGCCGATTTCAAAACACTGCTTCAGGAAGCATCGGAGCACAATGAATCGGCGTATCGAATCTGCTGTTCGGAGCGTCAAAGTCACGTGATTTCAGCCGTTGGCAGTTTGACACGCGATCCGAATCATGATTCGATACGCTAATTCATTTAGTCAAGTCAAGTCACCTTTATTTATATAGCGCTTTTTACAATGCAGATTGTGTCAAAGCAGCTTTACATTGATAACTGGTACATAATTTTGGCTGCACAGCAGCTCTTAAAGAATAGTGTCAATGCAGGCAGATCAGAAGCACTGTTGATTAAATGTCAAGAATACTGTTGAATATCAAATGTCAAGTCAAATGTCAAGTGTCCCCAACTAAGCAAGCCAAAGGCGACAGCGGCAAGGAACCCAAACTCCATCAGGTGACATCAGGTGGCAAACAGGTGGCAAACAGGTGGCAAACAAGTGGCAAATAGGTGTTAAAATGGAGAATAAAACCTTGGGAGAAACCAGGCTTAGTCGGGGGGCCAGTTCTCCTCTGGCGAACAGTGCTTTGTTAGGAATCAAGTTGCTATCATAAGTCTGATACGATCGCACCAATCAAAGTTTTTATTTCAGTTCCATCCAGTTGAGGATCGTATTCATCACGCCGGTATGGACGGTTTGTTGAGGAACTGTGCTACTGGCTGTCGTGTCGATGAGGCCTTCACGATGGATGATCTAGTCGACTCGATCTCAAGCTTTCTCGATCTATAGCATTTATGCTCCGAAGCTTCCTGAAGCAGTGTTTTGAAAATCGTCCATCACTAAATAAGTCGTTATTTTGTTTTTTTGGCGCACCAAAAATATTCTCGTCGCTTTATAATATTAATATTGAACCACTGTACTCACATGAACTGATTTAAATATTTTTTTAGTACCTTTATGGATCTTGAGAGAGGAAGTGTCATTGCTGGCTATGCAGGCCTCACGGAGCCATCTGATTTCAACTAAAATATCTTCATTTGTGTTCCGAAGATTAACGAAGGTCTTACGGGTGTGGAACGGCATGAGTAATAAATGACAGAATTTTCATTTTTGGGTGAACTAACCCTTTAAGAGAGACATAAGTGAAACTGAAATATTGGATAAATAGAAGGATAAAGTGCTCAAGGACATGTTGTGTGTTTGTGTGTGTGTGTGTGTGTGTGTGTGTGTGTGTGTGTTATCAGTGGATTTAAATTGCTAACCTTGCATGAGGAAAGCCAAGAATTGGTGGATTCACAAGGTCTCTCTCCAATAAGGATGACAGAGTACCTTGAACTGGCTGCAAATGTCATGGAACACACACACCTCACATATTATTATTATTACGATTACGCATCTCTTTGAAATACTTGATTCTGATTGGTCAGTCTTGGCATAGTGGGGTCAGTTTCCATGTAATGATAAACTATAAATGGTAAAATGTATATTTGACTGTTGTTTCTGGTTGTTTCTCTTTCTTCTAAGTAATAATGTGTATATTTAGCATTATCATACAGTACCATTCAAAAGTTTGGGGTCAGTCATATTTTTTAAGATTGTTTTAAAGAAATTAATGCTTTTATATAGGATTTATTATATGCCTTAAAATGTATCAAAAGTGACAGTAAAGACATTTATAATGTTACAAAATGTTTTTTTCAAAGAATACTTCTTTTTTTTTTTTTTTCTATTAATTAAAGAATCCTGAAAAAAATGGCAGCCCAACTGTTCACATTTATAGTAATAAGAAATGTTTTTTGAGCACCAAATCAGCATATTAGACTGTTTTCTGAAGGATCATGTGACACTGAAGACTAGAGTAATGATGCTGAAGATGCAGCTTTGCATCGCATGAATAAATTACATTTGAAAATATATTAAAATTTAACAGTTATTTTAAGTCATAATATTTTTTTGATCAAATAAATGCAGTCTTGGTGTATTTATTTATCTTTTTTTAATGAATATATTAATTAAATAAGTAGTACTGACCACCTTGTCAGGGTTTGTACCAGTTTCATAAGGTTTTAGCCAATAGAGAGGGTTTATGGTTCAGCTTTATGCTAAATCAACTCAAAGCCCTAAATTGTTACTTTCTATTTCAGCATTTCTTACATGTGTATTTCACCATTCTGTTCTGAAATGGAAGCCAAAACTTAAATACATTACAAAAACATTTGTGTGCTTAGAGGAAGACAAAGCCCTCCAGAATGAGTGTTATTGTAGGGCAAAAACCTGTCATGGTAGCTTTGTGGAGTGTTTTAGAGGCTAATAAGCTATGATTACAGGTTTAGAATGAGCGTCTGAGGTGTTTATAAAGTGTTTGTAAGGGATTGCCTGTTTCATGTAGCTTCTACCAGTCTGATTTAGACAAGGGTGAGTGGTCTAAGCAGCTGATCTATCCTGACAGCAGTAATCCCCCCACGATCCCTCTCAGACTGCCTGTGTGTGCGCGTGTGTGTTTCAGAGGGCATGTGTGTTAACATAACAGCGGAATTCAGTAGATTGAATAGAGATAGAGTGAAAGAGTTAAATTATAAAAGAGTCTCATAAAGACCGGGGAATGAGGAATGTGTATGTGTATGAATAACCTCTAGGGAAGATGTTATTCTGCTGCTCAGACAGAAGTAGCACTGCCTGATATTCATCCCTTTATGCACACACACACACTTGTGGTCTACAGGAAGGAAGTTCTGGTGTGCTGTTGACTGTTCTTGCAAAGTGAAAGCCAAAGGAGCAGCGGCATGTTCGCTGAGATCTCTCAGACCACTGTGGTATTGCAAACAACACTCTTTCTGCCTCTAAACTGGGGATGAATAATTCAAAACTCAGCAATGTTCACTAATAACTGCACATACGCTGTTTGATTTGCTGCTGAAGTGCTTGTTTAAAACATGTTTTGTGCTTCACTGCTCTTTAAACTAAAATTTGGATATTTAGCATTATCATGTGTATTCCCAGAGGATACGGACTGAGCCTGCAGGAAAGTTTTGTTGTTTAATATTGTGTATTTTTTGATGTGGGGAAGCCTCATAGGGAGATTGCATCCTCACATATCTGTTTTATAGAGCGAATTAACAACTGTTCCCAATTATTTCCTTGTGTGCAAGGTTTTACTTGCTTTTTGCGGACTAGTCGGCTGTTCGTATGAGTAAACGGCTGAGGAAACATACAAAATAAGGCTTTAAAGGGTTAGATTACCCAAAATTCTGTCATCATTTACTCACTATCATGTAGAAAGACATTTCTTAAAATATATTCTTTTATGTTCCACAGAAGGATTAGAATGACATGAGGGTGTGTAAATGATGACAGAATTTTCATTTTCGATTACTACATTAGTTAACATGAACTAAAAAAATCTTTTATTAAAAGATTAGTCCACTTTCAAATAAAATTTTCCTGATAATTTACTCACCCCCAAGATGTTCATGTCTTTCTTTCTTCAGTCGAAAAGAAATGAAGGTTTTTGATGAAAACATTCCAGGATTATTCTCCTTATAGTGGACTTTAATGGCCTCTAGACGGATGAAGGTCAAAATTACAGTTTCATTGCAGCTTCAAAGGGCTTTAAACGATACCAGACGAGGAATAAGGGTCTTATCTAGCGAAACGATCTGCCATTTTCTAAAAAAAATACAACTGTATATGCTTTATATAAACAGATGATCGCCTTATTCAAATAAAGATATTTGTATTCTTCAAAAAGCTTCCGCTGTATGTCCTGCGCCTTCCCTATTCTACTTACGGAAAAAAACTAAATTGGCGCCGCGTTCGTTCCGTAAGTAGAATAGGGAAGGCGTAGGACATACAGCGTAAGCTTTTTGAAGAATACGGAAAGCAGAAGCACGTGCAAGGCGATCATCTGTTTCTATAAAGCATAATTTGTATTTTTTTCGAAAATGACCGATCGTTTCGCTAGATAAGACCCTTATTCCTCGTCTGGTATCGTTTAACTGTATTATTACTGAAACTGTAATTTTGACCTTCATCCGTCTAGAGGCCATTGAAGTCCACTATAAGGAGAATAATCCTGGAAAGTTTTCATCAAAAACCTTCATTTCTTTTCGACTGAAGAAAGAAAGACATGAACATCTTGGGGGTGAGTAAATTATCAGAGAAATTTTATTTGAAAGTGGACTAATCCTTTAATCTTAGTTATTGTTAATTTCAATGTTTAATTTCAACTAACATTAACAAAGATTAACAATTACTGTAACAAATGTATTGATCATTGTTACTTAATGTTAGTTGATGCATCAGATAATGTTATCTAATGGGACCTTATTGTAAAGCATAACCGATTAGTTAATGAAAATCAAAAAATACAGAAAGGTTTATGTGAGTTATTTTTAGTAGTAGGGCATAGAAAATATCATTAGCTCAGTATAAAACAATAGAAATCAATGAAAAGTCCAAAATATTATATGAAAACAAATGTGTGTGTGTTTTCAAATAGGTGAGGGATAATAGTACATTGTGGCAATACACACTGCTCTTTATTTCTTTGTTTTTCTTTGTTGCTCTTCATTCCCCCTCATTATTAGATATGAGCCGGCAGACCTGTGTGCTTGGTATTCTGCACCGCACTCATACATACACATACACCTGCAAGGTATCTGGATCTCAAGAGAACAACATGGAAATCAAACTTTCTTTCCCTCTGTAAACAGTCCACATCGGAAACAAAGCCCTCCTGTCTGTGTAGTCAAACAGACACTGTGTTTGCCCAGTAGATGAGAAACGCAAAGGCAGAACATGTAATCAGATCAAAAAAGAAGAAATGCCAGAGGTCTGTTCCCCATCATGCAGGGACTGTAAGATATCAGGACAGCAAGCAGCAGATTACATGAGCTTGTGTTTTTCATGGAGGAGAGAAACACTTTGTAAATGCACCATGTGTGTATATACAGTCAAACCAAAATGTATTCAGTTTTAAAAAATGGTAATAAAATATGGCAAGATCTCAGAGTTAAACTGTGTCCGAAAAAATTTATCTTAATTATGTCAGATAATACTTAATCAAAACATGGTCAGGTCAAAGTGTCTGGATAATTTTTAGTACCAAATTTTTATCATTTTTACTGGTAGGGTAGTCCACTGTATGAAGAATTTGGGTATAATATGTCACAGTTTACTTTATTTTGCTATCCTCACTTACAAAAATGAACTATAGTGTCCTGCACCCACTAGTAAAAAATATAAAAAATGTATATCTAGTGTCTGAATAATTTTTGGTTTGTCTGTGTTTATGTATGTATGTATGTGTGTGTATGTATAATATATATGTATATATGTGTATATATAGTCTATATATATATATATATATATATATATATATATATAATATATATGTATGTGTGTGTGTTT
>RJVU01061675.1:960088-980051 GCA_003731715.1 Anabarilius grahami
AGGGTATTTCGGAGGGGCCTAGCTTGGACAAACGCAAATAAATAAGCCCTCTGCATCCAGCACAGAGAAAGAGAGCCGCATTGTTATAGAACTGCTGAGACGGATCTTTGAAGACAGCCAAGGTAAAGTAAAGCAATTCAAGAATTTACAAAGTAATAATTAGAACGGTCCGCCAGGGCCGAAGGTGTCGAGAGCTGTGCAGACGATATCGGAGGGAAGGTTTTGACGTAGCCCCATGCGGTTCTGTGGTTCTGCGTTCTGCAAGGTTGAGGACACAGAGCCCAGCTGCGGCAGGAATGAATGCTGAATAAATTAAGCACTCTGCCAAGTTAACACTAGCCTGGCAGAGGCTCTTTCCCTCCAAGCCCAGGTGTGTGTGAATGTGTGTACTGTACGTGTGAGAACATTTTTAATGTGTAAATATGTTTTGTGCGAATGCAGTATGTGGGCATGCTTTATCACACAAGTGTGTGTGCGTGTGTGTGCACGCATCTTACTCTTTCCAGTGTCTGGCACTGGTAGGGGGATGGGTGAGTGTGTGTGTGTGTGTGTGTGTGTGCGCAGAAGTGCGTGCCAGGAACAGTTCGGGAATTTGAGGCGGTGTTTCAAAGGGTCCCAGGATAGTTAGCAGGCTTCAAAGCAGCAAGACTAGAGCTTGTTCTCTCCTTCACATTCATCCACCCACACACCTACAATCTTTATTCGCTTTCCCCCCTCAATAACAGGATTTTTTAACCTAAAATCTATTTTTACTTGTCTGAACAAAACATGTGGATATCCTCAGCGCCCCAAGGATTTTTGTGATGGGGTGTATATGGTAGGCATGGCACAATGTGGTTAACCAGGCTGGCATGAAGGTTTGCTCTTGTCTCCAAGCCACACAAATGGAGAAGGAGAGACAGAAAGAGAGAGCTGATATGTGTTGTTGTGGAAGTAGGTCAGGCGTCACATTCATTAACATCCTCCTCTCATGCCCAATGATGTGAGCCGCTCCCACTATCGCACACACATGTACATGTACATATCGCTGTGTGCACACATAAATCAGGGCATGCTTAACTTGCATATTAAATATTATCAAAGCTTATCAGTTCAAGGCAGACGCTTATATTCAGCATGCATTTGTAAATAAAATAAATAAATGTTGGTACATTGTGTCGGTCATCATTTCATAGTACTTTAACCCCACCATCAAGCCAATAGATGTAAACAAACTTGGTTACCCTGGAGATAAAAGCAGTACTTAGTGTCTGCCTGCTCTCTGGACAGCTGGACTTCTGCCAGAACGGCACATCGGAGCACTCTACACAACTCTGTCCCACTTTCTTTCGCACGCTTTCTTCGCATACACTCTATCTATCTCGTGTCCTCTTCCATTATCCACTCAACTTTTCTAATTATACCTGTTTTGTAAAAGTTGTGTGCCTGAGTCAATCCCTTTCTCTCCTCTTATGTCGTCTTCCTCGCTTTCTGCCCACTCCATTCATCCTCGTCTCATTCTTTCCTAACTCTTGCAGTCATAAGCTTTCCCTCTTTTTCTGTCCCTCCCCCTCTCTACTCCCAGCAAGGTCACTTGGAGTTGCATGACAAGGCGACTTCAATAACATTCAACAACCTCTCTCTCTCTCTCTCTCTCTCTCTTTCACCTTCCCTTCCCTTCCTCCTTCTCAGTCATTTTCCCATGGCAATTAGCTAAAGCCTGGAAAATGGGCCTAAAAATAGATAATTTTACTTTTCACTTGTTTTTGGCAAATAAAACCTTACTTGTTCTTTAATTTGGGATCTCGATCCAAGAATGTAACCAAACGTTTAGGATTGGTTTAATGGAATGAGTGTCAAAACAACCAACCATAGTTCACTTTCTGTGAGGTTTTGGAGCAGGTATGAAATTGGAACGCCACAAAGAATAAATAAAAACAACAAAAAAATCTTTTAAAACCATGTTATATATTTAAACCTAATTCAATTTTAACTGTAATAACCCTTGTTCAGATGACAAAAACAAGGTCAAACATGCATGCTCTGGGTTAAGTGATAGAACATCCTTTCATGCTCTGTGGCACGCAAATGCATAATTGGTTTTATTTCTCTTGTTAGTTTGATATGGGTAATTATGTCTCTTTATGTGGTTTAGGGCATATTTGGTGCTGTGTTTCATCGTTGTCCTTTTAAAATCCCTTTAAATTAATGTTATCATCATTTTACCTACATTTGCTGGTTGTTCCTCAATTATATTCAGCATTTCTAATTATATTGTTTTATTTAATATTATAACATAATTTTATTTATTAATACTATTACTTCACTCTATTTCTATTGCACTTACTTTGCAATGCAAATACAATACTGCAATACAAATGGAGAGAGAGAGAGACCAAATTTACATGTCTTTCCACCCCGATGGATTTGACAGGGTTAAACATATCTCTCTTTCTTTGTTACCGTCGTGTACGCACAGGAACGGTTGCATTCTGTTCGACAACAAAAGCAGCGGATTGCTTTGATAACCTCTGCTGCTGTGATATCTAATCTATTAAATGCTGAAATCAAATGCGAGTTACATGAAAAGCTGAGTGAGCGCGCGGAACGGAAAGGGGAGGCGGCTTGACGGACTGCTTTACTTGAAACGTGCGTGTGTGGCTCTGGAAAGCTTGTGAGGTGTTGGGGTGTACCTCAGGACAGAAGAAAAAAGAAAGAAAGGCTTATCGAGGGCACAATCTGAAACGCAGTTTAACTTGGCGAGCTGTGCCGGATAGAGCGCAAGCTGCGTCCTCCTAACGTGTCGGAAGTCACTACTACTAATAAGCACACTAATAATTTATGTTACACTAGGCTGACTGGATATAGAGCAGACTGGGTTTTTTCTTTTTACAATAAGGGGATCGATGAAGCTCAGAGTAAACTCGATGAGGATCAAGCGGTTAAACGCGCGAGCTGTTTTTGTTTAGGACTGTGAGAGTGCGCATGCGCCATCTAGCGTTCGCTTAGATTAAAAATCAAGTTTTTTTTTTCCATATCTCTTGGATTTGTGAGCAAGTCGCTTATTATCATAGTAATCAACTGTTTTCTTGCCTTGGGGGTTGCAGGCATTTTGAACAGAAATTGTTTAAATCATTTTTAACCATTACTCATAATATTTTTAAGGAACAGTTCGCCCAGAAAGAAATTCTGCCATCATTTACTCACCCTAATGTTGTTCCAAAACCCATATGACTTTAAGTGAATGGTGACCAAAGCTAAGTAAATTATGACCGAATGTTCATTTTTGGGTGAACTGTCGCTTTAAGAAGTAACAGATTTGAGTGTTCTTTATAATCATTAGATGTTTTAGCTCTTAATGGCAAACAGAATCATGCATGGACACTGGACAGTTCAGAGGCACAGCCCTAACACGACAAGACCAACAAAAGCATCTAAACCAGCTCTTCATTCTTGCTGCACATACCCAAGTGCTGGATCAATATCCATTACCAGCACTAGTGCTGCAGACAAGCCATTCATTTCCACTGCAAAGCACCACGATATTCCCCTTGGGAAGCCGTTTCATCACTCTGCCTGCTACAAGCAAAGATGATTACACCAGATTCATGCTAGGAGTGTCTGTTAGTGTCTCAGATTACCTCTGCTTGTTCTTTTGCTTGGTATTAGCTATGTGTGATGCTAAGCATATGCGAGTTTAAGATTTAATTGAATTCACACAACATAATAAACTCAGTAATTTCATTTTGTGTTTGTGCTTGTGTCTTTATGACATTAAGCAGATCCTTGTGTTCTGCCATGGACAGTATCCCAAACTTGAAGTAGTTATCTCTCCACATCTTCATAATAGCCTATGATTAATGTTCTACTCCAGTTACGCATGAGTGCGAGGTGTTTTCAGGATTCGGATGGGAGTAGGGAGGGAAGAGGGTGGGGAGCATTTCTTCTGTGGGAATAGGAATATGGGAATGCCGAGCTGAACTGTTCGGGCGGAGGGGTGCATTCAGACAAAGCCAACAAAAACAAACGTCCGTGGCTCTGGGAGGGCAGGGTCTGGTCTGAATCCTCTGTGGTTATTTACAGATGTTTACGACTTTGCTAAGGAAAGAAGCCCTGTTAGAACATGTGGGCTTGGTTGAGATGACCTTTTTAGCGTTGTTGAGTTACGCTGAATGGCGTCATGTCTTTGATCACGGTGATATTATGTGCAGTTAGTAACAGTTGTTTGTGTGGGTCAAGTAAAGGTGAGATCATGTCTGTGTGAATATGATGGCCATTGTTTTGACACGTTTGAGCTATTGCACTGCTAAAATGTACATTTGACAAGTTTGAAACTGAGTGCAGGTTTAATAGTGATCTTTCTTTTATCGTCTGTCTTAGGATCAAGGTGCAGGAATGGTGCCTCATCTTCAGGACGCTCCGTCAGCAGTGCCACGGCAGCCCCAGGGCAGCAGCTACAACCTGATGCTTAAGAATCAGCTAATAAGCAAACAGATTCAACAACAACAAGTCAGTGTTCAAACTCCTTGTTGAATGTGTAATTCTCTTTAAGTGCTTTTTTGGTGTCTGAATACCTTTTCATTTGCACTATTTCAGAGGTAGAGTTTATTTGCTTTAAATGTGTTCATATATTATTGTTTATTTATTAAAGGAAAAGCAAAGGCAAATGGAGCAAATGAATGGAGGGCATATCACAGACTGCCAACAGGTGGCATCATTTCAAGGTACAGTAACATCAACACACCACCTACAAGAAGTCACTTTCCACAAATATTGCTAAACACTGGGTCTCATTCAGTTTTTTTTTTAATCTGCATACATTTTTTTCATAGAGAAATTTATCAGTAAGTTTCCACAAAAATTTGAGTCTAAATTTATGGTAGAATTTACATTTATGCATTTGGCAGACGCTTTTATCCAAAGCGACTTACATTGCATTATACTATACATTTGTATCGGAGTATGTGCAATCCCTGGGATCGAACCCATGACCTTGGCATTGCTAGTGCCATGCTCTAACCACTGAGCTACAGGAAAGCCTTACACAATTTACAACGACTTAAAACCACTCGTACAAAAATCACATACTCCAGGGGCCATAGAAACAAGTCATTTATTTATAAGACAGTGTATTTAATATATTATTAGATAATAAATAAAAATTTACAGAAGCCCTTTTGTGGACATAGTTTGAGCATGTTTTATGCAAATTACAAGCTGTGTTCTCATTTATAAGTGGAAATTTTGGAGTTAGAACTTTTTCTGTTGCACACAGAATTATTAGTGAATAAGGCACACTGTTTATTTAGTGCCAATTTTGCTATATTCACTATCATTCAAAGGTTTGGTGTTAGCAAGATTTTATTCAGAAAATATTTTTATTCAGCAAGGATGCATTATAATGACTAAACGTGAGAGTAATAGTTTTTACATTGTTACAAAATATTCCTATGAACATTCAATTCATCAGAAATCTTGAAAAAAAAAGTATCATGGTTTCCACAAAAATATTAAGCAGCTCAACTGTTTTTAACAATGATGATGATAAATGTTTTTTTGAGCAGCAAATCAGCATATTAGAATGATTTCTGAAGGATCACGTGACACTGAAGACTGGAGTAATGGTTGCTTGATATTCAGTTTTACTGTCACAAGAATAAATTATATTTTAAAATATATCGAAATAGAAAACAGTTATTTTAAATTGTAATATTTTGCTGTATGTTTATCAAATAAAGACAGCCTTGTTGAGCATAAAGGCCCCGATATACTCATGGCGAAGTTCTTTTTCGTTCTTCGTTTAGGGGTAAAACGAAGTTCGAAATACTTGAGCAACAATAGACTGTTATCGAACATCTGGCACCGCCCACACTGCCGAGAGCGGCTTTTATATGAATATGTAAATATGTGCTGTGCGCTTTGCTTTCAGTAACAAAATAAACTGAGAAAACAGCAAGCATTTTAATAAAGCATAAGAAAAGCATCTGATCATGGAAACGTGGATATGTTTGTTTGCAGGAGCTCTGCAAATTAGCACTCCAGTAAAGTCACGTCACGTTTATTTATATGGCATTTTATTCAATAGATTGCTTAAAAGCAAGCAGCTTTACAGGATCAAACATAAACAACAGTGTCAGTGCAGAAGCTCAACTTCATTTTCTACTATAAAGCAGCTATCCAGTGTGTTCATGTTTATACCCGCGGAGATCTTACTTTGACGGACTCAAACAGATGAAATGAGTCAGAGAAGAGTTCCACGTGAAAGAAGGCGGAGCCTCAGCGCACACCTCCTATTATGTCATCGGCTCAAACCAGTGGTAGTATGAAGATGTTTTGCAGCTGGAGCGAACTTTTCCTGAGAGTTCGCTTTGGCAAGCGGTTTCGAACTCCCAAAACAAACTTCATTTTGGCTTGATTTTTTTCGAAATGATGTCACATCAGTTCGTTCTTCGATTTCGTTAGAAGTATATCAGGGCCTTAAGAGACTAAAAAACCTTACCAACTCCATACTTTTGAATGTTAAAACAGCTAAAGGTGTGCTCAAAGTCAATTATATTTGCTTTCTATTTTGCAGGTCCAGGTCGACCTCTCCCTCCGGAGTGTGGTGGTTATCCTATGGGGGCTTCTCAACAGTCGAATTCCACGATGCTCTCCCATAGCGGCCCTTTAACCACAAACCGAATGGGTCTTTCCTCCGGCTCAGTCTCCCAGATGGGCCCGTCGGTTGGAGGATACATGTGCAGCAAAGGTTCCAAACAACCCCTTTGCCACCCTTCTCAAGACTTCGGAATGGCAATGCAGCCGGGCCAGAGCATGATGGGAATGGGCGGTCCTCCACGTCAACCGCTACACCCGGCTCACAGTGTGACACGACCGGGAATGCCTTGTCCCAACCTACCTGGTGGTCCCGTGCCGACCCACCACCTGCGGCAGGCGCTCCACCAAGGCGGAGCTCTTCCGTCACGTATGATGTTCCCTTCCCAGCAGCAGCCCACGTCACATTCCCAGCTCTGGCAGCACCAGCAAGGGGTGCAACCGCATATGGACCCTTCGAACCACCAACATCCCTTCCCCGCCGGAGGAGCCCCACCTGGATGCGGGGGTCCTCAGTTTCCACAGCGATCCGGAATGGCAGGTATGCCAGCCAACTTCCCTGGTTCCCGTCCTCCTCCTAATCAAGTAACCCCTGGTTTGGTTGGCAGACCGGACCAGAAGATGCCCACCGCCCAGCCTCTATCCTCAATGTCCCAACAGAGCCTCAGAATGCGAGGTCCGCTTTCCGCTCTCGCTGTTATGAAACCAGGAGGTCCATCCATGATGCACCCAGCTCATGGGATGGCTCCTCCTAGCTACCAGACTGCTTCCGCAGGCAAACACTGTTCACCGCAGGGCTACAACCCCGGACATAAGCTGCCCTCCTATGACTACACGCCACAGCATCACAGCAATGGGGTAATGACTGGAGGGCTTCAAGGACCCGGAGGAGGTGGCGGTGCGGACGTGGACTTCATTGATTCTCTGGTGGGCAACAATGAAGACTGGCTGAACAATCTCACCATGATTGATGAATACCTTGAGCAAAACTCATAGGGACTGATCAAAAGCTTCCTAGGTTTGAAAATCACTACACACAGCACCAGAATGGGGTCGTGGGGTCATCATTCTGTAAAGGCGCGTTCACACCAAGAACGATAACTGTAACAGCAACTATATTAGTGTCCACACCAATGGAAGATAACATTCTGTTTATTATATAAGTGTGCTCGTCGTTAAACTAGGGTGGGATTCTGATTGGCTGTCAATGTTTTTATCATTCATCAGCTGGAAAAAAAAAGCTCTCCTAAGGGCTTTTCACACTTGAAATAGTTAACCCTGTGTCATTCTAAACCCCGAGTAAATGGAATCCTGGGTTATCTTTATTCACGTTTCACACTATACCCAAGGTTAAAGTCCTTATTTGCATATTCGTGGTGTCAGTGTTACTCACTGGACAAACGCAGCATGTGATCTGTTTACATAAAGGCTCTAGCACTGCTGACTGTATTAAGTTTTTTTCTGAATGAACTTAAAAGTAAGAATAAGGGTCTCTTCTTCACAACAATTGTCACGTTTTCCATCGCAGTTTGACATTTTTCATATCATACACAGAAACAACTGTTTAAGCATCTAGTTGTAACATTCTAACAGTTTGGCACTGGAAAAGCAGTGCTAACGCTGCTCTGGAAGCAGGGTTTCATAATCCGGGGTAAAAAGCGCTGTTAACCCCGCATCTAAGGGTACACGGAGCCCGTTTTCAAAAACTTGCGTTTTCAGGCACCCAAAACGCCGTTGTCGTGTAAATGAACAGCCACAACGCCTTAAAAGTTTTACATTTTTAGTTGAAAACGGTGTCGTGTAAACGGCCCCTAAATTACAAGTGTGAAACGTTCCTATACCCGGGGTTAAAAGCGGTGTTTAGAACGACGATAACCCGGGGTTAAGCGCAGCGTGAAAAGCCCTCTAGAGTGATTCCAACAATATTGTTCTTTTGTGTCGTTATCGTTGTAGTTGTGGTGTGGACTTCACTATGCTCATAGAATTAGAAAGATTATTAAAACTTTATAGTTATCGTCTTTGGTGTGAACAGGCCTTAAGGTCATAAAGCATTTTTTCGTGGCTAGCATAAGTGAGAATGTATCGCACTGCTGAAATGATGCACAGCTGAGCACCTGAAATGGCTTTTGGCGGCCAATAAAACGCTTATATTATAAGATGCCCTTTCCTTTTCTCAATGGTTGCTCTTCCAGTGCTCTTTGCACTGTAAATTAATATGGAGTGAAACACTGATTTATGAAAACATGGGCTTTCCCCAGCAGTGTCAAGAAAGTTCTCATTCAGTTAAAGGGATAGTTCACCCAAAATTTCTGACAATTCCAAATCATCTGTGAAACACAAAAGAAGATATTTTGAAGACTATTTTTGTCCCTACAGTGAAAGTTAATAGGCCCTCAAAACAACACAGACATTCATTGTATGGACAAAAACACTTTTTGTCATCTACTTTACATGGGGGGGGTGAATAAATGACAGAATTGTCATTTTTGGTTGAACGATCCCTTCAAATGCAGCGTGATAGCAGTATTGTTGGCAGTCTCATGCCAGACCAGGCAAATATGTACAGCTTTTCATTCTTGCTATTTGAAAAGCATACAAAATCATTTCTGTGACGAGCTATTTGAGGGTATTCCAAAAGGGGCTTGTGCTGTACATAAAGTATTTTGTAAAATATGGTTTCTTAAACTGTAAGATACAAAAGAGAAGTACACATATTTATGCTTCTTTTCTGCTGATGAATTTCTTTGTAAATAATTATCAAAAGAATAAATAAAATAAAAATGCAATGATGTAAAGAAATGAGTGTCACATTAAAATTGCAAAAGAAATATTTTACACTAGGAAACTCTATTGTAATTTGTATTATGCAAGACGGTATGGTTAGTTTTGGAGTAATACTATGTATTACAATGGTGAAAAAATTGTTATGTTTTTGACATAACTGGACTTCTGGTACTCCAGTCTGGCTTAAGAGGGTTATTTGTTTTGTGTTTTTAAATTGTGAGGTTTGGAGTATAATGTTTCTCAGCCTTGTTACAGCATTTCATTCTGACATCAATTGCACAGTCTTAGAGGTTCTCTAAATTGTGTCACGTTGCCATAGCATAATACATTTTACACTAGACACCAGTGTCTTTGTAATAATCTGTTCCATCTAACAAAATGAGGATCTTGATGTTTTCTGGACCAAGGATACTTTTCAGCAGTTCTAGGAATGTCTTTTGTAAGTGCACACCAGCTACACTGAAACAGCAGCCTCAGAGTAGCAGAGGGACAACAATATATGATCACACCACCTATTATGTAATAACACCTGTCACAGTAAGTGCATAAAACCCACAGTCCTTTGTGCCAGAGTCTTGGGTTTCCAGTAGTTCATGACCATGTAGTTAATGCCATGAACTTTAAGACATTCTAATTTGTGATTAATTGTGATTTATTATATTTTGTCTTCATATTTTTAGATTGGAAAATAAACTGCATAAAATCAGAAATGTTGCCTTTTTGGTCTTGTCTCTCTCTCTCTCTCTCTCTCTTTTTAAACTTCTTCTCAGTATCCTACTCCCATTTCCACTGGTGGTGTGACTCAAATTTATGACTACAGAAAATATATTGGCACCACACCTCATTTAGTGTCTGATAACTAGACTGATCTATAGGTACTCAGGAACACCAGTATACCAAGATGAGGCAGGAATAAAGTAATTATAAAAATATTTGGGACATTGATTCAAGGAAGGAAATGTGCTTTTAAACTACTTTCATTTCTGTTCTAGTCTGTTTTGAACAATCTTGTACTTTTTATAACATAAAATGTCTTTATTGGGGCTGGAGTTATAAAATAAATGGTTTTATTGATCTTCATCATTTTTTTTTATTTATTATTTATATCAATTACATTTTTGTTTTATTTATTTATTTTCGATGATTATGGTAAAGAGGTTCATTTACATCTTTGGCTTAAGCTAAGAGGAAAGAGGAGCACAGAAATATTTCACTTTCCTGTCGTGATTTTATGATTCCTCACATGGTGTTTTCCACAACACAGCTGAACATATTTCTGTTTCATGGCTCTTTAGTGTTGGAAATTAAATCACTATTTTCTTATCTAGAGGTAATATGATGAGAATGGTCATATAGAAAATAAAAATAAAAAATCTAATAAAGGAGCATAATTTTTGTTGTTAATCCTTTATCCTTTCTCACACTTGTATTGAATTCCAAAAGTCTTGTAGACTTATTATTATTTTTATTATTATTAAAATTCAAATTTTTCAACTTTATGCATTTATTTATTTATTTTTTAATGCAAAATAGATTTATTTACCATGCAGTGAGAAGACAGGGAGTCATCCAGGACTTAGGGAGCCACACATTGATGTTCTCTATATAAAACACTTGTTTCAAATATTTGATTTCTGGTACAGGTTAAAGATACTGCACATACAGTTTCTGTTCTTCTTAATTCCCTACAAATAAATATAAATCAACATTTTCTTTGGTACAGTTCCTCTTAATGGGTCTTTTATGGTTGTGCCCGTTTCATTTTTAGATCAGAAGTTTTGCTTCCATATAAAAAGTGGACTGGTGGTTTTACAAACTCACCTCCGCTACTGCGGGTTCATGTATTCAGAGCTATTGCTACACAATAGAAGTCTGAGTAAAATCAAACTTGATAATCCATACTTCAAAAGTCACAACTTATGTAATGCAAAATAGCACAAAACCTACGTCTTCCTTTCCAGTCCCAGAACAATTAATTCCCACAAAATGCTGTGTGGACAGGCTCTAATGAAGTAAAGTTAACTGCCATCTGTAAGAACGGGTGGAATGATTGATGACTATGACACTGCAATCAGCTAGACCTCACTGTGCAAGTCTCTTTAGTTTGCATTTTTAAGATAGACACTACCAGTTTAGTGCTGTCAATGAATACAGAGAGCTTAATATGCAAGAAAACCACTGCATTAATTATGTGTCAAATATTAATGACTGGTAACAGTAAAGAAGTTTTGTGAAAGGAGTAAGTGTTGTAGGTGATCTGGCATTATTTAGGGAAAAAAATCGATAGGTCTGCACATTTATGCGCTGTTTTATAAGATAAACTGGTGATTGCAGCAATGCTTGACAGAAGTGGGCAACAAGTTTGAACACTTGCTGTTTGTTCATCAGGCAACAATGGCAACAGATGTAGGCCTACTGTTTGTCCAAATTAAGTTACCCTATTTCTGGCCCTATAGCTGAACTGACTTGAGCTGAATAATGACACTATTGCATTTTTAGAGTTGCTTTACAGCAGAATTTGAATTTGTCTCATATTTTCATATTTGATGAAGTTTGCATATATATACGTATGTGTATATACTATATGTATGCCTTCACAGCTATGAAGCTATAGATAGATAGATAGATCTGTGAACTTTTCCCTCAATTTTACCCCAAAACAGGCATTGAAAACTCTAATAACATGCAATGTTTTTTTTAGTTTTTTTTTAATCATTTTAAATTAAAAATAAGTTTAAATTATTTATAATATTAATTACTATAATTTTGTTTTGCTTTTACGCACTATAGATCCTGGACTTGTTTTATGTGCAGACTAGTGATTATCAGGCAAATTCAAATAATCAAAAAAATGTTCAAACCAATATAAAGACAGACTATGTAATATTTCATATTATTAACATTTAGAGTAAAAATGTAATATTTCATAAATACATTTTGTGTAATGAAATAATCAGCTATAGAATGATGTTTGCATTGGTGTTTCTTCAATGTCTAAAATCAATATTTACAATATTTTAAAAAAAATTATGACAAAATCGTCATGGGACATGTTTGACGGCATGTTTTCAGAATGCCCCTCTTATTTTACCGCCCTTATCAAAAATACAACTCCCTAAATTCCTTGCAGTAGGCTGTATGATTTGACAAGTAGCCAATGAGCGCCGTGACCGCTGTCACGTGACTCGGGCTGAGCGCTTCCTGTGGCGGTGCAAAACAGACTGGCGATCTGAGGAACGAAGAATTGCAGTTTCTGGGTAAGTAAACAAATTTGCAAACCCAAGATTGCTCGGGTTGCACGTTATGACTTTTCGGCGCGGGTCTGGTCTGTATTTAGGGCTGCTTGGGGCGGACTCCGGGGTAAATGTAGCACTTGAGAGCGGTCGCAGAGATAGGCCCGAGCTATTTCCTGGTCACAGTCCTGTGTTGGAATACATTCACAGTGGAAGTGCTCATTCGGAAGCGCTAGAAGTTATAAAAGTGGACTTTTTAGACACTAGCGAACCTTGTTTCGATCTGTATGTCCTTATCTTTCATTGTTTGACGCTATGAATGGAAGTGGGTATGTATACATATGGGCCAGATTAATACTGATCATAATTTTCCATCACATCATCACACAAGTTAGTGAAAATGTGTAGCTTCTTGTGTCATGAATGATCCGGGCATGAAACGCCTCAGGCTGAGAGTTTATGATAGTAGTACGTGAAACTGCTTAGGACAGATTGTTTTCATTATCTCTTATCTCCAAGTTAAAATGTTTAGGTTACTTACCTTTTGTGTACGACTTTAAGGCTATGGGATTTTGTGTGTGCTGAATATTGAAGTGCATGTAGAGTTATAACACCAGGAATGAAGGCTGTAAATGTGCCCCGTCATGTCAGAGGCACAATATCTCTGTCATCGTTATAAATAACTCTCTCTCTCTCCCCTCAGACTGGGGCTGTAATCATTTACATCTCTATCTCTGACCGCTAACCTCATGTGTCATGCCCTCAGGTGTCTATTTGAACTTCTGAGCTTTATATTTCCCCCACAAATGACTCTGAGATCTGGACTTGTTGTGTTTTCTACATCAGTGAATCTCAACCTTTTTTGAGTAATGGACCCCTGTCATATTTGGAACCGTCCTCAAGGACCCTAGAATAAAACTGGCTCAATGGTATCATTAATGCCTTTGTGACGACCAAATACAATCAAGTTTAATTTACTACTACGTTAGTTGGCTTGTTCTATATTTAGTCATTTCGTCATTATATTATACTTATCTTATTTTATGGGAACATGTCAAATGACAAAATATACAAAAATTCATATTCAGATATTTTATAAGGACCCCCTGGCATTATGTCAAGGACCACTAGGGGTCCATGGACCCCTGGTTGAGAAACACTGTTCTACATCACAGTTCATTACAAATGTGTATAAATTTAGCCCAAATAGTGACTTCAGGCTCTGAGGGCCGGATGTGGTCTGTATTGTTGAAATGTGTTTGGTGTCATGATTGTGTTGTTGGGTTGCTTTTATAAAACAAAAAGTTTTTTGTTTTGGTTTTTAAAAATAAAATAAAATAAAAAAAGGTTATTTAAAAATATTGAATTTATATTAATATAACTTTTAAAAAATGGGCAATTGAAAGAATTTATGTCCAAAGGATAATGGTTCAAAATGTTAAAAAAACTTTAGCTGTCGCTCAGAGCATCACTTGACAGGATATTCCTTCCCTCTCACAGCTGCGGTGTAACCATGGTGAATTAATCGCCAAATTTAATGCTGTCGATTGACAGTGTGTTTCATGTTTTCTCTCACTTCCACTTTCTGCGAAAAATATATGTAGATGACTGTAGAAACGGCAACTGTGCTTCTTGAGAGCATCAGCGTTCATAGAAAATACCAGGTTTGAATGAGGAGTCAGTCAGTGCTGTAAAGATATGCATATGACCAGCTTCACTTTCCAACCATATTCTCCTTCTCTCTCCCTTTTCTTTGCTGCCTGTCATACTGCTTTATCATTCAAAAAGTCTATACGAAGCTCAGCAATACAGATGGAGTCAGTTAACATGTACCACTCTAATTCGGTACGAATCCAAATGTTCCCATGTTTGCGATATAACATTTCATTTCTAACCTATTATTTCTTTTGTTAACAAAGCTTTGTGGTTCACTCGTGTTGTAATATTCATGTAAAACAGCGTTCACACACAAAAAAAAGTGTTTTTGTTTTGAATATTGGTGTTGTGAATTAAGCGAATTTAATTGTTACCATGGTAAAGTTGGCTTACACACACTACTGTTCAAAAGTTTAGGGTCGGTAGATTTGTTTTTGAAAGAAAAACAACTCTTTTATTCTTTTAGCTTAAATTATTCTTGGCTTATAATGTTCTAAATTGACAGTAAATATTTATAATGTTACAAAATATTTCTATTTCAAATAAATGTTGTTCTCTTGAACTTTTAATATACATCAAAGAATTGTATCATGTTTTCCACAAAAATATTAAGCGCACAACTGTTTTCAACATTGATAATAGTAAGATATGTTTTTTTGACCATCAAATCAGCATATTAGAAAGATTTCTGAAGGATCATGTGACACTGAAGACTGGACTAATGATGCTGAAAATGCAGCTTTGTCATCACAGGAATAAAATACATTTTTAAATATATTAAAATAGAGAACAGTTATTTTACATTGTAATATTATTTCACAATATTAATGTTTCTACTTTATTTCTGATCAAATAAATACAGTCTTGGTGAGCATAGGAGACTTCTTTAAAAAACATTTAAACAATCTTACCAACACAAACCTAGTAAAGATATCAAAATTGTGAGAATGTCCAGCAAAAACATGTTTATGAATTTGTTGTTGGAGTTTCATTAGAGCTGTGTAATTTCCAGTTATAATTAAAAAACCTAATATAAAAAATTAATAATGGTTCAATGACATGAGATGCATGTTTTCTTTTAAAATAAATATCATAAATTCATCACGTATATCACTTTATTTTATAAAACTTCTTTAGTTTGAATTCATTTTTAGTACATTTGTATTTTAAGTTTTGTTATCCTAGACCCCCAAAATGTCAGGTGGTGCAACTGTCCGAACAAATGAACAGACTAATAAAAACTATTTAAAATGGTGTCTTAATAATAAAACATTTTAAACTAAATACTATGGCATCATTTTAGGTTTGAAACCTTTTTAAATAAACACATTTTATAAATATCCGTCGTTTTAAAGCTGTTGAGATAATTGAAAAACTTTTGTCCAATAATTTGTATATTCTCAAAATGTCAGGTAATAACAGTAAACATGTTAATGCATAATTCAGAGGACCACAACTGATCCTTGTGGCCGAGTGAAAAGGTTTGTAGATCTCCCAAATACTGGTAAAAACTGCTAATTTCAAGTATGGGTTGGTTGGTACACTTTCCATGTCAGGTGGTACAACTACAGTATATGCATACAACTATTTGGTTATACCACCTGACAAAAAAACTTTGAAATGTAATTTAACAACTGAAACTTGTTTAAACACATTGTTCATGACTCAAAAATATGCATTACATCAGTTTTGAAAAGATTTTTATTAAACACCTTTTTTTTTAAGCCTTATTTGTCAATGAACCTAATATAAAATATACTTATATACATGTATTGTATACATCTGAACTTTGAAAAAAGTAAAATATCTTTTGTGATGAGTGTAGAGTCAATGTAGACAGCGTCTAGTCTACAAATCTTAACTACCAGCCAGCAGAAAAAAAGTCCTTATTGTTAAGCTGAAAGAAAAATGACATGTCTCTTGTGTCGTTCAGTAGCGGTGGAAGAAGCAAACCCAGTGATGGCCTCGGCTCCTATAGCACCTTACAACTCCAGTCCTCTGGGGAACAGCTCCAGCCAAAACGTGAGTGAAGCCTGTGTGAAAATGTGCTATAATTGTGCTGTCCTCATGTCTTTTGACTGTAACAGATTGTTTCTCATTTTTTTCCCCTTTGCTTTACAAACTACATTATCCTGTAAGTGTGCAATGCTGTTGTAGGAGGGTTAGACTTCTGCATGAATAAATAATACACTTCACTGGTATCAATAGAGCTGCCCTTTGCTCTGCTTTCCTATAGTAAAGCAACCATATAGATGCTATAGAGAGAGATAGACCCTGCCTTATTCTTTTTATTTACATCACTCATTTTACATTTGAGGTCTTATACATATAAACATATACATATATAATATACAAATATAAAATATACATATAGAACTATTTTGTAACATACGTGTGTTTATTTTAGCACTTCTATCAGTGAAACAACACACTACAGCCTGTAAAACGTTGAAATAAATATCAGTCAATAATGGTAACCTAAACTATATAAGTTAAATACAATATTACATTAAAAAACATTAGTTTTATATTTCTACACAAATATCAATGAGTCATCATGTATAGCCAACCGCTCTTCGCTTTTTTACACACACTGCTCCGGGTGTGTGTCCATGGTTTGCTGTGTGTGTGTGTGTGTCTGTGTGATCACTACTCACTGCTCCTAAAACCTGTGCACTAACTTGGATGGGTTAAATGCAGAGGACAGATTCCAATTATGGGTTACTTGGCCTTCACGTTATGTCACTTTAAGAGGGACGTGGGATGCTGCCTTCATGTGCTATCAGAATTATCATAAATACAAGTTTCCTAGTTCAAATTGGACAAGTCGTATTTACCTCTGCTAAGCTTGGGGATAATTTTAATACCCAAATTTCCGATTTGGGAGTGCCATAATCTTTAAACACAGCTGAGGGGAGACTGATTGCTGCTGCGACTGGTGTTCTTTATTAGTTTATTAGTTTATGCCTTGTCTTTTCGTTAAAGTAGTGCATATTTACATGTATGAATAATCATTTGAAGCATATTGTATGTTTTATACACTGCAAAAATTCTAAATAGCCTGTACTTGACTGAAATCCCACAGTTTTTAGCTAGCTGACTAGATAGATTGCACAGTGAATGTTTATATTGTCAATGAATTAAAGTTTTAGCTTTAATAAGATTTTCCCAATACATAGGCAAGAATAAACCTGGTGTCCCTCCGTGATTCCTGTTCTTTCTGACAATAAAGCACTTAAATGCGACAAGCTTGTAATCACAACTTCTGGGAAATGTGGGAAATAGGAGTGAAGATTTGGGAAATGAAACAAGAGATTCCATGTCCAGTGGAGTAACTCCTGGAATATTGTTAAATTTGTGGAAAATCGGGTGACCAGGTCGTAAACCACAAATACAAAGCCTTAAAATACTAAAACCATAAAATGTATGGGCTCATGTACCTCCCTCATTGGGCATGGATCCAGATGTTTCTGTTGTTGCAATGTAACATTTAATTGCTAACCTATTATTTCTTTTGTAAACAAAGCTTTGTGCTTCATTTGTGTCATAATATTCAATTTAAAACAGCATTCATTTACAAAAAAATTTGTTTTGGCTTGTCACTGCAGTGGGGCGGTTGTCAAGTTGACCAGCACAGCTCAAATATATGTAAAAACCAAAGTGTAATTCAAATGGGAACTTGTATTAGTGGTTTAAACAAAATATATTGTTTATATAAGGGAGAGCGCCCCTCCCTACATGAACACATACATATGCAGTGTCTGGCTTGGCACATGTAACCTCTCTGGGCAGAGGGGATTCCAGGCAGACAGGGAGTTGGCACGTCGCTGGGGCTTGAGCCAGGAGACTGCTGCTCCATACATATGTTAGTGGAGCTGTAACACCTGGCAGGTGATAGACAGCAGAACCCGAGTCTCCGTTTTTTCAGGGTCCCTGAGGACAGCTAGAGAGATTTTGTACAAAGGACCATCCATCTGTCTCTGTGATTGCCTCTGTGATTGCCTCTGTTTGTCTCTTTTATCTTAGTCTTTCTTTCTTTCATTCTTTCATTCTTTCTTTCTTTCTTTCTTTCGTCTTTCCTTTCATCCGTCCTTCCTTCCTTCCTTCCTTCCTTCTTTCCTTAATATTCAGAAATGACTATAACTAAGCCATTTGGGCTTGATTTCCCAGAAGACTATGAACAACTGCAGACGAATGTTGCAGAAATACACACTGTACCTTTAAAATGTCCTTTAACAGTGTTTCTTTTAATCCTCTTACTAGTTGGCTGTTTTTATCTCTCTCCCTTCCTTGTCTGTCCTCTCTGTTTACCCAACTACCTCTTATTTGTGTGAAGCAGGTTAGTTTCCCAGCTAGGATCACTGTGTGTGTGTGTGTGTTTGTGTTTTGGCTGCTCCATTTGTCATCTCGAGAACACGGGCTAGACCATTACCCAGAAGCCCTTGCTTCAATCTGCCCACAGGGTTGCGACGTGCAAAACACTGAACAGCAGCAAAAGGCCGACAGAATAAACGACTACACGCAGCGAATGGCACTCTTAGCTCGCATTCCAGTTCACTAACCTTCAACTGGCAGCAGGAAAATAGCCCAGGGAAAGACAATCTGGATCCCTGATCTCGCACACACATAGAGTATCAGACTGGTGTTCACAGACAGAGGGTGAAAGAGGACAGTGTCCTCTTACTCTTTATTTTCCTCTCTTCACTACTTCCTCTTCCATTACTTCCTGTCACTTTCAGAATTTTTTTCTCAGCAGCTATTTTTTCCTCTTGTCAGATGCCACTGAGTACAGTTCGGTCTTCTCAGACCTGTAGTGTATTATTATTGTGAGTAGTGTAGAAGCAGTTGTGATCATCCTTATATGAGAGCATTTGTGTATGTGTGAGGGATGCACTCGTGTCAACCCAATGTTCCTGCATGTGTTGACAGGCGTCCAGAGAGAGCCTGAAGATGGAGCCGCTGGCAGATGTTGCCGTGCTGCCGGGAGAAGAACGAGTGATTGGTGAGTGAGAGTGTGTGTGTGTGTGTGTTTGTGGGCTCTTATTGAATAAGAATTAATCTGATATCTCCATAAGCCTTTTGGTCATCATTGTGTATCTTAAAATGCACTCTTTTAATATTGGCACTTGTGTAATAGTAACTTGCCAGTCCTAATACTCTCGATTCAGTATGGCTGTTAAAGTAGTATTTTTATATAATATATATATATATATACGTTTTTACATTGCAAATTTGTCTCTCATTGTAAAGCCTAAAGTATACTTCAGTTTTGATGTGAACGCTTATTGTATGCGTATAGCCGAAGGCATTGCCTTTCGAAGTATACTCCGTTTAGTAGCTTGCGTGAACACAGGCGAATGACATGCACGCTAGAAGGTTTCATCTTTTCATCCAGTGTCTGCACTATTTCTCCTAAAGTTATGTTCATTAAAAAATTTATTTTAACCTGTTTAAGCTAGAGTTGCGAGTATCTCTAAACCCCCTCACACAAGCGCTCATCAATGTTGGTGTCTGTGTTATTGACGTCTCTAACAATTTGTTGTTGTTCTGTCTCTTCCGTTTCTATTTTGACTGTAAAACTATAGCTTAGGGCAGTTTTGCCACCTTGTGTAGAAACTAATTAGTGCAAAAAAATAATAATATTGACGCATGTGTGAGCTGAGCGTACAGACTGAGTATATGCGGTTAGACCCCCCCCCATCGCCCCCCCAAAAAAA
>RJVU01061675.1:980067-1077001 GCA_003731715.1 Anabarilius grahami
CAAAAAAAGGTCATGGGGACACCGTTCTTCATTTGGGCGCCATCCAGTGCTTCACACTCCAGACCAGTAGGTGGCGGAAATGTTCACCTATTGCTTCTGCTGTTTTATGGTGGTTGGCTAACCAACATTTTGGCAAGAATGCAGCATCACACAGTTGAATTTACTATCAATAGATAACTGGATTAAAGTACTAGGTTGGTCATGTGATCTCAAAATTGCAGCCCCCATGAGGACCACTCTTTTGTTATATAGCTTCACCTTAACCACTGCTATTACTCTCTGCATCTCATGTGAGTTTACAACGTTTTGATAAAATATATATTTCGAAAGTACTATTAATTTCTTACGTACTTAAATTTAATGGTTTCATTTTAAGAAAGATTTTATGCGATTAAAATGTTGAGCTTTTTGTTTGTCCCACTCTATTTTACTCTTCAGATAAAGACATCATCTATATCTGCCCCTTTAATGCTGCAGTCAAAGGAAAGGTGTCCATCACCAACTACAGACTCTACTTCAAGAACACTGACTCAGTAAGAGAAACTTCAATTTTTCAAAATGCAATGCATTAGTTCTCTAAGTGTTCAGGCACAGTTATTCTGAGGCCATGCCAGGTGCTCTTCTGTTTAAAACCAGCTCATTCATTTCCTTCTGTCTTTCAGTTTTTCCACCTCATTTTGTCCTTTAAAGGCTGGTTTCCATTCATTATTTTGTATTAAATTTTAGTGTCCACCTTTAGTTATAGCACACATCTATTAGTCTGTGTTTCCAGAGAAAAGAGTGGGATATGAGAGGACAGGAAGGAGGGATTGCATATCACATCATATCAGAGAAAGGCTTTCATCTTGTTTCTGGCTCTGACCTTGTTTGGCACATGGTAGCGGGCACCTGCAGCCCTGTTTTGTGGATGTTTTGACCGTTGCTAGGGGTCCGATGCCATGATCTGTCAGCTTGGAAAAGTGAGGGCAAGGAAAAAGTAGGTGGTACACAAGCAAGTTTGCTGAACCAATATAGTTTTTTTGATGGCCGATGCCATTATCTTAGACAGCAGGGTGGCCGATATAAAACAGATTTCAAATAAAGACAAGGTAGCACAAATTTTTCAAACAGCACACAGTGAAAATGACATGAATATGACATATTGAGCAGCTAGATATAGCGCAGCATAGTTTGAAATCAAAGTGAAGCTAAACTCTCCTGTCAGCATTCAATTCACACGGACTGATCCTTCACATACAATGTAACACGTACATGCAGGTTACAAATGCGCACTTCACAAGATCTCACTGCTGGATTCAACTAAGTCTGCAAGGTTTGTGAAATTACATGTTTATTAGATATTCAAAGATTTGTTTAAATGATATAAATGCGTATTTGCTGAATGCCGACGGTAAATGAGAAAGTATTATATTGTCTGCCTTTGTCTGTCAATAATATAAAAGCAAACGCTATGATAATTTTTGTATAAAGTTTACTTTCTTTGTTTAACAGTTCTTTCTATTAATGTATTGGAACTCTTAAACAGAGACCATAACTAATGTGTGCTCAGGCGCTGCGGTTCTCAGCGCCATCAAAATAAATATCCTGCTTCCAACACATAAGCCAAACAGAAAATCTTATCGGCTGATATATCAGCCTTGGCGATATATCGGTCGACCACTAATTTCATACAAGTGATGATATAAGAATGCACACTTAACAGATGGAGTTTTGAAATCTCACCAGTTTCATGTTTAAGACTGATGGCACAGTGTCACACATAGCCCTTTTCCACCAGAAAAGCTCATGTTCTTGATCCAGAGCCTGTTCTCGGCCAGGCAAACTAGACCCTGTCGCGAACTGGCAGCGTATTTCCACAGACTGTCCTCTTTCAGGAATGAACGGTAACGTAATGCTGCTGCGTGTTGTTTATCTGACTATAAACAGTCTAAAATCAAACAGTGCGTGTCCCGGTGTTTGTACAGCCAGTGCGGCACTTGTGTTTTGCTGTTCACAGCACGGGACGATCATATGTCCTTTTTGGCGATATTGAAACCGAAATGTTCTCTGGCACACTGGGTCATAGACAGCAGCAGCATTTCTCCGTCTCTAGCTCCCTGACTCTGTTCAAGACCCGCAAGTTCTGGCCCGGAACCCCCTTTTCTGCAGTGGAAATGCACGGAAAGAGCACCTTCAGTTGATACTGTAATGATATCATATTGGCAAAACAGATTTGGCAAGTGCTCCAGTGCGTATTTGTGTTTGCACTCTGGAGGACGTCATATGTTTGTATTTACAATATGCTTTTGCACGCTTACGAATCCTCTCATTAACAAAGAAAGTGCAGACATGATGCAAGTTAGATTTATTGTGCGGTGTCGACAACTTTGTTGAATGAGTGACAGCTTTTCAGTGATTATAAAGGGAGCGTTCTATATATAATCCATTGAATAAAAGTTTTGTTCTTCATGCTGCTAAAAAATTGTGACAGTGATAACCATAGCATGGGACAAAAATATGACGTCAAAATAGATACACATTAAGCAATGTAAATGAAGATTTATAGATTAATAGACATTTTTTGTATAAAAATATTTTTGAAATTCTATTCTAGTTATTTATAAAAGTTATCACTTGTAAATAATCTTAAATGTCTCAGTGTAGCTTGCTATTCTTGTTATGGTGGAGTCGTTGCTTACACATTACATCTGCACTTTACTAGAGCACCCTAACTAATTTCAGAAGCACCCTTAGTGATTTGAGTCTGGGACTGGGCCTGGTGTGTTTGGAATGGAAAGCGTTATTTATAAGTGTTTATAGTGCATACATATGTGTAAGATTGTTGATATTTTGACCTTCCTGTCTTAAGGAGACACCAGTTACCCTGAACGTGCCCTTAGGTGTCATAAGCCGCGTAGAGAAGATGGGCGGAGCCACCAGTCGAGGAGAGAACTCCTATGGGTTAGAAATCACCTGCAAGGTATTGCTCACACAAGGCCTAAGAAATCCACATTTCATAACAGCTAATGTTAAAGGGAGCATTTAAAATGTTTTAGGTTTATTACCACTTTTATACACTACTGCTTAAAAGTTTGGGGTCAGTAAGATTTTTTTTCTTTTTAAGAAATACATTTTATTCAGCAAGGATGCATTAATTTGTTCAAAAGTCAAAGATATCTAGAGCAGAACAAGCATCCCCTTTTTGAAAGTATGACATTTGATGTTCTCAAATTATTTTGCGTGTGTGTTTATCAGGACATGAGGAACCTGCGATTTGCTCTGAAGCAAGAAGGCCACAGTCGAAGAGACATCTTTGAGATTCTTTTCAAATATGCTTTCCCACTGTCTCATGGAATGGTCAGTGTTTAACTTAATTCTCAAATGCTTCTTTTCACACTCATTCAAAATGATTTGAAACAACATTAATCTTTGCATTTTATACAGTGCTTTTAAGTGTTGTCAACATTTCAGCATTTCACAACCGGCTTTCATCAGTAGCTGAATGTTTGAAATAGTGGTTTAATTGACTCTTTCGCTTTTGTTTCTTTGACTCTCACAGCAGCTCTTTGCCTTTCTGAGTCAGGAAAAGTATGAGGAGAATGGCTGGAACGTTTATGAGCCCATGGAAGAGTTCAGAAGGCAGGTGAGGACCAGATGCCAGGACTTGTGCTGGTCTAGGAAGGGTCATGCTGCCCTTGTTCATTCTGCTCACACTCCCCATTTACTTACAATTGATATAATATAATATATTATAATTATATACTATAATATATTAATGTAATTGCATAAGACAATGCGTAGTTCAAAATCTACTTTTATTAAAGATTGTGGTGTTGTTTTTGTTTTGTTTGTCAGGGTCTACCCAATAGTGAGTGGAGGATCACTTTCATCAATAAGAACTACGAGCTGTGTGACACTTATCCCACAATTCTTGTTGTTCCATACAAGGCCACAGAGGAAGATCTTAGAAGAGTCTCTACCTTCCGCTCCCGCTGCCGCATTCCGGTGAGCTCTTTTACAGATGAGCAGTATGAAAGGTCAGAATAATGGTGTGATTTTGCATAAGGAAAAGGCCGTGTAATGGAAAAATGCGGAGAATCCCATTTTCAGATTTTTGCGCATAAGAAAGCAATGCTTTTCAGATTTACGTAATAATACATTTACCTTCATGTATGTACTGCAATATATGGTTGGATATTTATATACGTCTGTGTGATGATAGTCATAGTTAGATGTACCAATATTACAATTCTTGCTTATACAGTAAGCCAATAATTATTTTCATGTTATGGCTGATAACCAACTAATGGCCAATATTAAAATTCTATATTATTTTGTCTAAATAAAAAATAAATAATAATAAAACACTAAAAAACTACAATCAGTCATTTTAAATGCTACAAGTGAATTTACGCATTACAACATGTACATCTGCTAAAGATTAACAGTTTTACATGACACCAAAGATAAACTAAATGTAAAAATTGGGAAATTAGCATACACAATTAAATATTAAGTATAGACAATATATATCCAATATTGACAGATACCACTAAGTAAAATGTTTAATTTTGGCAAATAACCAATATGGTACAGAGACATATTGTGCATCCCTAGATGTTGTTAAAACTTTTTCTTTTTTCTTATCTTCTACCTTTTTAGAAATTGTGTTCAGTGATGACGACATCTGTGATTATGATGGGTTTCCTTCCACTTTCAGGTGTTGTCGTGGTTCCATAAAGAGAACCATGCTGTGATCATGCGGTGTAGCCAGCCTTTGGTCGGCATGAGCGGCAAGCGCAACAAAGACGATGAACGTTATTTGGACCTCATCCGTGAGGCCAATGGCACTATCAAACTCACCATCTATGATGCCAGGCCTAACGTCAACGCTGTGGCAAACAAGGTTAGATCCCAGAAGGTTACTAATAAATGGGGGTTATTAGCAGACCTAAGATATTCAAATATGATTTTTTTTTTTTTTTACCCTCATATCTAACATATCGCCTTATCCACTGAAGGTATGGGCTGGTTACTGTTTTCCAGTCAGACTTGGACTCTTGGTTTGTATTAAATAGACAAAGCGGTGTCCTTGCATGAGTATGTTTTTAGTCGTTGTGTGTTTTGCTAAACTAATTAAAATCAAAAAGTGGACCCACAGTGGACCACCACAGAGGTGCTAGAAAGCTTTGCCACACTGAACACCGCTGACAGAGCATTTTGAAATGGCATTATTGATCCAATAATTTCTCTCACACAATGTGTTTAGGTACATGAAGTGTGAAAGCAAGTGTGCAGAATTGCTTGTTTATGTGATCACGTATCATAACCGTTACACCTCTCAACCTTTACCCTCCAGGCCACGGGTGGGGGTTACGAGGGCGACGATGCATATCAGAACGCTGAGTTGGTCTTTCTAGACATCCATAATATCCATGTCATGAGAGAGTCACTGAAGAAGCTAAAGGACATTGTCTACCCCAATGTGGAGGAGTCACATTGGCTCTCCAGCTTGGAGTCCACCCACTGGCTAGAGCATATTAAGGTTTGATTGTTTTTTTCATGCATACCAATGTATATTATAAAACTTAACATCATCTAATGTAGCTACCTGCCTTCCTGTTCTAGTTGGTGTTATCAGGGGCCATCCAAGTGGCTGATAAGGTGTCTTCTGGGAGCTCTGTGGTGGTGCACTGCAGTGATGGCTGGGACCGCACAGCTCAGCTCACCTCTTTGGCCATGCTGATGCTGGACTCTTACTACAGGACTCTCAGGGGCTTCCAGGTGCTGCTGGAGAAGGAATGGATCAGCTTCGGACACAAGTTCGCCTCAGTGAGTCTCAACTGAGTTTACATTTACATTTATGCATTTGGCAGACGCTTTTATCCAAAGCGACTTACATTGCGATTAAAATTTGCGATAAATCACTATATATCGTGCAGCCCTAGTTTACAAAGTCTTGCATCTGCAAAACCACATAATTTAGTAATGGAGTTTGAGTTCTATCAGCCATGTTAAAGGAATAGTTCACCCAAAAATGAAAATGCTGTCATTATTTACTCGCCTTCATGTCATTGCAAACCCATAAGTCTTTAGTTCATCTTCGGAACACAAATGAAGATCTTTTTGATGAAATCTCAGAGCTTTCTGTCCCTCCATAGACTGCCTTCATAACTGGAAATTTTGACGCTTCAAAAAGTTCATAAAGAGATCATAAAACTAATCCATATGAATTGAGTGGTTTAGTCCAAATTTTCTGAAGAGTCTCGGTCGCTTTTTATGATGAACATATTTAATTTAGGCTTTTATTCACATATAAACATTGTTCAGCGAACATAAACAGAAGCTCAACTGAACCTGCTTGACGTGCAAGAACAAACCTTTTCCGGAAGCTCAAACGTGCTGCAAAAACACACGAGAATGAACCTCATTTGTTCTTGCAAGTGTCAAGCAAACTTGCTTGAGCTTGTTTCCCACAACTGATGTGTGAGTTTACATTTACATTTACATTTATGCATTTGGCAGACGCTTTTATCCTATACATTTGTATCCGAGTATGTGCAATCCCTGGGATCGAACCCATGACCTTGGCATTGCTAGTGCCATGCTCTAACCACTGAGCTACAGGAAAGCCATGAATGTTTACATGTGAATATAAGCCTAAATTCAAACTGTTTATCATATAAAGCGATCGAATCTCTTCAGATAATTTGGATTAAACCACTCAATTCATATGGATTAGTTTTACGATCTCTTTTTGAACTTTTTGAAGTGTCAAAGTTTCAGTTGCAAAGGCAGTCTATGGAGGGACAGAAAGCTCTCAGATTTCATCAAAAATATCTTAATATGTGTTCTGAAGATGAATGAAAGTCTTACAGGTTTGGAACGACATGAGGGTGAGTAATTAATGACAGAATTTTCATTTTTGCGTGAACTAACCCTTTAACAGGGTGATTACTTTAAATTGATAGAACATAATTAAGGGTAAACTACACCTTTTGTGCATATTAGATTTTTCTTGTTTGTAAAAAAAAAAAAAAAANCGGTCGCTTTTTATGATGAACATATTTAATTTAGGCTTTTATTCACATATAAACATTGTTCAGCGAACATAAACAGAAGCTCAACTGAACCTGCTTGACGTGCAAGAACAAACCTTTTCCGGAAGCTCAAACGTGCTGCAAAAACACACGAGAATGAACCTCATTTGTTCTCGCAAGTGTCAAGCAAACTTGCTTGAGCTTGTTTCCCACAACTGATGTGTGAGTTTACATTTACATTTACATTTATGCATTTGGCAGACGCTTTTATCCTATACATTTGTATCCGAGTATGTGCAATCCCTGGGATCGAACCCATGACCTTGGCATTGCTAGTGCCATGCTCTAACCACTGAGCTACAGGAAAGCCATGAATGTTTACATGTGAATATAAGCCTAAATTCAAACTGTTTATCATATAAAGCGATCGAATCTCTTCAGATAATTTGGATTAAACCACTCAATTCATATGGATTAGTTTTACGATCTCTTTTTGAACTTTTTGAAGTGTCAAAGTTTCAGTTGCAAAGGCAGTCTATGGAGGGACAGAAAGCTCTCAGATTTCATCAAAAATATCTTAATATGTGTTCTGAAGATGAATGAAAGTCTTACAGGTTTGGAACGACATGAGGGTGAGTAATTAATGACAGAATTTTCATTTTTGCGTGAACTAACCCTTTAACAGGGTGATTACTTTAAATTGATAGAACATAATTAAGGGTAAACTACACCTTTTGTGCATATTAGATTTTTCTTGTTTGTAAAAAAAAAAAAAAAACATTTATCAGTTGGTATTTACATCATACTTTGTGTGTGTGTAGAGAATCGGCCATGGAGACAAAAACCATGCGGATCAGGACAGGTCACCTATCTTTTTGCAATTCATTGACTGCGTGTGGCAAATGACTAAACAGGTATGGATCTAATTGTCTAACCATGTGAACTGTCATGCTGCTGCAAACCTATATAACCTTTTTATCTTTTCTGTGGAACACAAAAGGAGGTATTTTTCATAATGTCTGAGCTGCTGTTTTCCATCTAATCAATGTGAATGCTGATTTAAGACCCCAATATACTCATAGCCTCTTATACTTTTGAGTAAAAAAAAAAATGATGTGCCTATTAAAATGACTGGATTTTACCCCCACAAAAATATGTAGAAGAATGGTAAATGTGACCGTACCTTGACACATGAGACAGTAATAGCCAGCGTCATTGACATCAAACCTGGTGCAATCCATTTTTATGTGGCATAGTTTAATATATGCAACCTTGAATGAGATTTAAGTGAAAAATTACTTAAATTTCACACAAAGCTATTATATGTCATCAGCAGTAGTATTAAATACTTTTATGGTACTGTTTGCCATTTTTGGAGCTTCAGTCTACTTTCATTCATGGAAAACAGCATCTTAAGTGATCGCTATTTCATTCTAAATATCTCTTTTCATGTACAGCAACAGAAACCAAATCATACAGATTTGGAATACATTTTCTTTGTGTTTTGCAATTCAGAGTTCACAGCTATTTAGAGTTTAATGTGAGTAAATCTTTTTATCTTTTATCCCTCTCTCACATCTGCAGTTCCCAACAGCGTTTGAGTTTAATGAACGTCTCCTGGTAGTAATCTTGGATCACCTGTACAGCTGCCGCTTTGGCACTTTCCTCTACAACTGTGAGAGTGCCCGTGAAAGCAATGTAAGAAATGACAAACACCCATCACAAACAACTGATATTAGTAAACCACATTGATATACAAGCCCTAAACTTCCCTCTTGATAGTGTTATCTTAAATACAAACCTGACCATAATGTGCATCTGTTGTAGCTCTCCACGATTAATCGTTAAAAGATCGCAATCTTGATTTAAACACCCATGCAATCTCATTCCTAAATGACAACGATTCTCCTGTTTATTAAACCTTTGACAAAATCACACTGGAACATTAAAATCTGTGTTGATGCTGCCGCTGACCCAGAGAAAGCTTTTATCATGATACAGCTTCACAAATAGTATTTTCAACCACACTGTATCGTTATTTCTGTTACAAATATTCTTATCACAGAAGAACTGAGATAAAAGTTTATAGTTCAGATAAAAATGCTGTCAAAGAAAGCAATCAAAATAGAGCAAATCACCTTTTTAAAGTAACTTGGCGCTTCAAATAACGATTGTATCATTCGACAAGTGATTGTTAAAAATATATTTGTCACTGAATACTTCATTCAAGAGATTCTTTCAAAAATGCTGATTCATCCAGTATTGAAATAAGTGTTTATGAGTCATTTAATCATTAATACAAACTGAGTTTTTGAAATATTTCAGATTAATTAAACATTTTAAATAGATTTAAGCAATTAACATTTTGTCATAACCTCTAGTAAATCATGTTATTTTGTTTAGCTGTCTGTTCATAATCGTGGGAGAATTGTGATCTGTTGAAACAAAAAAAACTGATTCTCAATTCATCCAGAATTGTGCAGCTCTAAACTGTCATAGACAAAAAATAAATAAATACATTTTTACTTATCATACGTAGTGCCAATGAATGATGTACCAGACAATGGTATATTAATATTTGCAAAATACTGTTTAATTGGCCTTGAAGATACAGTGATGTAAGACCACTTGTGAAATGCTTCCATTTTGCTTTTTTATATATGAAAAGTGAGTAAAAATGTAATTAAGAAATTAATACATTTGACTATTTAATTTCATGATTAAAAAAAATAAAATAAAAAAATAAGATTTTGAACCTCAGTTTTTTGATTTTCAATGTTGAACCTCTCTCTGTATTGATCTATCACTGATACATGCATTGTGGAAATATATTCTAGATCTATTAAATTGTGCTCCACTTTACCTTTCTTTCTTTAACTTTAGCACACCTTTGTCTATCTCTAAAATCCAATTTTCTTCTCCTCCTATTGAAGGCCACTTGTCATCTGTGGGATATATTGGCATTTGCTTTCTTTCTCTCACATGCACACATTGCCTTTTATTTCTCTCTGCGCTCATTGTGTGAAGTAGAGCATGAGTAAAAGGGATGCTTCACTGACTCTCAGTCGGAGTAGAACGCACTTTGGGGAGATGAAACATTCATTCTGGTGGCCCTCTAGAGCCGTCCACCGCAACAACAATGTTAGGGAGCACAGTCCCACTTTACATCTACTACTAACCAAAGAATTCAATACCTTACCATCTGTATTATTACTAATATATTCAATTGCTTAACAGCTGATTCATTGTTACCAGTATATTAAATAACCTGTACTTTGTGTGTGTGTAAAATGTATATGTGTGTATATATTATAAATATAGAAAAATACTTAAGATTCACTTTAAATAATAGTTTATTCAAAATACCAACTTTCTGATTTTTCTTTTGTCTGTTGTTTCACTAGAATGTTCGGATGAAGACGGTGTCTCTGTGGTCTTTGATCAACAGTGACACATCCTTGTATATAAACCCCTTCTACACACCAGAGTCAAGTCGCGTGCTTTACCCTGTAGCCAGCATGCGCCACCTAGAGCTATGGGTGACTTATTACATCCGGTGGAACCCTCGCATACAACACCAGGTATCGACATACATTTCACAATCATGTTGTAGTTTCTTTAGCTTTTGTATGGTAGTAAGCATTATTTAAGCTGACTTATTTGGAGTATGTATTTATACAAACCGATCTTGGAAGGGTGGAAAAAAGTATGTGCATCTTTTCTATAGTGAGTGTTTTTGCCTCTGGGTGGGATTGAGCATTTATCTCTGTGTGTGTGTGTGTGTGTGTGTGCGCACCCGATTCAGCGGTGCAGAAAATCCTCTCTCCAGTTTAATTACGTCCTGACTGGCACTGCAGTGAACTGTCCTTATCACCACACAAACACACACACACATATGGATTCTGTCACAGTGGTTTTGCAGGAGCCACTCCAGCATTGGCATAAATAAGCATTTTGCCACATTAGTCATAACGATGATTAATGCTGTTTACCAGTATACAAATTAAATGCTAGAAAAATAATAGACCAATGAAAACATACAAATGTAATGTGTACAGACCAAAGTGCTATTTTTGAATATTAAACTGCACATTTTATCATAATTATCCAGCAAATCATAGATTAATACTGAGAACTAGTATTCCAGCATCTTATTAGCATCAAAAATGTTTTGTGATGCAGATGTGATTGGTTTTCCTTTATTTGAAGTCGTGTTTCTGCTGCCCTCTGGTGGATTTTCGAGACCGATGTCAGTTCACATGTATGAATGTTTGTGTATATTTGTGCCTATCAGCAACAGAGTCCAGTGGAGCAGCGCTATAAGGAGCTACTGGCGTTGAGGGATCAGTACCTGAAGAAACTGGAGGAGCTACAGCTCTCAGACTCCGCCCCATCCTCTACTCACTTGACAAACAGCTCCACCCCCAATGCTGCCACGGCCAATCAGCACATCACACACTTACAGACACCGTTTTGATCACACTCGCAAACTGTTACAGACATTGGACATTTGTATATAGCAATAGTGATAATTATGGTAACACGATTAGTAGTGATGTCGATGATAACGAGTAACAAACCAATTATGCAATAAACCACAGTACGGCCTTCATTGCGCAAAAAAAAAAAAGTTAAGCGAAAAGAGAAGCCTTAAAGTGACAGTGCTGTTTTTTCGTGCCGCATACCATGGACTAAAGGGAGTCAAATAGTGCGTGTGTGTATGCCAGAAAACACTGTTTGGAATGGTCAAGTGATTGAAAAGCGATCGAGTCGGACGGACGTATGTGATTTATGTGTTGCGTTATGTGTGTTATTAATGTTCTAAAGTGTCTAGATCTGAGTGGAGAACATTTTTGAATGTTGAGCACTGGTAAGATTCTGTTTAAAAGGTATTCAAAGAGAGCTGGTCTAGTTTACGGAGTTGTAAACTTTAGTCTACATTATGTCCAGTCAATGTGGTATCAAGCAGGGTCTTTAACCTTTGATAGAGCAATCATTTCATTATTCAGTATGCTCGGTTTAACTGCTTGACTCAAATGGCTGACCTCATAAGGTAAAGGAAGCAAATATGTTGTCTAAATGTCGTACTTTTTTTCTCCACGAATGTCATTCGCTGCTAAGGTGAGTGTACTAAATGGAAGGAAAATGTTCTGAAGTGATTAACATTAGTTTGTTGAACAGAACCAGGGTTTTTTAAGTGAGCGACACAGATACCGTTTCGGTGCCTTTACTCATATTTGAGGTTTTCAGGTGTATATTTTATAGAGAAACATTGTTTTTTTTCTTTATGGCAGCATCAGTACAGAATGATTTCCATTCACTGTGTTTGAGCGACAGGTTGTTTCCTCTCCTGCTTAGGTCTGGGAGTTGAACAATTTTAAGCCCTACATGTTAGTGGCTTTGGGTTATACCCCTAGTTGCCACGGAAAGCAAATATTTTGTATAAAAGCAAATATTCTGATGGAGCTGACAGTATTGCTCCCAACAAGACGTAGCATAGTCTGCAAAGTCTTTTGGGTAGGATAGAATGGCTGGGATATAAAACTGTGTGTTTGTGCTGTCCCAAATTCAGTCTTTTCTTGAGGAAGAGAGCGGTGACTGACACAGGGGGATAGAGGAGAGTCATTGATAATGCTGCCTCGGAAAACTGAACTTCTAAAGACTTTGACCTCAGTGAGGATATGAAGTTTAATCCATAGTGTGCGAAGAAGACAAAAGTTCAATAAACAAACAAACCATTTGCGGTTGGTTGTTTTTAGGGGGGGGAGATAAGACAGAAATCTATTTTTTATTTTGTACAAGTACCAGAACTATGTAATTACCTCAAACAAAAACCTATTTTACTGTTGAAAGTTCTATTGTTGTAAAATATAATTATTTTATTCAGTGTAAAATTTGACAGTTTTATAAAAAGGAAAGTAATTAGAAAAAATGTTTTGGTTGGTTTTGGTAATTAGTAATTTGTAGGTAATTTGTTGAACATCCTCTTATATATATATTATATTATTTCTTTTCTTTTTTTTATGGGCATTTAGTTTTGCTTTGTAACATTTTAAAGATCTGGAAATGGTCTGATTCTGTAGTAGGGAATTCTTTTGCTCTCAATCCCATTGCTCAGTGCATAAGATTGAAGGAAAGCTGCACTCTGATTTTTTTTTTGTCCTGACATTATCTTAAGTTAGATATAATAGTTTAAAGGGATCTATTTGTGTTTTGTATTCCCACATGTATCCTTTATTTGTTGGCCAGCTATTGTTCTGTACATAATGCTGATTAAATTAATTTAAAGAGTTCACATGTAAAAGACTGTATGCTCATTATTGTACCCAGGCATTGTGATTGTATGACATAGCGGGCTGTTTAAAGATTGCTTACAGTGCTATTACACATAGTACTTGTGTCGTATAAACCACCCCTTGCTATAAATTTTTTTTCCTTGTGTGACTCTGATAACATTTAAAAAGGTTATTATAGTATGCAATGAAAATGCATACTATAATCACCAAATTAATCATCAACTCTGCCATGGCAATGATATGAACACAGCATAGGTAAAAAGATGGCTTTATAAGAAGCCTGAGCTAAAATGTAAACTGATGTTTACTGGGTTATATTAATGATGTACTTTTCGTTAAAAGAGAATTCAGGCCTTTCCTCAAAACCTCTCACATATATACAGTGCCCTCCACAATTATTGGCACCCTTAGTAAATATAAGCAAAGCCAGCTGTGAAAATAAATCTGCATTTTTTATCCTTTTGATCTTTCATTAAAAAAATTCACAAAATTCTAACCTTTCATCGAAGTAAAACAATTGAAAGTGGGGGGAACTCACATTATGAAATAAATGTTTTTCTCCAATACATGTTGGCCACAATTATTGGCACCCCTAGAAATTCTTTATGAGTAAAATATCTCTGAAGTATATTCCCATTCATATTTTAATTTTTTTAGCACACCAGGGTGACTAGGAGAATGAAATTGTCCAGTCATGACTTCCTGTTCCACAGGAGTTCACACAAAGGCCAAATTCCCTTAATCATTCATCACAATGAGAAAAACCAAAGAATACAGTTCTGATGTGCAGCAAAAGATTGTTGAGCTTCACAGAATAGAAAGTGGCTATAAGAAAAAAGCTAATGCATTTAAAATCCCCATTTCCACTATCAGGGCAATAATTAAGAAGTTCCAATCAACTAAAGATGTTACAAATCTGCCTGGAAGAGGATGTGTGTCTAAATCGTCCTAATGCACAGTGAGGAAGAAAGTTTTGAGTGTCCAAAGATTCTCCAAGGATCACAGCTGGAGAATTGCAGAGATTACTTGAGTCTTGAGTTTCAGAAAGCTTAAAAAAAATTATCAAACAGAACCTACATCCCCACAAGTTGTTCCGTAGGGTTTCATGAAAAATACTCTGCTCTCATCCAGAAACAATCTCCAGCATACTCAGTTTCAGACAAGACTGGAACTTCAAACGGAACCGGCTTCTATGGTCAGATGAAACAAAAAAAAAAGCGTTTTTTGGCAGCAAACCCACCAGATGGGTTTGGTGCACACATGGATAAAAAGTACCCCATGACCACAGTTAAATATACTGCTGGATCTTTAATGTTGTGGGCCTATTTTTCTGCTGGAGGTCCTGGACATCTTGTTCAGATACAAGGTATTTTGGATTCTAGCAAATACCAAAAGATAAAAAATCTAAACCTGACCTTCTGCTAGAAATCCAATAATGGGCCGTGGTTGGATCTTCCATCAGGACAATGATCCAAAACAAACATCAAAACCACCACAAAAATGTGTCAGTGAGCACAAAATGAAGCTTCTGCCATGGTTGTCCAAGTTCCCTGACCTGAACCCTAAAGAAAATGAGTGGAGTGAACTGAAGAGAAGAAGCACCAGCATGGAGCTGGGAATCTGAAGGATCTGGAGAGATTCTGCATGAAGGAATTGTCTCTGATCTCTTGTAAGGTGCTCTCCAAACTCATCAGGCATTATAGGTGAAGACTCAGAGCTGTTATATTGGCAAAAGGAGGTTGCAAAAAGTTTTGAGTAAAAGGGTGCCAATAATTGTGGCCAATGTGTTTTACATATTTATTTCACAATGTGATTGCGGCACTGTNCCCCCCCCCCCCCACTTTCACTTCTTTTCCTTCAATGAAAGGTTACAATTTTGTGAATTTTTTGAAAGATGAAAAGGATAAAGGATATATATATCTCAAAATCAGCATATTAGAATGTATGTTAATTAGTTAATTTTTTCAAACGATTGACAGCACTAATATATATATATATATTAGTGCTGTCAATCGTTTGAAAAATTAACTAATCGCACATTTTTCTGTAATCACGATTAATCGCACCTAACATTAAAGTTTGTAATATATATTTGTATTGTAATAATTTCACATTTAATCTTCAAATTAATGTAGAAACAACATAAAGACGGTATACTTTAAAATATGTTTAATGGCATCTTTTTATGGATGAAGGCCAATATCACCGATATCAATACTGATACTGATGTCTCTATGCGTTTTAGTTTTAGTCATTAATTAAAGCCGTTCAGCATTACAGTATAATTGAAAGATATCAATTTTAACATTTTTTAGGGTTAAAAATAAATTAATAATTTAATTTGCGTGCACTTAAAACAATTTCCACAAAAAACAATTTTAATAAATGTCACATTTAGCTGTGCCTTTAATATATCAGGGGTTTTTTTTTTTCTACTGGCCCAGTCAGATTGGTTCAGATTTTTACTTGCCCTGCCAAAATGCACAAAGTTATTGTTTTCATTGTTTTGTTTCCATGTAACCTTGTAAGCAGTGCTTTAATATTTTCTGGTATGTCTAACAGAAAAAATAAACAGAAATAGCCTAGTCAAACAGCCTTCACAAAATTATGAACTGAATATAGATTGATCATTTTTAAAGTCAAGAGCAGTGAGTGATTTTCTCTTTTTCTTTTGTTCTTAATTCACATTAATGACAGACAGCAGCAGGTTAGTAAATATATTAGGCCAAAGAGGTTCATCTGACAAAAAAATTGGGGAATCCCTGCATTGCATGTAAATATGAAATGACGTGAATTTGTACATTTTAATGTGTTTGGGAGGTGATCATTCAAATAATAATAGTTTGTCAGGAGTTGATTAGATTTGCAATGTTGAAAACACTTAAAAGTGAAATGATTTCCGAGTATTTTCAAATGTAACATATCCTAATTACAGCAAGTACTTAATTTTTGGTATCTGATAGTACCCAGCACGGTGTATATGCGCATATTTTAGCGATCTAAATATGGGTTATGGCGGGAGGGGGTGTTCGTCATGGCTGCTTCCTTGACATAAATAAAGAGAAACGCTCGCTATTTGTCAGCGGCAGCAGCAGAGCAGGAAGCAGAGAGACAACCGCAGACTGCTGCACACGTACAGCCACATAGAGATGACTTCCTAAAAGCAGAAATTCAGCTCTCGGACTGGAAGAAGCTACAAGACAGTCGCATCTTACTAGGCTGAGCTCGGGAAGGTGGGAAATGGAGAAACAGCAGCATTCGTCGGGCTCGGAGAGTCCGGTGCTGCCGCCTGTGCCGCGAAAACCCCGAAACCTCGGAGGAGGAATCCCTGCATCTCGACAAGACAGCGTGGATTCGTTAGACAGGTGCATGTTTTGGTTTTATCTTCAATTGTGCGATAATATGTGAATTTTTCATTAAAAAAAGCGCTCTGCAATGTGCACGCGCGTTATACAGGCACTGTTGTGATGCTGGGCAGATGAGCCCCGTCCTATATGCCTATTGTTATAATAATATTAGCCCTTTATACTGTACATTATAGTTTATTTCTGCTCTATACTGGAATCAAATCTATTTTTATTAAAACTGAGAATGCTTTCTATCCATCTGAATCAGCACGCATCTTCCTATCATCGTATTAAGGTTATTACTTTTGCTACCAAGAAGTGATACTTTAATTAAAACGCTGAGGAAGCAATATTTTTTTAAGCCTGGATGAAAGTAGTGCAATATATGTTGTTTCGTTTTTCAGCTTGGAAAGATCAGACACTGTGGCACATTTCTCTGACCTCATAATGCCATCTGTCATCTTTAGTCTATGTAGACCACAGGATGTCAGCACTGCACATTAATGCATGCATCTGACTATGCCAGTATGGAGTCTGTAGTTTCACATCATCAGATACATTGACTGAAGTACTTGCTTGAGTGTGTTATATGATAATTGTTTTTTTTTTTTCCTCTCACACAGTCCTACCGGATCTCATGTAGAGTGGTGTAAACAGCTGATAGCGGCCACTATCTCCAGCCAGATCTCTAGCGGTGTCCCTCCAGAAGCCATTCCCCGTGAATGCAAGGTTAGAGGATGTTTTTCACTTTCGGTCATATTCTCTAGAACAGGGGTTTTCAAACTGGGTTCTCCCAGGGGGCCACAAGGAAGTGCTAGGNGGAAAAGTGTAAAAAAAAAAAAAGATGCACTGTGAACCAACTTTAACAAAGATTAATAAATGAATATTTGCTCATTGTTAGTTCATGTTAAAGGGTTAGTTCTCCCAAAAATGAAAATTCTGTCATTAATTACTCACCCTCATGTCGTTCCACACCTGTAAGACCTTTGTTCATCTTCGGAACACAAATTAGCCGGCGTTCTGATGTGAGCGCTGAACGTAAACGGCGTACGAGAATGACATCGAAGAGAAGATATTGTTGAATAAAGTCATTATTTTTGTTTTGTTTTTGCGCACAATAAATATTCTCGTCGCTTTTTTCACGATGTCTTTAGTACCGTTGTAGACCTTGAAAGGGGTGGTTAAAGGGTTAGTTCACCCAAAAATGAAATTTCTGTCATTTATTACTCACCCTCATGCCGTTCCACACCCGTAAGACCTTCGTTAATCTTCGGAAAGCAAATGAAGATATTTTTGTTGAAATCCGATGGCTCAGTGAGGCCTCCATTGACAGCAATGACATTTCCTCTATCAAGATCCATTAATGTACTAAAAATATATCGTTAGCCTCATAGCATAATTGCCCAGATCATATTTCAAAGGCAGATATCACAATTTGGCCAAAAAATTACTTAGGCGATTATGCTATGAGGCTAACGATATTTAAATCAGTTCATGAGAGTACAGTGGTTCAATATTAATATTATAAAGCGACGAGAATATTTTTGGTGCGCCAAAAAAACAAAATAACGACTTATATAGTGATGGCCGATTTCAAAACACTGCTTCAGGAAGCTTCGGAGCGTTATGAATCAGCGAGTCGAATCATGGTTCGGATTCACGTGATTTCAGCAGTTTGGCGATTTGATGTGATCCGAACCACTGATTCGACACAAAAGATTCATAACACTCCGAAGCTTCATGAAGCAGTTTTTAGAAATCGGCCATCACTATATAAATCGTTATTTTGTTTTTTTGGCGCACCAAAAATATTCTCGTCACTTTATAATATTAAAATTGAACCACTGTACTCACATGAACTGATTTAAATATGTTTTTAGCACATTAATGGATCTTGAGAGAAGACATGTCATTGCTGGCTATGCAGGCCTCATTGAGTCATCGAATTTCAACAAAAATATCTTAATTTGTGTTCCGAAGATTAACGAAGGTCTTACAGGTGTGGAACAACATTAGGGTGAGTAAGGAATGACATTATTTTCATTTTTGGGTGAACTAACCCTTTAAATTGCTTTTTTTATGAAGGAGTCGTATACCTCTCGGATTAAAAATATCTTAATTTGTGCTCCGAAGATGAACAAAGGTCTTAAGGATGTAGAACAACATGAGGGTGAGTAATTAATGACAGAAATTTCATTTTTGGGTGTAATAACCCTTTAATGCATTAACATGAATGAGACCTTATTGTAAAAATATTACCAAATAAACAAATAGAAAATGCACTATAGTGAGTAGAAAAATGCATAAGCTAAATATTTTCCAAATAATATTTTACACATATTTATAATATTTGTTTTTCACAGTTTGATTGGGTCTTTATGAATAAAAATGTATATAGCCGCCTTTAGAATTTTAGGATAGGGTCCCTCGCATGAGAATGATCATATATGGTGGCCTGTGAAATTTTTAAAAGATTGAAAACCCCTGGTCTAGAATATGTAAGGGATGATGTACAACCAGTTGGTTGTGACTCATTACCATAAAATAAACCTTGATTGTGTGATAAGCAACCATGAATGGGTTTGTTTTGTATTAAAGGGATAATTCACCCAAAAATGAAAATTCTGTCATTATTTGCTCGCCCTCAAGTTCTTCGAAACCTGCATACATTTCTTTCTTCTGCTGAACACAAAGGAAGATATTTTGAAGAATATGGGAAACTGAACAGTTCTGGGGCACCATTGACTTCCATAGTATTTTTTCTTTTCCTACTGTGGAAGTCAATGTCGCCCCAAAGCAGCCTGGTTACAAACTTTCTTCAAAATATCTTCCTTTGTGTTCAACAGAAGAAAGAAATGTATACAATCCCTTTAATGACCAACTGACTCTACATGATCCCACTTGGTACACTGCCGCTGACCAAATAAATAAACAAATGTATGGAAGTGAAATATTGAGTTGAGTTAAAATGATTAAGATTAGATTTGCATTTTTATTGTCTTACTGTGTAGTAGATTATCTTTAAGCTTGGAAACGGGGTATTCAGAATGAATGTGGCCCAGTTTTTCAAGTTTTTGTCTCTGTGAGCCATTATGATATTGTGTTTTTGATCAACAGGTTGGGAAGACGATAGATTTCAGGGTAAGGGTGATGGCAGTGGGGTGTTTGTCAGTTTGCTTTAATAGGACCACTGCTCTGCCCTGCTTTGAGCTGTAAATCAGAGAATATATATTCATAAAAACTGTTTGTGCACACTTGCTGTAGTTTGCTTTAGGTTTGTATGTGTTCAGTATGTTTGCAGTATTGTCTTTTTTGTACAGTTATGTTGTCCTCTGTTCATAAGCCCTTGTTTATGCTTCATCCAGGTGTTAAATGAAGAAATGTCTGTCATATTTCACACCAAATTCGAAAGGAAAAAAATAAATAATTTTCATACAAAATGAAGCCTGTTTTTAGGATACAGCTGTTGCCGCCTGCCATAGACAAGCTTTTGCTCTTTTCTGATGTAAATCTATTTTTATCAAATGTAAGAATAATATACATGCAATTTTAACCGCATTATATGCACATTTTAGTGAATTGTGCTGCTCACAAAAATCTCCAGTTCATTCCTATGGGATGTTCGATAAAGCTTGCTACTTATTGTTTTTATTTTTAGGAAACTGTGAAACAATTTTTTTTTTAGGATTAACAGAAAGTTCAAAAGAACAGCATTTATTTGAAATTGTTGTTTTTTTTGAAACAATGTAAAAGTCTTTAATGTCACTTTTGAATTATTCATTTCTTAAAAAAAAACAAAAAACTTCTTAACATTGTTCTTTGCTAATGCACTTGACAATTAAAAAAATATTTTAACACTACAGTAATAAGAATTATTTTTATATTTTATTATTTTTATTATTATTTTGTTTTAACATTACAGTAGATTATTCAAAAATATGAATGGTCCTAAAAATAGGCTTAATATTTTTTGTCTTAAAAAAAAATGTACTTCTGATTTTGGAGTTAAATATGACCTTGTAAATTTCTTGACATTTTCACTGAGATTCAGTCTGTGTGTTAAGTCTGTGTGCTTTTGTACCTAAATGTTCATGAAAGTGTGTGTGTTTGTGACTCATTTTTGTCTGATGTCTGATGTGTGATCTCCAGGTATCCAGGAGGACAAACATAAGGGTAAGGCTCAAGATCAAGAGTCTGAGATCTGTAGAAACGCATCATAAGTATTAAAGGGTTAGTTCACCCAAAAATGAAATTTCTGTCGTTAATTACTCATGTCGTTCAAAACCTGCAAGATCTTCGTTCATCTTCGGAACACTAATTAAGATATTTTTGATGAAATCCCAGAGGTTTTTTTATCCTTTAGAAAGCAACGAAATTACCACATTCAAGGTCCAGAAAAGCAGTAAAAACATTAAGGTAGTCCACATGATTACAGTGGTTCAACCTTAATGTTGTGAAGCGACGAGAATACTATTTGTGTGTAAAAACAAAACAAAAATATCAACTCTATTCAACAATTTTTCCTCTTTCCTGTCAGTCTCCTATGTAGTTGACGCAGTGAACGCAGTGCAGAGCTTCTGTGTTTTCGGTATTGGCCGACGCTGTTCACGTGAGCACCACAACGTATGCGTGTGATGCTGACACAGGAGTCGACCAATACAGAGTCGGCGTTTTGACGTAGAACATGCAAGTTCTGCACTGCGTTCACTGTGTCAACTGCATGACTGACAGGGAAGTCGTTATTTTTGTTTTGTTTTTGCACACAAAAAATATTCTCGTTGCTTCATAAAATTAAGGTTGAACCACTCTAGGCACGTTGACTGTTTTAACAAAGTCTTTTCTACTTCTCTGGACCTTGAATGTGGTAATTTTTCTCTTTCTATTGGGAGATAAAAAACCTCTCGGATTTTATCGAAGATATCTTAATCTGTGTTCCAAAGTTGAACGAAGGGCTTGCGGGTTTGGAACGACATGAGTCTTAATGACAGAAATTTCATTTTTGGGTGAACTAACCCTTTAAAACACATACATTTTAATTATTTAGTTACCATTAGCACAGAGGTATTAGTGTAGTAGTGATGGCTGCAGCTGTATTTTTTCTGTGTTCTTTCGCCTCCTCAAATCACACTTCCTGTCTCTGCGTGAGGATGTGACCTATCAACCCCAAAGAGCAACTATTATCTCTGTTGCATTCTTTCTCTTTCTGTTTCTAAACTTCTTTATAAACTGCAGAAACTTTAAAACAAACTTTTTCTTTCTCCTCTTTTTCTTTGTCTCATATTCTGTATTTCTCCTGCGGCCGCTGCTCAGGACTCTGGTGAAGATGGCTGTCAGTTTGACAGTGACTATGAACTGCCGTCTCACACTACGGCAAGTTTCTCTCGCTTCAGCTCTACTTGCTTACTCTAACCCTCCTCTGTCTCTCTGCTGTCAAGCCCTTACATCAGCCCAGACTTCATGATATCAGTTATTTTATTATGAGAAACATACTCCACCGTTTAAAATTTTATTAAATAAGGATGTTAAGTTGATCAAATGTCACATTTTTGTAACCATGTAAAAATATTTACTATTTCAAATAAATGCTTTGTTTGAACGTTCTTTTAAAAATATTTTGAAATATTGAAAAATAGAAAACTGTTATTTTAAATTGTAATAACATTTCAGAATTTTACTGTTGAACTGTATTTTTGATCAAGTAAATGCCGCCTTCTTATTTCAAAAACATTTAAAAAATCGTACTAACCCCAACCTTTTGAACGGTTATGAATGAACCGAATATTTAGCATAATAAAATAATCGCTATTTTGAGAGGTTTTGGTGTCTTTTTTACCCTGTAGCAAATATTCAGGGATGCACGAAAGCAAGCGCCCATGGATGAAGTCCCACTGGTCCCTGGAGAGACAATCACAACCACCGGTATGTCGAATCATTCTTGTTGACTCTTGTTTCCTGTTTCTGCTTGTGTCGTTGTGTTGGGTAACATTTGTTTTCTTCTGTCTCTGCAGTTAAAGATGTGATGTATATCTGTCCTTTCTCTGGAGCTGTGACCGGCACACTCACAGTCACGGACTACAAACTCTACTTTGTCAGTCTAGAACGGGTGCGTCTCAAGAGTGGAACAGAATTTAATCTCTTTGTCTATTTCAAGATCAATGTAGTGTCTTGATATTGTGTAATATGGCCACACAGTGAAATTAAACATTAAAGTTAAGCAGATGTCTTATTCCATTCATCACTTTGCAGGACTCTCCTTTCATATTGGATGTGAACCTGGGTGCTATCAGCAGGTTGGAGGCTATCAGTGTACAGAGTCTTGGGGAGAATACTAGTGGCATGGAGATCGTCTGTAAGGTCAGATGCACCACCATTCACCCACAATCCTGGTCTGTTTCACCCATAGTAAACATCCACCACAACAATAGAGCTGAGTGTCAGTGTTTGGGTTAAACACAGAGACTGTCTGCAAGGGTAATTATTGTCTTAGCTGATTCATGGTAGGGCTGACGCAATAACGCAATATTTTAATACAGTGATACTGACAAGCCTACCGCAGAGGAATGCAAGCAACTGTGATGTTCCCGTTTTTTTCTTATTTTCATAAAGCTATGCCCTTTATTGTTTTACACTTCATGCATGGGCATTGAAAGCAAAAATAAGTTAAAGGGTTAGTTCACCTAAAAATGAAAATTATTTTATTAATTACTCACCCTCGTGTCGTTCCACACCCATAAGACCTTCATTCATCTTCAAAACACAAATTAAGATATTTTTCATAAAATCCGATGGCCTAGTGAGGCCTGCATCGCCAGCAAGACAATTAACACTTTCAATACCCAGAAAGCTACTAAAGACGTATTTAAAACAGTTCATGTGACAACAGTGGTTCAACCTTAATATTGTAAAGCGACGAGAATACTTTACTTTCTGTGTGCTAAAAAAACAAAATAACGACTTTTATTCAACAATATCTAGTGATGGGCGACTTCAAAACACTGCTTGATGAAGCTTCGAAACTTAACTAATCTTTTGTTTCGAATCAGTGGTTCAGAGCGTGATTCAAACTGCCAAATTCACGTGAACTATTGAAATTTCGAAACACTTATGACGTAACGAAGCCTCGTTTCTGAAATCACTGATTTGGAAACAAAAGATTTGTTAAGCTTCGAAGCTTCGAGAAGCAGTGTTTTGAGATCGCCCATCACTAGATATTGTTGAATAAAGTCGTTATTTAGTTTTTTTGGTACACAAAAAGTCTTTAGTAGCTTTCTGGGCATTGAAAGCGTTAATTGTCTTGCTAGTGATGCAGGCCTCACTGAGCCATAGGATTTTATGAAAAATATCTTAATTTGTGTTCCGAAGATGAGCGAAGGTCTTATGGGTGTGGAACGACATGAGGGTGAGTAATTAATGACATTAATTCACCATTTTTGGGTGAACTAACCCTTTAATAATGATAACAAAAGTGAAAAATTTATTTTCCCCCCCCCGCCAAATGGCTATTTTTTTTTACTTAAAGGGGACCTGTTATGCCCCCTTTTACAAGATGTAAAATAAGTCTCTGATGTCCCCAGAGTGTGTATGTGAAGTTTTAGCTCAAAATACCCCACAGATAATTTTTATAGCATGTTAAAATTGCCACTTTTTGGGGTTGAGCAAAAACGCGCTGTTTCAGTGTGTGCCCTTTAAATGCAAATGAGCTGCTGCACACGGCCTAAGAGGGCGGAGCTTCAAGAGCTCGTTCTCCAGTGTCAGGACGCACTATAATGTCAGAAACTGCAAATATATGCTGCATGGAGAACAGGTATAGTTTAGTTTAATAAACTTGTAAACTTTATATCCGTAAATCAACTCTAATGAACTGTAATAAAGTGCTCTCACCTTCATTACTGCTATATCCAGTATTGCTCTGGAGACTGTAAGCTGGATCACGAACAGTTTGTACTGATCCGTCCTTGAGTAACAGCTTTTTAGCTCAACCTCTGTTTTGTATTGTCCCTTTGTATTGACATTCGTTCACAAAGCAGTCCGGTGTGAAATGATTCGTGCAGACATAAACGAATTTCGGTAGAGTTAAGGGAGCATTTTCTTCAAAAACATCTTCAGCGGCTTAGATTTCAGGAGTAAATGGAGAGAGCTATGTGGATTAATCCATCCAGCTACAGAACACCTAAAACGGCTTGTTCTGAGACACTGCTTATGATTTATGGGGATTTAAAAAAAAAAAAGGAGTGGTTGGATTTTTATTATTATAGGGTGGTTGTGTACACACACAGCCAACACACGTTTATGTCCAAACACCATGCAAAAGTGAATTTTGCATAATAGGTCCCCTTTAAAGGATTAGTTCACTTTCAAGTGAAAATTACCCCAAGCTTTACTCACCCTCAAGCCATCCTATGTGTATATGACTTTCTTCTTTCTGATGAACACAATCAGAAATATATTAAAGGTGCCCTCGAATGAAAAATTTAATTTATCTTGGCATAGTTAAATAACAAGAGTTCAGTACATGGAAATGACATACAGTGAGTCTCAAACTCCATTGTTTCCTCCTCCTTATATAAATCTCATTTGTTTAAAAGACCTCCGAAGAACAGGCGAATCTCAACATAATACCGACTGTTACGTAACAGTCGGGGTGTACGCCCCCAATATTTGCATATGCCAGCCCATGTTCCCAACATTATGAAAGGCATTAGACAAGTGCAAGCAGTATTAACGTCTGGATCTGCACAGCCGAATCATCAGACTAGGTAAGCAAGCAAGAACAATAGCGAAAAATGGCAGATGGAGCAATAATAACTGACATGATCCATGATATCATGATATTTTTAGTGATATTTGTAAATTGCCTTTCTAAATGTTTCGTTAGCATGTTACTAATGTACTGTTAAATGTGGTTAAAGTTGCCATTGTTTCTTACTTTATTCACGGAGACAAGAGCCGTCGCTATTTTCATTTTTAAACACTTGCAGTCTGTATAATGCATAAACACAACTTCATTCTTTATAAATCACTCTAACAGTGTAGCATTAGCCCGTTAGCCAAGGAGCACAGCCTCAAATTCACTCAGAATCAGATGTAAACAATATAACAGTATACAATACTCACATAATCCAACGCATGCCGCATGCATGACGAACACTTTGTAAAGATCCATTTGAGGGTTATATTAGCTGTGTAAACTTTGTTTAGGTGCTGTATAAGGCAAGCGCAAGCTCCGTGGGCGGAGAGCACAAGATTTAAAGGGGCCGAAGCATAAATCGGCGCGTTTATAATGATGCCCCAAAATAGGCAGTTAAAAAAATTAATAAAAAAAAATCTATGGGGTATTTTGAGCTGAAACTTCAGACACATTCAGGGGACACCTTAGACTTATATTACATCTTTTAAAAACATGTTCTAGGGGACCTTTAATAAATATCCTGAAATGTGTTCTTAGTCGGTGAAGGACGGAGTATGTGTCGTTCAAATCTGTATGAACTGGAAAAAGCTGTGCAGTTTCACAAAGCCTTCATTATAATTCACATAAGAAAAAACATTAGCCTGTATATCGCAATGTCCCTGAAATTATTGTTTTGCTAAATTAAGCTGGTCTTTAGGCTAATGCACAAACAACCCCACACCATTTAAACAAAAATGCATTGTTTGATTATCCACACCAGGAGGGTCAGTTCTTCATGTAGAGGATTGAATTATGAATTAAATGATTCATGAAATGTGATTACTTTATCACCATATATTAGAAAGGAAATGAAAACGATGTATCAGAACCATTTTAATTTAAATAAAATAGCAAGACGCACTACAGAAGTTCTTATTGGTTTTTATAAGCCATGTTGGGTGCAGTTGTTTTATAACGAAATGACACTGCAATAGGCTAATGTGTCTGCCTGGTTAATTTAGTTTTTATGAAACTTTCTTGGTCTGTACTACATTGCAAAACATAATGTCAGACTTTTTCCTCCACTTAATTTCACGAAAACATGCTGTATCTCTTTATTTTAAAGAGAAGAAATCTTGATCTTCTCCGAGACCTGATACTGATGTCCATTTCATGAGCAAATCTTTTGGGACGATTCTTTTCAATCAACTGGTTCACAAATAACACTGAATAGTTCATTTGTGAATTTGACTGATTCTGAAGATTAAACTTGCAGCAGTTAACAAGCGAGTCAAGTGAACAATAAACACTTGATTTGGTCTTGTCCCACTCAAATGAGCCAAGATCCGGGAGTAATATGATATTCTCACATCAAGTGTTCACCTAATAATTCATGATAAAGTCAGACTGACCTCTAACCCATTATAGGTCTATCTTACATGTGTCACATTAGAAACCTCTCTTTTACTGGAGTAATATTTTAGTGTTTCTCTACTTTAACTTAAGTACAGTGTTTGTGTACTCCGTCCACCATGAATAAACATTTCATAATTATTTTCTCTTGCCATTGCGGGACGTAGGCTAATGTTGTATTTTCTGTGCATTATAGAGAAGACAACTCCATTGTCAAACACATTTCCTATTATTTATGCCTATGAAAGACGACCGAGCCAATCAGAGTAAGTATGGGGCGGAGTGACATGTGTAGCCCCGCCCCATTCTGCAGGCTGCAGCCAGGTCCTTCTCGAAATATCAGCAGTCTTATTGTCAGGTTTATGTTCTGTTACCTGGAGCTTAAATTTTGACATTCTGTTCTGTTTCTTTTAGTTCCTGTTTCCCCGTTCTGTTTAGTTTCGATTTCATGAGTTAATTATTTTATGTCCTCGTTTGATTCTAAAGTTGCATATTAGTTTCACATGTCTAGTTTGCCTTCCTTTGTTCTACCCATTTTGTTTCAGTTGTTCTTGGTCAGTTCTTGTTTATGAATTGTATGGTTTGCGTTATTCTCCTGCATGTTTATTCAGAGTGTTTGATTATTAATAAAGCCTGTTTTGTTTTTTAATCTTCGTGCCAGCTGACCACATGGTAACATATATTTATATAGCAAAAAAAAAAAAAAAAATTTTTTAAATGCAGAATATTATCACATATTGTAATACTGAGCCACGACAGCCCCAATTCATGGTCCAATGCATCTCTGTTTGGCTGGAATTAATAATCATAATCGGTTCTATTGCTTCATCTTGTTTATTGATTCAATTACAGTTTTCTTATTAAAAGGTTTAGTCTGAATGTTAGGCCTATATGGTTTATGTCTTACTAATTTCTTTGGTACAATGGATGAATAGAGTTCTCAAATTAAAATTTAGATACACTGCCGTTTAAAAGCTTTGATCAATTTAATGCATTCTTGCTGCTAAATCAAAGTATTAATTTCTTTCAAAAAATATTTTTTTAATTATATTTTAATTTTATATTGTGTACTTCGTAATACTAGGTAAATAAGCAAATTGTTAACAGCAGCTTTTCCTCTGTTGAGCTGAATGGTTCTTAAAATGGTAAGTAACAGTTTCAGTTTTATTTCCACTTGAGCCTGGTACGGCACGGCACAATTACAAACCGTTCTCAGCCCAAGATTCTCGGCACGGTTGTGTATGGTTATGCAATGAGAACCGTTCGGCCTGATGGTGGGAATGTTTACATCCATATTTATAGGAAACATAATAAAATATTGCTCTGACTGTTTTTGGTTTTTTAAATTGGTGTCTGAAGCATGAAATATCTTATTTTCACAATTTAATCTGATTTCAGTCTCCAAAACTGTAATTTTTCCATGCCAATGATCTGTGTTCTGTCTTAATAGGATATGAGGAGTCCCAGGTTTGCTTATAAAAAGGAGCCACAGAGTAATTTGGAGATTTTAGATGTGTTGACAAAGTATGCCTTCCCCCTGTCCAATGAGCTGGTACGTCATGGTTCCAGTCAGAGCAGTGATTGGTTTGAGTGCAGTTGGTTCATGGATCCTCAAATCAATTTGCTCCTTTTTCTCTTCTAGTCCCTATTCGCCTTCCAATACAAAGAGCAATTTCCTGGGGATGGATGGAAGGTTTATGATCCAGTGGCTGAGTATAAAAGAATGGTGAGACTTGCACGTTGCTTAAAAAAAAATAGTAGAGTTGTCTGACTGAAAACATGAAGTCAGAATAATACTGCTTCATTCAGCCTCTTTGTAGTTTCTCCTTTCTCATTTTTCTGTCCCCACACTGTCTGCAGGGTTTGCCAAATGAGAGCTGGACCATCAGTAAGATCAACAGTAATTATGAAGTGTGTGACACTTACCCTGCTCTGCTCGTTATCCCAACAAGTATTACAGAGGATGAAGTCAAACGAGTGGCCTCTTTCAGAGTGAAACATCGTATACCAGTAAGTGAGCGTGTGTGTCTATGGGCTGTGCAGTGTTACCTTACAAATCATCTTTTTTTTCCATCTTTTATTTGATTTTACACATTGGGTTGTTACCACGTAATATTAGTTGCAAATAAACTACCATTCAAAAGTTTGGGGTCAGTAATAATTTTTTAAAAGAAATTAATACTTCAGCAAGACATTTAAAGACATTTATAATTTTACAAAAGATTTTTACTTCAAATAAATTCTGTTCTTTTTGAACTCTCTATTCATTAAAGAATCCTGAAAATATACATATAATAACTATGGGATTTTTGGATGTTACCATTTCAAAGTGCATCCGATTCTACACTTTTTAGATTTTCTTATCCCAGACATTGTTAAAGATTTAATCCCTGCCGCCAAGATGCTCCTCTTTCGGTCACGGATCATGGAAAGTGAAACTTAACTCTGTCACGGGTGGTTGGATTTATTCACGCACATTAAAAATATTTATTAAAAGTCTGTCTTTTCACATTTTTATTTACAGTATTATCATAATAGGCTGTATATTAACCTATTGGGAGAAAACCGGTAGGTCTATGTAAAATCAGATATTGAGCACCCCCATATCTCGTCTCATAACACCTCTGCGAAGATTCGACTGTGAGATTGGAAGTTGAATCAGGCTCCTCCTATCGAAGCATCGAATCATCAACTATTCAGGGTCACCCCTGATAAATAAATATATATGTATATACGTCATGGTTCAGTACATACAGTCAGACGAAGAATAGTGTATCTAAAAATAAATGGCAACTGAATTTAATAGTTTGGGCTCTGTTGTAACCTTTAATATTATAGTAATGTGCAAGAAAGGGATCACTGTATATAGTTTACAGCATTAGCTTAGATAAAAAATGTTAATGGTAATTGAATTCATTTAAAGAGACACAATTTGTTCAATAAACCACTGTTTAATAAAAAGAAGAAAAAAGACGCAATTTTATGTTTCGTTTTCTCCCCCCTGCTGTACAGAACACGTACCTAACCGTGAATTCAATACTGAGGTACATACCGAACCGTAATGTTTGTGTACCGTTACACCCCTAATATACTGTAGGTATGTGTGTGTGTATATATATATATATATATATTTATATCTATATTAGGGGTGTAACAAATGCAGAATGCAAGAACGACATGATGACATCACGAAAATGCTAATTGACGCATGACGTCAAATAGCGACCTTTAGGGCAGGCTTTAGCTGGTTGTCTGCAACAACTGCGGTTAGCGTTAGATCAAACAACTGCAATCAGATGGTTTTTTTTATTAGTATGACAAGCCTATTTCAGACATCTGTATCAGGTAAAACACAGACAAACTGGGAAAAAAACCCACCAAAATAAAAGAAGCAAAAAAACTATTTAAATAACTGACACTTGAGCATTCAAAAGCAGTCTGGACTTCTGTACATCATGTTCTCTTTCAGGTCCTCTCATGGATCCACCCAGAAACTCAGGCCACTATAGTGCGCTGTAGTCAGCCCATGGTGGGCCTGACAGACCGCCGGTGTAAGGAGGATGAGCATTACCTCCAGACCATCATGGATGCCAATGCACAGTCCCATAAACTCACCATATTTGATGGTCGGCAGGGGAACGTGGCTGATAATCACAAGGTAAAAGTGATTTCCTTGACTGATATTTTTTCAGTTCAGTTCATCAATGTTGCAGAGTGAAGGGAAATCCAGGAAAAAGATTTTTATGTGTCTTTCACACATAACGCACACACTCACATGTTGTTTTCCACAAATGTAGTTTTGAATTATTGAGTAGCCATCTGTTCTATCTCCAGATCCTCTCAGGAGATTAAAATGGAAGCTGTAAATCTTCTCTATTTTCTCTACCTATTTTCTGCTCTTTCATGCCTCAGGCTAAAGATGGAGGTTATGAGAATAAAAATTTCTACCCCAACATGGAGCTGAAATTCCTGAAGATCCCAAACATTCATGTTATGAGAGAGTCTCTGCGTAAGCTGAAGGAGGTGGTCTACCCCATCATTGATGAACAGCGCTGGCATTCAGCCATAGATGCCACACACTGGCTGGAGCACATACGGGTAAACAGCATATCTGATATTTAGCCAACAAATGATGCAAGGCCTTTCTGACACCGTTTCTACACCAGACACAACCATTGTCACATCGCTCCACACTGGACATGACAAAATGACCATTGCAAATCCATTTGTCCTTTTGTGTCAGAAGTAGCACGAGCACATGGAGTACATCAGAAATAGAATGGGGGATCAGTTTACTGTTGGGACTTTGTTGTGTCGCGCTGCTCCACATCCAGTGTAGACAGCATCGCTGATTATAATGAACTCTATTTTCTTTTGTCTTGTCACGCCGCTCGCTTCTGGTGTAGACACAGTGTAAGAAATTTTCTGAACCCTTCCATTTTTACAGAGTGGATTTAGTAGCTGTATAAAGTCAGTTCTGCTCAAAGTTTACGGGTGTCCCAGAAGAGTGGGAATCAGAAAGCAAGACAATTAGATGCTTTTATAGCAGTTGACTGTCTCTCTCTCTCTCTCTCTCTCTCTCTCTTTGTAGCTTTTGCTTGCGGGTGCAGTGCGGGTTGCAGATAAGGTTGAGTCGAGTAAGAGCTCTGTGGTGGTGCACTGCAGTGATGGCTGGGACCGCACAGCTCAGCTCACCTCTTTGGCCATGCTGATGCTGGACTCTTACTTCAGGACTCTCAGGGGCTTCCAGGTGCTGCTGGAGAAGGAATGGATCAGCTTCGGTCACAAGTTTGCTGCGGTGAGAGATGCTGAGTGTGTCAGTGATATGGGGGGCGGGGTAGAAAATCGAATATAGCCATATGTAAACTGTGCCTGAGTGTGTAATACTAGGCCTGATATATAATATTATATTTTTTCTTTTAAAAGTGTCTTATGCTCACTCACTGTTCATTTATTTGATCAAGAATACAGTAAAAACAGTAATATTGTGACATAATATTACAATTAAAAATAACTGTTTTCTATTTTAATATATTTAAAAATGTAATTTATTTCTGTGATGGCAAAGCTGAATTTTCAGCAGCCATTAGTCTTCAGTGTCACATGATCCTTCAGAAATCATTCTAATATGCTGATTTGATGCTCAAGAAACATTTATTATTATTATCAATTTTTAAACAGTTGTGCTGCTTAACACTTTTGTGGAAACCTTGATACAGTTTTTCAGAATTCTTTAAATAGAAAGTTCAAAAGAACAACATTCATTCGAAATAGAAATATTTTGTAACATAAATGTATTTACTGTCACTTCAGATCAATTTAATATGTCCTTGCTGAATAGAAGTATTATTTTCTTTGAAAAAAAGAAAAGAAAACTCACTCTCATCTCTCTATATCATAGCGTGTTGGTCATGGAGATGAAAATCATGCAAACTCTGAGCGCTCGCCTCTATTTGTGCAGTTTATAGACTGTGTTTGGCAAATGATGAGACAGGTAAACTGTACCTTTATTATCTAATCACAAACTATTTTCATTTATAATAAAATTTTATTTACAATTTTGTTATGTGTGTGATTTATCATTGAGCCAAATTCCTATGAATATGAATTGCCATGAAATGGATACTGATTTTTTTGGAACTCACTATGGCTGTCTTTATAATGTGTTCTCAGTTTCCCACTGCCTTTGAGTTTAATGAGCTCTTCCTCATCACCATCCTGGATCACCTCTACAGCTGCCTGTTTGGTACATTCCTTTACAACAGTGAACAGGAGCGAGTGGAAAAGGCATGTACCATTGTGCCAATCCAGGGGGAGGGTGGAGTTTCGGTCACCTACATGTGGCATAGCTGATTTTTTTTATTTATTTTTTTTAATTGCTCTTTTTTTATTTTAGGAAGTGAACAGTAAGACTGTGTCTTTGTGGTCCTACATCAATAGCCAGCCAGAGGACTTCACCAACCCCTTCTATGTGGACTATGAAAACCATGTGCTGTACCCCTTGGCCACTCTAAGGCATTTGGAGCTGTGGACTGGATACTACGTACGCTGGAACCCCCGCATGAGACCACAGGTGCAAAACACATTAGCAAATATTAGGGTTAAATTAAGATCGGGTTCTTTGCCACCGTTGATTTTGCTTTGCTTACTTGAAGTTTAACCCTTAATAGCTAGTTTGGGGCCTTTTTGACCCCTCCCCCAAAAAAATTCCATTGATCCAAATGGCATGAGACTTTGTAACTTTGTCAACACTGTCTAGATCCACAAAAAATAAATAAATAAATTGGAATGATATCTGGTTGTATGTTAGCATGAAAAAAAAAGTCCCTCTCAAGATGTTCACACATTGAAATTAATGGGGAAATTAAAAACAAAATCCAACACAGAACACAAATACACACAAATGAAGTTGCAACCCTATAGCACATCCACAATGTGGAACGCTCCTGCTCACACACACGTTCACTGCTCCACCCCCCACAAATCACCCATAGACATCAATAGGAGACTAAAAAAATATAAAAAATATATATTTTATTATTTGTCAAGAAAATTCAGTTACAATGCAGAAAACACAAAATTGAAGGGGCAAAACCAAAACACATCCCTGATGGAGTAAGCACACAAATGATACTTCAGTACAAAAAAAAATCACATTGTATTGTCTGGGGTCTCTGGAAAACCCAGCATCCTGAGTGTACATTCAAAACGAGTAGCGCATAAGGGTTAAAAGACACTTAATATTCAGCAATATCATTGATTTGACTGCACTGACTAGATGATGACATCACTGTTTTCTGCAGAGCTGCTATATAGCTGATTTCGACTTTGTTTCATCATAGACAAATTTTGCAACATCGACACTGCTATTGAACGGAATTAAATTAACACTGAACTGACACTATTGTCTTCAGTAGAGCTGCTTTACAGCAGAATTTGAATTTGTCTCATATTTGAAAACAATCTGGACTGTATAAAGCACTATATAAATAAAGGGGATTTGACTTAAAGGGTTAGTTCACCCAAAAATGAAAATAATGTCATTTATTACTCACCCTCATGCCGTTCCACACCCGTAAGACCTTTGTTAATCTTCGGAACACAAATTAAGATATTTTTGTTGAAATCCAATGGCTCAGTGAATCCGCCATAGCCAGCAATGACACTTCCTCTCTCAAGATCCATTAATGTACTAAAAACATATTTAAATCAGTTCATGTGAGTACAGTGGTTCAATATTAATATTATAAAGCGACGAGAATATTTTTGGTGCGCCAAAATAACGACTTATATAGTGATGGCCGATTTCAAAACACTGCTTCAGGAAGCTTCGGAGCATAATGAATCAGCGTATCGAATCATGATTCGGATCGCGTTTCAAACCGCCAAACTGCTGAAATCACGTGACTTTTTGCGCTTTTCCGAAGATGAGTCTTACGGTTGTGGAACGGCATGAGGGTTAGTAATAAATGACAGAATTTTCATTTTTGCGTGAACTAACCCTTTAAGCCCCTTTCACACAGCACGCTGATCCCAGAAAATTGCCATAAAATTGCTAGTGCCTTCTGTGTTAATGCAAACACGTTCCGGGATGGGGACCTAGTAACATTGCCGGGATCAGTCCCTGAAGGCTCCCTGTGTGAACAACAGGCAGGACCAATGCCGTAAGGGCTGTGTCGTAGTGATGACGCTGAAGCTGAGATCGTTCGCCGGGTTAGTGGAACGGTACGCGATGCGCTGGTTTATGATTAAATCAGAAAAAAATGCACAAGTGTGATTTCACAGATCATAAGAAAACTTGAGGCACTGTGGAGACATTACACGTCAAATCCTGGTGTCACGTTACGGATCTTTACGGGATGGATGTGTGTGAACACACGCACGGATTCCAGAAAATCACTGGCAGTGTGAATGAACTCATATGATCCCTGGACACATTATCTGTGTATTTTCTGGAATCTCTGTATGAAAAGGTCTTTATTCTTCCTGAACCAAAATTTTTGGCCCTCAATTATTTATTCTGTTCTAAGACGGCCAGTTCTTAATGGGCAACCGCTACAAAAATTATGCACGTAAACAATTAGTATGGTCATTTGATTCTTGTTGACTAAAAACAAACTAGAGCTTTATTCTTAGGGAACTGAAATGTTGTGTGTGTTGACCTGTGTTCAGATGCCTGTGCACCAGAACCTGAAGGAGTTGCTGTATCTGCGTGCAGAGCTTCAGAGGAAGGTGGATGAGTTACAGAAAGAAGTATCTTCATCCCGCTCAGTCTCTTCTTCATCAGAGCATGCGTATTCTCCCTCAAATGGCGGTACACCCCTACACACCTCTGTGTAACATACATGCAATGCTCACATTAGAGAGAATTCATTATTAACAGAATGTGTGGTAGGAATCTGTAGGTAAACATGGTAATGTGATGTCTAAGTCTATTGGTCATTTGTCACTGGATAATGCTTCGGGCAGGATGTATAGAGGGCCAGCGTATATACATGTAAAAACTTGCATGAACGCCCAAAGGGAGGACAATCTGTGGAAACAATTATGTGGGAAGACTTTAAGTTGGAGTTTTATTTTGGTTGTGTTTTTTAAAGTGTAGACTTCCTTCTAAACAGAGAATCAGAGCAGCTTTTGATTGTGATTCAGTTTCTGAAAAATAGGTCAGTATTTTAACTTGCGTTTAACTTGACTTGTAAATATACTTTTTAATAATTTATAATGTTTTTTTTTTTTTACTTTGTGACAGTGTACTTTTTCTGTTGTTTTTGTGTAATAGTTTTTTTACTGCCTCAGCATTGCCTGCCTTTGTGCCAATACCTGTACACAACCTTTTAACATTCACCATCACTTTAGTTCTTTAAAAAAAATCTTACATAACATTTATCCTACCTATAAACTTGTTCATGTTTTAATATTATTTTATTAGAATTTATTAATAATAATAATAATTTGTTACATTTATATAGCGCTTTTCTGGATACTCAAAGCGCTTTACATATAGTAGGGGGAATCTCCTCAACCACCACCAATGTGCAGCATCCACCTGGATGATGCGACGGCAGCCATATTGTGCCAGAACGCCCACCACACACCAGCTTATTGGTGGAGAGGAGACAGAGTGATGAAGCCAATCAGTGTATGGGGATGATTAGGAGGCCATGATGGACAGAGGCCAATGGGCAAATCTGGCCAAAATTAATTTACTCATTCATTTTGGGTTCTTGAATATTGCTGTTGTGACACTGCCATTTTGGAACCACATATTGCAAAAAGTTTTTTTTATGTGCACACCCTAATATTGCACTACTATTGTACTTCCTGTACTACTGAAATGTATGTTTACAAGGTAAATAAGGATCATCCGATATTAACTCCTCCTGTTGATTATATTTTATATGTATAACAAATAAATGTAAATCAACTAATTTTTGGCAAAGAAAATGTTTGTCTTTGAATCGCTCCTATATTGGCACTGTTACTTTTTAATTGTAATCAAGGGTGTTTTGACTCAAGTAAAGCTTAAGTAGATTGTACAACCACTTCCACCAATGGTCTCTACGCAGCCCTGGTCATTTGAACACAGGATGCCATATAATATTTAAAAAGCCAATTACCAAAAAAAAAGATTTTTTTTTTTTTTTTCTTCTTCTTCCGAGTGTATTTGTGCAACCCTGGTTGTTCTTTCTACATACACATTTTTTTAAATTCTGTTTAAAAAAAATGACTCCAAAAACTTGCAACTGGGTTTTAAGAAAAATAAACAACCAAAAGAATCAAAGACCAGATAAATTGTTTATTGTTGGTTTCTTTATGCTGATATTTTACCACCAAGTATAACCAGTGAGATACAAATTTGAGAATTACAATGTCTAGAAGAGGATTGCCAGATATGTATAATTAGAATTAATTGTGTTTTCATTGTTCTTAAGTAGGCACTAATGAAAACAGAGATTTTATGATGGTCAATATTTCTGAAGTTCATATCGATGCTGAATTCAAGTTCATTAAATGACATAAACCTACACCATCACAGTGCGATATGTGGCAGTATCATGATGCAAGAACTAAACTGGCAGTGCAAATCAAGACACTTCAGAAACCAATTTCTTCAATTTCACATTTCTCAAGTTCATAAATAAACACAGTACACAAGAAAAAGACCTTTAATATCTACAGCTAGAATCCAAAACATGCATATCTGTACAGTTCAGCACATACACCCTTGTTTTGACAAAATTGCAACTATACTGGCCAAACGACACCAGAGAGCCCAGAGATCCTTACAAACTAAACATCCACCATATGAACTACTAGAACCCAAATGTAGATGGTCAATTGAAAGAATTAAGGAGTTTTTAACAGTCAGTTTAACAATGTGTCCAAGCAACAAATCTCAAAGCAGTTCGACAACCAGATGATAATGTTGTCGAACATATTCAAGACACTTGAATTTCCAAACAAATGTGAATTTCCACATTTGCCTGTATATTTAACTCAGCTGTTTCAAATTCATTCCACTGGATCACAATACTCACACCAAAGTCAAAGAGCATGCAAAAAGGCAAAACCATCACATTTCATCTTTGGTGTTCTTCATTTCTGACAAGTGTAGCACCAAAAACGCTACATTGTTCTGGTAGCCAAAGCAGTAAAAAGAGCTACATTCAGCTAAAATTCAGTTTGTTCGCTTTCACCCTGGATACTGTACAAAAGCCTTATTAGAACGTGCCGTAAAGTACCAGGGAACATTCTGTGCCTAGTTTCTGACATCATTACCATTTGCAAGACTTGTAAATCTACTTTATCTTGGGCATGTGAGTTAACAATATTTCAGAAGTGTTCAAACTGCAATAGAGTGTTAAGGTGCGGTCACATTTACCAAATTTCCAGTCATTTTATTAGGAATAGACAATGGACCTTGATTCAGAGTTCAGTGAATGTGACAACACCTTTAAACTAGAACAACGTACTTAACCTGGTACGTCTGGTTTGTAGACATTCAAGTGAGGCAGCCCTTCTAACTAGTGCTGTGTTAGTAAGCTAGCGTGTCTTCCCTAATGTTAGAGTGGTAAGGCATTGGGAAGGAAAGCACCATTGGCAAGGGCTTAGGTTGAAAGTAACAAAGGTGCACCTGAATTCACAGTGACGAACAACAACTACAAGAAAATCTGGAGGATCTCAAGTAGGGGAGAAGATGGTAAGGACTGAGCTGCTGCTTTCCAATCCAGTTTTGCTAGTTCCAGATGGTGGCCTTCCAAATTAGAAGAAATTAAGGGTCTTGTCAAGCTCTGTGGCACAAACGCCAGACCCAAATAGAGTGGGGAAAATTAGCAAAATGGGAAAGCAGCTAGGGACTCATTAAGGCAATAGCAAAACTAGGAAGGGTGCAACAGGTCTCTAAAAGTCTCAAAGCTAAAGCTCAAACATGCTACAAACGATACAAACACTAAGCTAGGGCGAAAAACTACTCCCCATAATTCAAAACGAGTGGGGGGCACAAACATTTATGTACATTTACTGCTACAAGTGTAAATAGAGATACACTGATACAACGGTTTGAGTACAAACTTGGAAACGGTACGCGATTTACAAGCACATTAATCCCTTAAAATCCCGGAAAAGGCAATCGATCAGAATTAGCGGTACGAGAGTTTACTACACTGCTTAAGTATTGCGCTAACATGAAAACACAACTTTTTGGTTACTTTCACCCACAAGTTACTTCACGCTAATGTATCTAGTCATTCTGATCACGTCGAAATCATCTATTCCTCAAAAGGAATCGCAACCACCGACATCCAACTAACACACACAAAAGCGGTTTCTTCATCAACACGCGTCACATCTTCACAGTTATACCCATTTTAGTCATCTTTTAAAAAAGCAAATTAGAAGGAAGCAGCTGTCGGTTAGTTTCTGACTTTAGTTGTTCGTCAATTTTTTTTCTCTCAAAAAGTCACTCTAGTAAAAAGTTAGCTAAGACACAAAAACCTGCATATATGTGTAACAATCTTTTCACATTGCTCTGTGAAAGCAAGGCAAATATATACAGATCATAAACAAACAAAGAACCCTTCACAAATCCTTCATCATCTTGCGGATTCAACAACTGTCTTGCTGTTAAAACATAAGAGGAACACACTTATAAAAGCATATTTCTATGATTATCCAATCAGCTGTTTTTGTAAACCTTGGATTAATCAGTTGTTTCATTGTTTAATATGCATTTGTGCACAATAGGAATGATGAGCTAATTTGACAAACGGAAAGACTGTAGTGCAGTATGTGTGGGACTTTTTGTATGGGCTCCATAAAAAGACCCAAGTGTGATTTCTCAGGTCTAAAATTCATTTTTAAGTGTATTCCATTTCATAGCGATATTATTGCAAACAGGCTTACTAGCATTGTTGCATGTGAACAGTTGGAATATAATAAATTAAAGGATATTACACTATGTTTAAGGTTGATTCAACAGTCACATTGGTACTTAAAAAAGGGTGTTGTGGTGCAAATGTCCAGGGAAATACAGTGGCATTTAAATAGGAGAACAATGATTTAGAATTGCGCCCTCTTCAGTTTGGACGATGCTTTTCAGATTACACAGCATTTTCCTCTGTTGGCGGCTCAGCGTTGGGAGGCTGGAGAAGAGTTTGTTGAACTGGAGTAGGACGGAAAATAACGTAATTATCATTTTGCATGAAAATAATTATTCAGCATTTTATGACCTTATAAAAATAAAAGCAGACTAAATTGAAGATGCAATTAAAAAGGTTTTTCTATTATTGAACATTTTTGGATGGAGAATAATTGTGTGATAAATATGCTAGCGAATAGGGTATTTCTACAATGGCACTTTTGTTTTTGCATCCATGCCAGTAAGTGTCAATCTAAGTTCATGGTTGGGCACCATCAAATCAACAAAATAAAGAAATTAGCCTCGTAAACAAGGGTCAGTACCTTGTGGCTCCTGTGCGACTACAGCATCTGGGGCGTCTGCCTTCACCATATCTGAATTCAGACTCTCTGTGGAGGGATGAAGCACATGATAAGGAACAAATGAAAGAAGTACAAGCTGTGTTATACAGTTAAGAAGGAAATGTGTTTCCTTACGCTGTATGCTGAAGCACAACTTCTTCTTCTGGTAGGAGATGTAGCCGCTCACTGCACCAACCAGAGCCATGCCAACAGCGCTCACAATACCAGCGATGGTTCCAGTCTCAGCCATGGTGTCTAGGGATGAATACATAAGCCACTCTTAAAAGATCTAACTGGACCAAATGAGTAAATCTATACAAAATGTTCTTCTAATATCGCTAAATAATATTTAACTCGCTCATACCATAGTTACTGTCATCAGCAGGATCCAAATCATCCCCACTACTGGCACCTTTTCCACCTGTAGAAATGTGAACACTGAAATGACACTTCTGTAGTTGGCCAGTCATTGTTGCTTATATTTGACAGGCGGTTTAAGTCACCTTTGCCTTTGTCGGGTTTGTAGGAGTTATCATTGCCCACATCCAAAAGGTCATCGTCTGAGAATGAACTACCTGAGATGTTAGGAAAGACCATTAGCTTGGGAACAACACTCATGGGTTAGTCTTGGGTTTACTAATCCTATTAGCTTTCGATTAGAGACCCAGATCTAAGATCTAAAGGTGAAGCTTTTGTTATCCCAAATGAAATGAAAAAGATGAAAAAGCCCAGCACCCTGCAAGAAATAGAAAGCCGAGCTGTCGATTAGGGCTGGGCAAAAAAAAAAAAAAAAAANAAAAAAAAAAAAAAAAAAAAATGCTTGAAAAAAAATGATCTCGATTTCTATATCGATCCTCAAAATGGATCGATAATTTTCTGTGTTTAATATACAATCCTATTATTTCCAATCTTCTCCTCTAGATGCCCATCTCTTATTTATCTTGCACTATGATACAATGCTTTTTGACGCTCTTTTAATGCAGTTCAACGGCAGCAGTGAGCGAACCTTTGCTAAAATATATCAAGTCTCATGTAATCGCTCAATCAGTGTTTCAACCGCTCAAACCGTCTCAAGACATCAGTGAAACACCTTGAAAACAATGTCACGGAGCAGTCATTTACCTCAGGAAAGTCATTCATGGTCCATAGCTTGTTAATTATCTAAAAAAATAACTCTGAAGAGGAGTATTTTGCGATTTTTTTTTTATACACTGTATTACATATTCATTATATTTTTAGTTTTTACTTAACCCGTTCATGATGTCACAATAATGTATTGTATGTATGAATAAATCTGTCATGAAAACACTTTTCAACTTGTCAATTTTTTTGACAGGCAACTTTTAAATTATAATATTTTGACAACAAAATTTAAAAGCAGAGATTTATTTTTTATTAACCCAATAAAACTAAAAATGTCTTTTTTTCTGGATCAAAGCAAAATAATGGAGCAGGTCACTGAATTAATATTATTTTTTATTATTATTGATTATTATCTGAAAATAAATAGCATGAATGTAATCATTTAGGCTCTGTTGTTAAATGTAACCTTAAATATTATAGTGAAGTACCAAGTAACAGGGTTCCCTGTATAGCTCACACCATTAGCTGAGTTTTTTTTTCCTTGGACCCCTGTGGTGAAAATCTAGTTTTTAATGTTTATATGTCTATGTGGTGTTTTTAATATGCTTTAAGACAAACCGTGTGCAAATTTATAAGTCAACACCATTGCTAAGTTTTTTCTCCTTAAAACTACAGTGCACCAATCCTGTCAACATGCGGGCGGGCTTTAACATATCATTAATTATGCCGCGAAGCAGGCGTGTCTCAAAAGAAGCCAGGTTATCCCGGTATATTTTTCTTGTTGATATGAAAAATCGGGTACATTTAGCAATGTAGTGGGTGAATTATGTATATGATGTATAATACAATGTTATGATGAACTATATGTCTTTCTCCACTGACGTTCTAAGTTGTTCAAAGCATTTCTAATGATGCTGATTTTAGAAGACTGAGACTGAGATGGTGAATGGGTACATAGTTTGTGTGTAACATTAGCAACACAAGCAAAAGGCTGATCATATTAATTACCGTTATGTGTACGATGTTGTAGAGAGCGATACAAAAAAAGCATTAACATTCTGATACATCGACATGTAGATGAGCTTGTATAATTCAGTCTTCTTCTTCTGAATCAGTTTCTGGTTCAAACATATATGGCTGAATAAAATCAGTATTTCCACTTGCCATCGTGTAGCATTTACTACAGTAAAGTTGACAGAGTGGATCTCTGAGCTGGTGTGAGTGAGTGGAGGCGGGGCTAATTTGCATATTCATAGATCTGCGTATTCTAAAAGCAAGAGGGTAGAGTTACAATCAAGCTGTTTTAAGGCATGGGGGTTTTTTTCACAGTAAAAAATGTTTAAATGTGTCATTTTGGTAATCAAAGAGGAGTTTTAAGGGATACAATTATTGACTACAGGGGGACTTTAAGAAAAATTGACACTGTACCTAAAATATTTCTGAATGAATCAAATTGAATATTGAATCAAGATTGGAATCAAGTGTTATCCAATCGAGAGCTCGTTAAGCAGAATCAGTTTGTGAAATATGTATTAATACCCAGCCCTACTGCTGCATGCAATCCAGAGAAAGCAATGGAACAAGCAATCTGATTGATTCAACTCAAAATCCATGCAAAGTTAAGATGCAAGAGATCAGGAGCCATGGTGGTCACTAGGTTAATACTTCAATCCCTAAAAGCCTTGCGCCGAAATCAGAAAGCCGATTAGTTTTTAATTATGGTGAGATCAGCTTTGATTTGTGGGTACAAAAGTTGATTCTTCTAGCCAAGAAGATAGAGGAAGAGGGTGGCAGAACTATGTTACTCTATTTCTTACCACCTCTGCTATTGGGTTTGCCGTCATCACGGCCCCCTCCTCCGAAGTCTTTATCTGCCAGGAACAGGAGATGCCATCAAGCCTGGCTAGCTTGGGTTAATCCACGTTGATTAGCAACATAGTAGTTTCACAGTGATAGATTGTAAGGACAATATTATTGTCTTACTTTATTGTGTGATTCCTTTGGCTATGCCTTTGATGACTTTCAAGATTACACGGCTTTTACAGAAACTGGATGATGCACAACATGTTATGATGTTCAGAAAACAGAGGTCTTAAAGGGATAGTTAATCCAAAAATGAAAAATATCGCATGGTTTACTCACCCTCAAGCCATCCTAGGTGTATATGGTTATCTGACTATATAAATATATCACAATCAGAGATATATTTAAAAATATCCTTAGTCCTCCAAGTTTTATAATGGTTGTGAATGGGGGCGCAGCATTTTGAAGCCAAAAATAATGCATCCATCCAGTAAAAAAAAGTATTCCATACGACTCCAGGGGTTTAATAACGCCTTCTGAAGCAAAGCGATGCTTTTTTGTAAGAAAAATATCCATATTTAAAACTTTATAAATTCAAATAACTAGCTTCCGCCGGATGACCGTACGCTGAATGCGCAAGTCGACTTGCACCAAATGAGTAATCCTCTGATGCAATGTATGACGCAGGATGTTGGAGTATTGTAAACTTAGATGCCTCTCATGGTTCAAACGAATAGGGCTGTGCAGCAAATTTAAGCTCCTCTTCTCTTATATCGAAATCCTCTGAAATTTCTCTTTAAAAATGATCATTTTAGACTAATAATCCGTGACCGGTGATTTGTTTTGCTCTATCCTCTGCGCCTCAGCGTTCGTCATTACGTTGTGTGTCAGGTCAAAGAATACTCTTCCACCACAAATCGACTTGCGCATTTTGTTCAAAAGTTTTAAATATGGATATTTTTCTTACAAAAACGCATTGCTTCGCTTCAGAAGACCTTTATTAACCCTCTGGAGTCATATGGATTACTTTTTTTTATATGGATGGATGCATTATTTTTTACTTCAAAACGCCGCCCCCCATTCACTGCCATTATAAATCTCTGATTGTGTTCGTCTGAAAGAAGATAGTCATATATAACTAGGATGGCTTGAGGGTGAGTAAATCATGGGATAATTTTCATTTTTGGGTGAACTATCCCTTTAAACTCAACTTTCTTTCTTCTGAGAATCTGCCATTTGGACCTACTACCCTATTTTTGCTTTTGTATCTCTTTTTGGAGAGACAGCCTTTTGAGAGGAAAAGTTTCATTTCAGCTCACCATTTCCTTTTCTCTTCAGAATGTAGAAAAAACCTCAGAATGAAACTCAGAATGAAATGAAACTGTTTATGTTTGCCTAAACCATTCATCAAAATGAGTAGTTTATTTCAACTCAGTTTTGCAGGCTATCTGAAGGTGGCAAATTTTAGATTATTTTTTGCGGCAGATTTTGAAATCTTGAAGCCAGCATTATTCTTATTAAATTACTTTATTCTTATTAAAGATGAATGACTGAACCACTAAATTGCACAAACGAAATATGGAGAAGAAAATACATACCGCCTTTGCCAGAGTCTTTGCCATTTCCTTTTATGTCATTGTTGGGATCCAGGGCATCTTTAAGATCAAAGTCCTCCAAACCTGTCAGCCAAAATAATTACTCACTACATTACAAATGGAATACGCACAGAACAAATTGTAATTTTAATACAGCTAAGTGACAATGAAAAACAAATGTTTCTGTGTAATATTATATATGAATGTTTGAAACAAAATAAAATGTTTAAATGCTTCAAATGAGGTGAAGATGGAACCCACACAAAGTCACAAGACAAGATGACGATGAAGACAAATGCAAAAGATGCCCATGTGATCATAATGTGCTATGATACTGGGGTATAAGACATACCCCATATTTTGACAAAGATTTGAGTCATAAAAAAAAGAAAAAGATTTGAGTCGACATCCACCAGCAAATCGGTGCTTGTGGCCATGACTTATTTTATCTGCTGTAATTCTATTATCAATTTTATTGCATGAGTACAAGCTAAATTACTTAAGCAGAGCGGCTGAAGAAAGTCATGGTTTTTATTTGATGTAAGCTGTATGAAAGGCATGCATTATATAATGATGTAATACTAGGGACTTTCTCTTTCTTCTGAATATAGAAGAACATTAGAGCATTATAGAAAATGATCCTTGATCGCAATTATTTACTAGCCTCAACCAAAATAAACTCGAACGTGATTTTTGGCCAATGTTTAAAATTTGCTTTGTATGCACAAATATTCATGCAAACACGCACGGACAAACACGATGAACACTTCTACAGGGGAACTGACAGCACGGTACAAACCAGACTGGTCTTTCTGAGGAGCAACAGAGGTTCGGAGAGGATTATGGGTTGTTCGGGGCAACAGGCCCGGCCGAATGGTGGCGTCAAATAAATCAGTGTATGTCTCTTCTGTTAGTGGAGGTTAATATGTTAGTATTGTACAGAAATTCACATTCAGAGGGTGCTGGGTATTCAAACCTATGACGAAGAGTGATTAGTGAGCACCAAAATTAATAACAAAAAGTATTTGGGAGATTTTGCAGCATTCAATGTTCAAAATAGACTTCGCCCCAACCTAAACTGTCCCATACAATGTTTTTTGGACCATAAATAAATATATGAGATCTATCAGGATAAATGACTCAGCATAACACATTATATAAAAACTATGGCCTGGTTTCACAGACAGGGCTTAGACTAAGCCAGGATTAGGCCTTAGTTCAATAAGGACATTTAAAGCTGCAGTCCGTAAGTTTTGCCTCTTTGTCACCATCTCTATTTGAAACCTGCAATTGCAGTTATTTGCGAAATTATCATCTTTATGTGCGTTGTGGATTGGCACAGCTCCTCGGCGGATGAATCTAACGTTTGCCGTCAGTCACGGCACCGGTGTGGATAGTGTATTTCAGAATCACAGATTCTACGTCTTAGAAGTATGACCAAAATAAGAATTTTCACCGGAAAATGTTATCTGAACAAGTAAGTAACATGTCTGCCACTTTTGTTCTGACCAAGTGAGAAAAAAAGCAATAAATCACACTGCCAATGGTGATTAAGTCTAACGATCGCTTAGCTTGGAAACGATAAATTTAATTATTCCAGCTGCTGTGAGAAAAGGCTATAAATGATCTGCCGTCTGTAGCATCCTCACATGCCTTATAGCCTACTAGCTGGGACTCCTTCTTTATGTAAACATACGTGACGTAATGACGCAAAGACGAACGGCCGCATGCTCAAATTTCCAGCGGAAACCCACCAGTACCATGCGGATTAGGAAACATTATTACAAGCTTATCGTTGTGAATCGGGCTAAGGTAAGGAGACCGTTTTGAACATTGGCTGGTTATGTATTTGCTCAAAAATTGATTTTGAATAATTTTTTACCAAAAAAAGTTACTGACTGCAGCTTTAAGTAGGTTTCATAAATGTGCCTTAGAAAAAAAAAAAACATTACTGGTGTGCATCTTGAAACAAAACAATGACATTAACATATTTTAAGATATGTCAGTGCAAGTTGATTTCAGTTAAAACAGCTCAAACATGCATTTTAGTCTGGGCCTAGCTGAAGCCTTGCCTACAAAACCGGGGGTATATGTTTTAGCACTCAAAGATACCAACAGCTCCGGTGTTTATTGAAGAAGGTTAGTAAGGGGATTTGATTTGTGTTCATTTTAAGCAGAACAGACAGCTGGGATACAGTAAGTGCCTCTCACCTGTTTGTTTGGGCTTTGCTGGTTCCTTGATTGTGGGCTTAACAGGTTTAGGACTGGGTTTCACTGTTGAACAAATGAACAACTTTCAGATTTTTTAAATCAGGTTTTAAATTCCATTAATCCCATTTAAATTCCATTAATTAAAAGTCATAAAAGTTGATGAAGGATCGCATCATTTAAAGGTGAAGTATGTTGTTTCTGCAACACTAGTGGCACCTAGCAGAATCACAAAAATACAGCATATTTTGCAAACGCTCCTTTTGCCCAAGTGGTGCTCACTTGGGCAATGCGACATGACATCCAGTTCAACCTCTCTAGACGTAATGGGTGGAGCATGACCTAGTTCATCTACACCTCTGTGAACCTAATGTGTGGTGTTACGTTTACCGATAGGGTTATGGGTAGGGTTAGGGTGAGTTGGAACGATTAGCTCCCCCATTACGTCCAAGCTCCACCCATTGGCTCTGCAGTGAGCAGCCTCTCCTTTTGCACATCGTGCCTCCCTCAACTCAAACATCACAAACAGGCTACTTTTAATAAAAGGTCCAACATATTAGGAAAACTTTTAGCTGTGTTGCTATGTGTCATGAGTAGGCTAATGTAACAGAGGCCAGTTAGCGAGAGCTGTGTAGGTAAATCTCACTCCCCTGATCTCAAGAGGCGCACTAGCAACAAACACTAGAGACTGCAGTCTTTAGTGTCCTTGTTAGTGAGCCCACCTCCCATGTCGGAGACACTGGTTCGAGTTCCGCTCGGAGCAGGGCGTGTAGGACCGGAGGGCTTACATTGGTGCCGTGACCCGGATGGGAGTGAGGTTTAGGGGGGTAAGTGTAATGAAAGCCAGCTAGTGAGAGCTGTGGAGGTAAACCTCATTACCCTGATCTCAAGAGGCACACTAGCGACTAACGCTAGAGACTGCAGTCTTTAGCATCCTTGTCCTCCCAATGCTGAAGATGCCGGTTTGAGTTCCGCTCGGAGCGGGGCAAGTAGGACCAGAGGGGTTACATTGGTGCAGTGACCCAGATGGGAGTGAGGTTTAGGGGGGTTATTTTAATGGAAGCCAGCTAGTGAGAGCTGTGAAGGTAAACCTCACTCCCCTGATTAGGCCTGTCGCAATAATCAATATATCGACTTATCGCGGAATATATGTATATGACCTCAATCAAATTTGGTGACGGAATATATCGCCCATTATGTTTACATGATGATGAATGTCACCAACATTTTGCCGATCATGCTGTCATCTGCAGTTCCTACACAGAGCAGTCATCGAAAGGTGAAAAAAGGCATTATTTGAAGCGTTATAGTGTTTTGCTGACAACTACAAATGTCCAAATGCTCTCGAATCCACTGTTCCAGTGCAAATATAAATGTCACAGTGCAAAATAGTGCACACAAAAAGTAGTTATCGTGACAGGCCTACCCCTGATCTCAAGAGGCACACTAGCGACTGACTGCGTCCTCCAATGCTGAAGACGCCGGTTCGAGTCCCGCTCTAAGCGGGGCGAGTAGGACCGGATGGGTTACATTAACACTCTCGAAAGCTCTGAATGTGGTGCCCGGGAAGTTTAATGTTTACACTTTTGGGGGAGATAAACCCATGAATGGCATACTAATAGCACTGTGAACAATAAATTGAGTTAAGAGAATGTATTTTAACATAAATCTTACATACTTCACCTTTAATTTTAACCCTTGTGTGACCTTATGGACATTTTTGTCTTTTTCAGTTTCATTCTTTTGATCATTTTGCCCGTGTTAATGCCAGCTGCATACATTTTGGCACAGGTGTGTATTTTTATTGGAATTTTACTATTTCACCCCCATTTCCTTTAAAAAATCTATTTTGCACTAGGTACACAAAATAGTTTCACTCAGAACCTTTTGGAAAAAAATGTTCCCTTTTGAAACTGCAATTTTTTATCCAAGGGCCATTTAACTACAAATTGTTGCCATCTTTGTTAATAGGCTTTTACTCTATTGGCAAGACTTCAAAATTTAAATTTTTACTATTTTTTACCAGATGGTTCCATTTTCTCAGGTTTGGCCTATAAAAAAGCAAATACTTACTTTATTCTTGTTTTCTGCTTATTCATATTATAGAGCTAGTTGGATAAATTATGAAACTATAATTGTGTGGGTGTGTTGATATAGATTGATAGTCAGAGTGTGGTTTGTATATGTGCAATAAAAAAAATTGTGTATGTGTGCGTGTGCTTGTAATATTTGAGAGAGGAAAACTGCAAATCACAAATTCAAAACTGTGTATACCAGTAGAGTTTTGCTGGCATCTAATGGGAAAAATGTGGTACTGGCCCAAACAAAATCTTACTGAAAGCTAATTTTTTGAGATATCAACCTTAAATTTGGAACACAACTTGTTTAGATTTATGGCTTTGATTTTCTAGCAGTTTTAGAGTTCAACATGTTTCATAATATATATATTTTATATAAAATGATGTTCATAAATCATTTTCACAAACTTTTTTTGTTTCATTTTTTAAACTTTTTTTTTTACTTCAACAAGGTTCTGCCAAAGGTCTTCTTTAAAATGAGACCAAACTTTTTATGACACTGACATTTTTGTCCACTATGGACCTCTGTGTAACTTTTTTTAATTGACACACAAGGGTTAAAAGGCTCATTTAACAGCAATTGATCTGCTTATCACAGTGCTGTTAATTATATCAAACAATTATTACTCTCACCTGCTCCTCCTGCACCACCTGCTGGGTCCACTTTAGGTGGTGGGGTAGCTGTGGGATTTAAAAAATGTAAATACATTTAATCTACAAAATAAAATCAGTCTGACACTAAGGCGATTCTGTTTATACAAATCCCCAATACTGCTGTATAATCCTTACATGGTTGCATCATCATAATTGTCATACTTACGTCGTAAGTCATCATCAAATGCATCTGCCAAGTCCAGATCCTGACTTATGCCTGTAAAACACACAACAAAATAAGACATATTTGTGTAGCTCATGCATAAACATACACTAAATGAGTATTCAGATCTTGAACAAGCATGTAATTTGTATTTATGTAAATCATGCCTCAACACACACTACAAATGCACATAAAATTAATATAAATGCATAATTTTGTTTATGCAGATCATCCAAGCCCTGTAATATTCTTATTTGCCTGATATACTGGCAGTATTAGGTACTGTAATAAAACCTCAGATGATAGATGGATGCTAATGCTAAAACTGGATCTGATGTCCAGCTTTATTAAAGACTCTTTATGATACAAATTCCACAGTAGTGCCGCCACATTTCTGAATTTTAACAAAGACAGGAAAATGACAGCTCGGCAATGCATTCTTCAAGTACAAAGAGACAAAACAAAAGCTCTTTTGTATTCATGTATTACACAACAAAGACATTTCTGCAAAGATTCTTTCCCCATGTGTCATTTTTTGCAAGTACATTTCTAAATAATTTCTTCTGTAATAAGCCAGACGTAACTCTCCATGTCTTATGCAATGAATGTCTACCATATATTTTTAGCACTGGGTCACAGATAATGTGGTGCAACACTCCACTGGGGTCAGTCTCTTATCCTTCTGTGTTTCTTTATCTCTCTCTTTTCATCTGTCTATCCCACTGTCTCTATTTCTTTCTGTCTGCCTCTTCTGCTTCTTTTAAAACTTGGCTTTTCTTGCTCATTTATAGGTTGTCTAAGTGCACACTAGGTTTATCTCAAAGCTAAAAGCAGCAGCTGCCCCTCATACAGCAGAGCCAAAGCCAGCTCAGCATTGGCACACTGTTTTGTGATCAATATGTCATGTGACAGCAGTTAATCTATCAAATGTTTTCCCATTCAAGACAGATGTCTGTGGGTTTAAATACAATATATTAGTTAATACATTTTAATTTTGGGTTTAGTTGGTTATTCCGATAGTATTGTGATGATAGATGACAAATATATTGCAATTTAAAAAATAAAATAAAATCAAAACATGAACATTACACCTAAAACACTAGTAAAACTATATGCTCATAAATATAAAATAAGTTTTCAGGTAGGGAGTGGAAACATATCTAATTACATATACAGCAGAGGGGTGTGGCTGACAGAAAAAGAGGGAGGGGCCGTTTACCTCTGCCAGAACTGCTGACAGTGGCTTTCCTAATTCATTTCAATGATGGCTTTAGATAAGGGGTATTTTACAAAATAGAGCTTGGAATGCACATCATCTGTGTTTCTAAACAATATTCAAAGTAGCCTTTCTCAGAAAAAGATGCTATTCCTTTCATACCCCAAGTTGGAGTCTCCTCCAACATGATTTAGCTTCAACAAGCTTGGAATCTTTGACATTGAACTCGTGTGTCTCACACCAACAGAGGGGGACCGTTACCCCCTGTCATAGAATGATGGTATCTTCCTATCTTCCGCAGTCTCCAAAAAATTCCAAACTCCTATTCTGTACCTGGGCGCATTGTGGCTTCGTATGCGCATGCGCTCTGACTCTAAGCCTCTAAACTACCTGTACCGTGCTAGGATGAGGAGACTATATGTGGAAATGACATTGCTCTCTGAATATATTTTCATTTCAGGCAGTACTGAACAGTATTGCCCTTTTTTTTCTTTCTCTAGCCTAGATTAAAAAAAATAAAAACATGATTAATGCCTTTATAAATCAAATTGAACATTTATTTCCTATTAAACGAGGGGTGTGGACCACCATAAACTGGAACAATATTACAATTTATGGCATTATTAATAAAATCATTCATTTAAAAAAAATATATGACGATGTTAATTCATGAAATACGCGAATAATCAGTGATTGACGTTTAAAATTGTGAATTTGATATACATCGTTTAATAATGAACCAAATATATTAATAGTAGTAACTTAAATTGCCCTAAATACATCTTTGCGCAAGGTGAAACATACAGGAGATTAATATTAGCGGTGCACTTTTTAATATTCAGTAATCTAGAATATCCTTCTCATCCTCATTAATATGCTTAACGCACAGATTCAGAATGTCTCACCGCGCAATGAACAACAAAATAATCAAAAAAAATTATTTCATTTTTTGCATGTTGATGAAAATCATTTGTTGAACCTCAACATGTCTCATGCAGCGCTTTAGCAATGGCTAGACGCAGACAGATGACCGAGACCCAGACAGATGTTAAAACGCAACTCAAAAACGTTGATTTATGTGATTCATGCATCCAGTGCTTTACATAAAAGTAGAGTCTACATTAAAGTCAAAGTGTAAATGCTTTAAATCAAATGCAACGACAAAAAAAATGAAGTAGGCATGGCACCGGGTTCAACAAAGAGGGGCGCAGCGCTTACCTTTCACTACCAGCAGAGAAAAGACCGCTAGAAGCGTCCATGTCGAGAGCTTCTTCCCCATGTTAAAAGTCCGAAATGGCACCTAAATTACAGCAATATTAAATATTGGCTGTAGATTATGTATTTGTGACTGTTTGTCCTTGGGGCCTAACGGGGATTTTAAGAGCCGTAGGTTCTCACTTAGATCGGAAAAGGCTGCGCGACAGTCTGCAGTGAGAATGAGCGAGCACAAGATTCACAGCCGCGTGGATCACGTTACAACACCGGCTTTAGGGCGGTTCCTGAAGCTCAGCTACGCTTTTTACTTAGAGCACGCTGAAATACACTGTTTTAAAAATAGGCGAGCCTACCTATGTTACTTGTGTTGGCTACATATAAATACGTGAACATACTAATGAACTTTGTGACCTGCTGAATGTCTAATACGCGCGATAAGAATGTTTACAGTTGGTGAAGGACTGCTCGAGGAGATAAGATGACCTCTCGTGCAATTGGCTATTCACTTAGAATGACTGAATTAGGATAATTGTGCATCTCTGAATAATTAAATGTCTTGCACAATTGACTTCGGTTAATAATTTATGTTTGGTGGGCGAACACGTGGATCTCTGGTTTATAGCTTGTATCTGTTTATGTGCATTCAGCAATTATTTACTAATTAAAGTTCTACCATAAAGAAATTAATTGCACTTTTGAAAAAGATTATAAAACAACAGCAGTTAGGAAAAAACAGTATAAAATCCAAAACCACTACTTGAACAAATAAAAAACAATTAAAACCCTACAGATTCATATTCTTAGAAATGTACAGAGTAATTTCTAAGATTAGTTCTATATCTATTTTACTATTATCAGACACTTGGTTATATATTTGGATTGTTAATTACGAATAGAATTTGTTACATTTTTTATCTACACTGTATTATTGTTAAATTAGCATCATGTGTAACATAGTTGATAAACGAATTTCCAAGTCATTTTTATGATCCAAATTGTTAAATGTCGCTGTAGATTTAGCAGCACATTACTGTAAAAAACCTACAGTACAATACTGCATTATTATATTACAGTACAATACTGTAATTTGTATTGCATTCTGGGTAATTTTGTTTGAGCGGGAACATTTTACAGTATATTTTAGTGTTGCTGTAACATAGCTGTAACTTGGCTGTAATATGCCAGGCAATAATACAGGATTGCTGTAAACAGCGCCCCCTGACTGACGTCAGAACACAACCGCAGCAGCTCACTCACGGATATCTGGAAGTTTGATAAGTTAATTTTACATTTTATAATTAGGTTTTAGGATTTTACGCTATAGTGTACATAACTTGTGAAATGACAGTGGAAGTTCAGCCAGCGAACGTAAAACACCGTTAACGTTACAGAGTTAAGTGTCCGTTTCCCGCTTGTCCCGACATTTTCAATTCTAACTCGGTGAATTACATCTGGTTTATTTCGACCAAACCAGACCTTGTGATTGTTGAAACGCTGAAAAGACAAATCAAGATGATTTTCGTGAGTTTTATTTTGTTTCTGTCGAGTTTGAATGTACTGTGTTTTACGATGGTCTGCGAGGTAAAATTACTGCGTTTGCTAATGGAGTCTAGGTTTGAATGATCATATGATAACAAAAATGTCTATCTCTGTAGGGATCCTTTTTATAATGTCCGATCTGAGCCTGTCAGCAAGAACTTATAGTAATGTAGTAGACGTACACTGACAGACAGTGCTTAAACTGCTAAAAATAAGCTTTCCTGTAGCTCAGTGGTTAGAGCATGGCACTAGCAATGCCAATGTCATGGGTTCGATCCCAGGGTTTGCACATACACAGATACAAAATGAATAGTATAATGCAATGTAAGTCGCTTTGGACAAAAACGTCTGCCAAATGCATAAATGTAAATGTAAATGTAAAAAGATTTGCAGTCTGTTTCCCGGATGACGGCTGCAGCTGTCGCGGTCAACACTGGACCTATTTGAATAAGTCGTTTAGACAGAAAAACACTTGAAAACAAGGCTTAAAAATACTTAACTTTCCTTTGCAACGTAAATAGGTGATTTGGGCTTAGAGAGATTGACTGTTGGTACCAGTTTAGCATTTTACTTAATTTCATTTAGTGAAGAGTGAAGTGACATTCGGCCAAGTATGGTGACCCATACTCGGAATTTGTGCTCTGCATTTAACCCATCCAAGTGTACACACACAGCAGTGAACACACACACCGTGAACACACACCCGGAGCAGTGGGCAGCCATTGCTGCGGCGCCCGGGGAGCAGTTGGGGGTACGGTGCCTTGCTCAAGGGTCTCACCTCAGTCGTGGTATTGAGGGTGGGGAGAGCGCTGGACATTCACTCCCCTCACCGACAATCCCTGCCGGACCTGAGACTCGAACCCATGACCTTTGGGTTACAAGTCCCACTCTCTATCCATTAGGCCACGACTGCCCCACGATTTAGGCGGAAGACTCAGTTCTGTGGCATTGTGATTGTAATGACAAGTAATGATTAATTATTTATGAATAAAGGTCAATATTATTTATGTATATATCAGAGTTGATATATGAGTCAACATGCCTGTATGCCAAAAAAAGCAAGTTAGAATTTTTAGAAGCAAAAATATTTTTTTTTATGAAAGATGTATTGTTGGAGTGTATGAGATACAGTGATGTGTTAGCTTATACGTCCTTAACAAGTAACGCATAACTGAATACAATTTATTTTGATTTCTTACAGCTCTACGGTGTGGGCCAGTTGTCTTTGCAGCCTGGGAATAAGTATTCTGTAAGTATTAGCCTTTTTAATACAATGTTTTAGAGGGTTAGTTCACCCAAAAATGAAAAGCATATTTATTGACTGGTATGATATTGCTAACAGGTTCCTGGTCAGAATCAACCCTGAAGAAGGAAATGCCAGACAGACGAAGTGCCAGACAGGGAGTCAGCAAGGGGAACCAAAAGGGTGGTGCAGAGGAAGGTGACGGCCATCAACCCACCAAACTTCAAAATGATGCCTGCACCCACGCACACACTTGTTTGTTTTTGTTTGTTTTTTTTGTCACTCACTTGTCATTCTTTTACCCAACCCAATCCTCAAGTTCTCTTTTCTTGTATGTTTTTGTTTAATTTACATTTGTGCACACTTAACGGGTTAGTTCACCCAAAAATGAAAATTCTGTCATTTATTACTTGCCCTCATGCCGTTCCACACCCGTAAGTCCTTCGTTCATCTTCAGAACACAAATTAAGATATTTTAGTTGAAATCCGATGGTTCAGTGAGGCCTTCATAGGGAGCAATGACATTTCCTCTCTCAAGATCCATAAAGGTACTAAAAACATATTTAAATCAGTTCATGTGAGTACAGTGGTTCAATATTAATATTATAAAGCGACAAGAATATTTTTGGTGTGCCAAAAAAACAAAATAACAACTTATAAAGTGATGGCCGATTTCAAAACACTGCTTCAGGAAGCTTCGGAGCGTTATGAATCAGCGTATCGAATCATGATTCGGATCGCATGTCAAACCGCCAAACTACTGAGATCACGTGACTTTGGCGCTCCTAACCGCTGATTCGACACGCTGATTCATAACGCTCTGAAGCTTCCTGAAGCAGTGTTTTGAAATCGGCCATCACTATATAAGTCGTTATTTTGTTTTTATTGGCGCACCAAAAATATTCTCGTCGCTTTATAATATTAATATTGAACCACTGTACTCTCATGAACTGTTTTAAATATGTTTTTAGTACATTAATGGATCTTGAGAGAGGAAATGTCATTGCTGGCTATGCAGGCCTCACTGAACCATCGGATTTCAACAAAAATATCTTAATTTGTGTTCTGAAGATTAACGAAGGACTTACGGGTGTGGAACGGCATGAGGGTGAGTAATAAATGACAGAATTTTCATTTTTGGGTGAACTAACCCTTTAAGGGGACATTTTACCCAAAAATGAAAATTCTGTCATCATTTACTCACCTTCAAGTTATTCCAAACCTGTATAAGTTTCTTTCTTCTGCTAAACACAAAAGAAGATACTTTAAAGAATGTTGGTAGCCAGACAATTGACGGCACCCATTGACTCCCATAGTATTTTTTTCCCCCACTATGGAAGTCAATGGTTTCCATCAACTGTCTGGTTACCAACATTCTTTAAAATATCTTCTTTTGTGTTTAGCGGAAGGATGAAATACATATAGGTTTGAAACAACTTGAAGGTTAGTAAATGATGACAGAATTTTCATTTTTGGGTAAACTGTCCCTTTAACAGCCGGTAATACCTGTAAATTGCTGATTCACTGAACATGCAATGGTTTTAAATAAAATGGTTTTAATAGTTTGATTGAATAAAACATATTTTTGACAAGAACATTGTTTGGATTGTCTTTTGATTTGCAGGTATTCTGTCATCATTAATATTACTTCCTATAAGTTTATATACCGTAATAACTATATATAATTATAATATTAATATTATTAGTTATTTTGAAAATTGCAGTAATATTTAGCACTAATAAATCAATATTGATATTACAGTACAATACTGTATTATTAATTACAGCAGAAGCAAACTAAAAGGAGAAAATGCAGTAAAAATACAGTACAGTACTGTTTTGTAGAATTACAGTACTGTTCTTGTGTACTGTAAATTGAATTACAGTACAATTACTGTAAATCAAAATACAGTAACTTGCTGGCAACCCTGCTGCCAGTACTGTACTGTAAAAATACAAGAAAATCGTTAACAGTATACTGTAAGTGTATATGCATTTACTCTTGAGTTTTTATGTTCTCGTTGACTTCTGAAACCTAAGATTAGCAAGTATACTTTGATAATGAGAGTAGAAATTGGCACTTATGTTTTTTTACAATAAAACATAAATATTATATAAATAAATTAAAAGAGCCACAGTGACGCATCGTGTGTGTTTATTGTGGTATGCTCACAGAAACAATATCCCATTTAAAATGGGTTCATAATCTAGATAAGGGGTGCATTAGAGATCATATACAGTATGCCCCCTTTTTCCATGGTTCTCTTGTTTTCCATTTACTTAAAATTTACTAAATCTTATGCAAAAAAGCAATACAAAGCAAATATGACAAATAAAAGACCATTTTTAGTTGAGATTTGAAAGAGGTTAAGGAAGTCACAATGGAGAACACTTACCCCCGGTTTCACAGACAAGGCTTAAGCTAGTCCTAGACTAAAATGTATGTTTGAGCTGTTTTAACCGAAATGAACTTGTACTGACAGATCTTAAAATATGCCAGTGCCATTGTTTTGTCTCAAGATGCAAACCAGTAATGTTTTTTTCTAGTGTACATTCATAAAAGATACTTAAATATCCTAATTGAACTAAGGCCTAATCCTGGCTTAGGCTAAATTTTGGAACAGTCAGAAAAACAGAAAGTGGCCTACGAGGTTTTTGCCAACCCAAGACGTTATCTGTAATAAAGTGCCACAGAGATGACAAAATTTTGTTGGTCAAAACCCAGAAACCCAAAAATTTAGCATTTTAGCACTTCTGGTTCCATCATCACAAAGTAGGATTGTTTTTTTTTTATTGTTTGTTTGTTTGTTTGTTTGTTTGTTTTTTGTATGTTTGTGGTTAAATTTCTGAAATAAGGTCTGTGGTTAACCGCCCTTAGATATTTTCATGTTTTATTCTATGATTTAAAATTCATCATACCCCTTGTGATTTTTTTCTGTTCTCCATGTGGAGTATACCGGCTGTTGACTCCTTGCACATATAAAAATTTCACTCGATTATTGCAATTAATGGAAAAAGGAATGTTTGGAAATCTAAACCGATATTTCCTACTGACACACTACAGCAAAAGATATAAATAACTGACTCAAAAAGGGGGATACTAACATGCCTAAGGCTTTTGCAAGTACTGTATATGAATGGAACACCAAATTTGGTTGGTCTTGCTCTTTTCAGGCACAAGTCAAGTCGCCCTTAATTATACAGTGCTGTATACAATACAATTTCTGAAATAAGATTCAAGATTCAAGATTCAAGATTTTTATTTGTCACATGCACAATTATATAGAACATATATAACCAGCAGTGAAATGAGAGTCAGGTCCGCTCCATGGACAGTGCAATTATTAAGAATACAACACAGATGAAAATATACATAACTATAGCTATGAAAGAATTAAATAAAAGTAAACAATAAAAATATAAGAATAAAATATAAAAAAAAAATAAAAAAATAAAAAAAAGATGTATACTGTAGAATTAAATATAGAATGGAAAATAATGTGCATGAGAGTAAACTGTAGTCTTAAATATTAAGATACACAGGGATGTGCAAGAGGCAATGTGCATATGTGCATTATACTGTAGTCTTAAATATTAAGATACACAGGAATGTACAAGAGGCAAAAGTGCAAACAGGTTAACACTTTCAGTTTGTCAAATGTGAGGTAGTGAATGATGAATATCTTACTGATAAAGTGCATATTAAGTGGAAGATGAAGAAGTTAAGAGGCAGGTTTTGAGTTCAGGAGCCTGATGGCCTGGGGAAAGAAACTCCTCCTAAGTCTCTCGGTTTTTGCCATCAGACTACGGAAGCGCTTACCAGATGGCAGCAAAGTGAAAAGATGATTACTGGGGTGGATGGAGTCCTTGATGATTTTAACAGCTCTGCTTTTTACAATAAGGTCTGTGGTTAAACCGTCCTTTGATATTTTCATGTTTTATTCTATGATATAAAATTCATTATACCCCTTGTGATTTTTTTTCAACTTTTACTTGTCTTGAAAAAGGCAGTTGCTAACAAGTGTCTAAATGGGACTACTTGTCTGGGACATGAAACATCATCACTTAGAACAGGTAAACTCATCTACTCACTAGTCCACTTTAACAGCCTCATTGTGTTAATAATCACGCACTTGCAAACTATTAACTCAAAATTTCAGGGAAAATATTTGTCAAATAAAGACTGAAAAAGTTGTTGGAAGCTCAGTGATGATACTGAATTCATGTGTAGTTCATTTATAGCCTTTACTCTAATTGTATTTAGGCTTTCAAAATTCACAAGTTGTGTTCATTTTTCAAAAATGATCATGATGATTAAAACAGAGCTTAGTTTCTGCTACAATCCAAAAGCCAATGGAAAAATAATACTTGTTTTTTTGTCGAAGGAACCAGGGTGATGATAACTTCTGGGTTGGACAACAAAAATATGTCATCAGTGCAGTACTCTATAACTCAATCTTTCTTCCAATCTCACTCCTCCCACTACAGTATACATCTTTACTGTAGACTTGACAGCTGATGTGCACTTTGATGTGACACATTCAGCATAAGCACCCCCATACACTGACATTCTGCAAGTCTTCCAAAACAGGAAGCATATGAGCTGTAATTTAACTGCAAGTTTTGCATTGCTTGTAAGATAAAAAAAAAAAAAACATGATATATTTGACAAAAGCGATTTTAATTTATGTTTCTTGACTTTCATTGTACAGTGTAAAAATTAAAAAAATAAGCTGCTGAAGTTGGGCAAGTGAATGGCAGTCCATATAAGTCAAAATATCAGTTTTATGTCCTGATGTACAGAACTGTGCAAAAGTCTTAGGCACATTAGTATTTTCACACACACACAACACACGTTTGTTTTTGTGAATTGTGGGGACATTCCATAGGCGTAATGGTTTTTATACTGTACAAACTGTATTTTCTATCCCCCTACACTACCCCTACCCCTAAACCTAACCATCACAGGAAACTGTGCACACTTTTACTTTCTCACAAAAACTCATTCTGTATGATTTATAAGCCTTTTGAAAAGTGGGGACATGGGGAATGTCCTCATAAATCACCTCTTCTTGTAATACCTATGTCATACCCATGTCATTATACAAATTTGTGTCCTGATATGTCACAAAAACGCGCGCGCGCGCACACACACACAAAAAGTTTTAAGACAGATATTTATACTAGTGTGTCAGTAGAAAATATCAGTTTACATTTCCAAACATTCCATTAGCCATTAATTGTAAAAATCCAGTGAGATTTTTGTATGCACAAAGTTTGACAACGTCCAGTATGCTCCACACGGAGATCTCATCTCACAATCAGTGAGACCATCTGTGATTATGAAGAAACAGAAAAAATGAGACAGGGTGGTCTCATTTAAATGCAAAGGGTGGTCACACCAAATATTGATTTGATTAACAGAAGTTAATTGATAAATAAAATCTATTTGTGACAATTTTTTGAAAGCATCTTCACTTTACAGCATTTTTAAGCAATACTGTAGCTTTGCAGGTAGGTTTCTTCAAGCATCTTGGAGACATTGCCGCAGTTCTTCTGGATTTAGTCTTTAGTTTTTTCTGTTCTCCATGTGGAGTATACCGGCTGTTGACTCCTTCCACATACAAAAATTTCACTGGATTATTACAATTAATGGCAAAAGGAATGTTTGGAAATGTAAACCGATATTTCCTACTGACCTACTGACACACTACAGCAAAAGATATAAATAACTGACTCAAAAAGGGGGATACTAACGTGCCTAAGACTTTTGCAAGTACTGTATATGAATGGAACACCAAATTTGGTTGGTCGTGCTCTTTTCAGGCACAAGTCAAGTCGCCCTTAATTATACAGTGCTGTATACAATACAATACAGATAGTTTCAAAGCAGCTTTACAGTGATAAACAGCAAAATAATGATTCAGTGATGCAAACAGAATTCTGCTGTAATGCAGCTCTAAAAAGACAATAGTAAACAGTGATTATTCAGCTGAAATCACTTCAGTCTTCAGTGTTGATTAATTTCAGTTCAATAACTGTGTAAAGTACATCAATTATGAAATGAGTTCAATTCATCTATAAAGAAGCTCTGCTATTTTTCTGCTATAAAGCAGAAAACAGTAATGTCATCATCCAGCTAAGTTGAGTTCTCATCCAATAGTGTCAGTGCAGTAAAATCAGTAACATTGCTGAATATTAAGTGTCCCCAACTGAGCAATCCAGAGGCAACAGTGGCAAGGAATCCAACATTGAGAAAAACAAAAACAAAACAAACAACAACTTTGGGACAAACCAGGCTCAGTCAGGGGGGGCAGTTTCCTCGGGCCAACAAACAAACACTGTGTGATTAACACTGAATACATTTATTATAATAATGTAGTATAATATAAAACAAAATGCAATTATTACAGTTTGCTACAGCCTTTAAATTACAGCAAAGAAAGTACACATGGACCCTGCATGGTATATCATAACCTTCTCCCTGGTGCATCCACAAATGCTTTGCTTTTGCAGAATGCCTTATGTAGTGGTAAATATGATTTCAAGCACTCCCCCCAAGTATCACACACTGAACACTTTAAATGCACACAAAATATTAAAAACATCTATATGCTTGAACAGTGTTTGAATGTGTGAAATAAACAAAGATGTGAGAAATATGTGTATATGGTCTCTAATGGCACTCGAACACCTAATTTCAGCCTTGTTTTGAACTACTTGAAGTACATGGTTGTCTCTTTTGCAATGTATTATGCACATGATGTGTTTATTTTCATAACTGCAACTCTTTTTGAAAGGCTAATTACTGATTATGAAGTAATTTATTGTTATTTTGACATTATAATTGTGCAAGGCCTTTTTGGTCCAGATCCTTGCAAGACTATAATCCATTCTTTGAAGTAATATGATGATATCCGGGTGGAAGCCAGAATTACTAGGCCTACAGTAGATTTTAAAGCACAGATGTACTAAAACAAAATACAAGAGCGAAAGAAGGAAAGTACAAGAATGGAAAGCTGATGTTTATCCTTTTGCAGGTTTACTAAGCATCCTCTAAATACATGTTGACGAAGTGTCATATATAAGCATGAAAACTGGAGAAACTGAAGCCCAGAGTTCTTCTATATAAGTTCTCCAAGCAGGCAGCATCCTCAAAAGTAAGAGGCTGGGCATACGAAAACCCACGACAGGACCAATCTGGAAGAAGAGTCGCTAGATGTGCACGTAGCGCTGCCCAATGGCGAGGAATGGAGGTTGTTTTGAATCGGCGAGACTGCCTAGCCAATCAGGCCGGTCTCGTGTTGAGCTAGCGCGAGGCTGAGCGCATGGGGTTTAAAGAGGAGAGAGAAGGGAAGACAGTAGCGAGATTTCTATCAACTCAACAACACAGGTATGGAAATCGTCTAATATTTAACACAACTTATTTCATTCATATGTAGCTTAAATATTTCAATTTACACACGGTTATACATTTTTAAAATGTGAAACTAACATTTATTCCCATAAAGCAGAAGAAATGTGATTCTAAAAAAAATTAAAAAATAAAATAAATCCGTTCATATGTGAAGGTCAAGAAGAAGTTATTTGCAGCTTGTTTGCCAATCTTTGCGTTTTGTCTTTCACATAAATGTATGGAAATAAAATAAAAATGTATTTTTATAGAGGTCAAACGTAATTTTTCAGATTTACTGTTATCATGTTTTCTTTTCTTTCAACGGTATGATTAAAAGTTATTAAACTGATTTATTTTTTTTCCCGGACTGTATTCTTCACGCGCATCGCTGCTGAATATGGCTCGCTATGTCCAGTCTATGAACCACCCTGCCTTCTTCTATACAAACCGATTTCGATGTCATCTCCACGTAATGTAATATTTTGTCCGCAAGATCCTTCGCTTATGCAATTATTCTTTGCTCTCTATCATACTGTGTGAAATGTGCATCTGTATACGCGCTGGAAACATGTTATTGCATTTTTCCTTTCCCAACATAAACAAGCGCGCTTGCCTTGTATTAAAATGGCTGGCGATTGAGACCATTGACGAGCAGCTATTCCTTCACGCAGCAAGGACGGGACAATTTCAGACAGAAAACATCTATTTTAGGTTCAAACTGCCCATTCCTTTCGCTTTCGCTCTGAAATGTCTATCTCTAACTCTCTGTATTAAAATAAAGTCAGTGAATAGCGATTTATCATCTTTTCCAGCTTGACAGTCGCGCTGGATATATTCGCATAGGCAATGGCTGGCTGTGGTCTTTGTTAAGGCAGCACTGCGCCAAGCGACAGCTAGGGCTCAACTTAGAAAAACAGTTAAATACATTAAAATACGACCTGACAGCCTTCTACAGTCATTTTAAACTAAAAGTATAACATTTGTTTTAGTTGATAAATATGTTTTTCTTTTCGTTAAAGCCCTTGTATCGCTAGAATCGTCTTTTAAACCCGAGGGGGTGTGTATTGCTTTGTTGCACGGTGATCCCATCTGTTTGCTCGCTCCGCAAAGAAGCCATTTTAATGAATGAAGAACAGCAGCGCAAGGCAGGACTTATACCAGTCACTATATATACCAGCCTCTATATGCCTGTAATGCAGTTTTAAACCAAGAACAGTAATTGGTTTCAAAATAAAATATTAATAAGGCATAGAAGATTTACTAAAATAAACAACACTTTCTGTCATGAGGATGCATTTATGTCAAGGATGTTGAATAATTTTAGCTGATGGCCTTTCTGTTTTTAGTAGCCAATATTTATAGGCTACCACCACGTCACATGAGCGCCCAAGTGTGCTGATATATAACCTAGACTGTGTATGAAGTTAATCCATGTCTGTGCAGTAGAGTAGTCCAAACTTTTGCTAGTACTAACAACAATCAAAAAAATTATTACTGTCATTGTATTGTTAAATAATAATACAATTCTATTGCTAATTATTATTGCACAGTAGCCACAAAGAATATGGTGGTGGCGCATTATATTTCCCAAAAACGGGCAGTGAACACCAATCAGTCTCATTAATAATCAGTTCACATCCCCCACGAAAGAAGGACGGGTCTGGAATTCCCTTTGTGTATCATCTTAGTTTAATAAGCCCTGCACCCCACTGCTTTTAGAAATGTTGTACCATCTAAAATACAAAAGCAGAATGAGTGGGGCTGAGTCATTTTGACCAGTTTTTAACAGCCACACCTGGCAGAAAAGGTATAATTCTTTTTTTTCCCCTGTTGTTTTTAATACTCTTTATTGCTATTATTTTAGATATAAAAAAAAAAAAGACAGCACAAGAGAAGACTTTAGTGGACTTAAGCCCCTCTCACTCTAACGAAAATGGCAAAAGGGGACCCCAGGAAGCCCAAGGGCAAGATGTCTGCCTATGCCTACTTCGTTCAGACATGCCGAGAGGAGCACAAGAAGAAAAGCCCTGAGATTCCGGTCAGCTTTTCAGAATTCTCCAAAAGATGCTCTGGAAGATGGAAGGTTAGATTTGCAATGAAATCTTCGAATGTTATTTGACTCAAATGATTTAAATAAAGCAATGCAGAGGTACTTTCATATTCTCAATGGAAAATTATCTTGATTTGTTGCGCAGGCGATGTCCGATAAAGAGAAATCCAGATTCGACGACATGGCCAAACAGGATAAGGTGCGTTATGATCAGGAGATGATGCACTACATGCCTGGAAAGAGAGGCAAAAAGAAGGATCCCAATGCACCCAAGAGACCTCCGTGAGTAGACATACCACACACTGAATTACATCATTATTTAGAAAATCGCCTATATGCATTTATTATGAAGGGTATTTTGTTGATTTGATGCTGTATAAGGAAGACAGGGTTTCAACTGCTATCCTGTCAAATATATTCCAATATTCTGGTGTTTTAATTATTACGTAGGGGTTTAAAATGATAGATTGCTGGTGATTAAATTATTATTATAATATTATAAATATTTTTATTTCCTTTACAGCATTAAAAAAAGTGTTATCATTGCTCATGAATCATTATCTTACAATTTTTGATGAATCATTATATGTTGCCACCTTTTATGATCAACAGCTCTGGATTTTTCTTATTCTGCTCGGATCATCGTCCACAAATCAAGGCTCAGTATCCCAGCCTGGGCATCGGAGATGTGGCCAAAAAATTAGGCGAACAGTGGAACAGCCTTACAGATTCCAACAAACAACCCTACCTGATAAAGGCCAACAAGCTGAAGGACAAGTATCAAAAGGTATGTCTCCATCTAGATGCTTCAATAGTTTCCACCATGCAACGTATCACAATTACAGTGTTTTACAAAATAACAATATTTATTTTTTGTGCAGGATGTCGCAGACTACAAGACGAAGGGTAAGGTTGGGAGTGTGTCCGTGTCCATGCCCATGCCCGTGCCCATGGGAATGATGGCGAATTGTATGGCTCCAAAACCCATGATGAAGAGCAATATGGATGATGAAGATGATGAGGAGGAGGAGGAAGACGAGGAAGAGGATGATGATGAATACGATGATGATGAATAGACTGTCATTTTTGTGTGTTTGATCAGTTATGATTATATTAACTACCCCCCTCCCCATCTCCCATTAAAGTACAGTAGATACGGAATACACTGGTGGTCTTTCATAGCCAGATGTTGTTTTAATAGAGGTGGATTTTTTTTGTAATGTTGGCGAGAGACTAAAGGGGCGTTTACACGACACCATTTCAACTAAAAACAGAAAACTTTTTTTGCGTTTTGGCCATTCATTTACACGACAACGCCGTTTTAAAACATTTGAAAATGGGATTCAAAGTGCACGTTTTTGAAAACGATACCATTGTTGGCTCAACACAAAATTGTGAAAACTGTGACGCCATACGTGTTCAGTCTATAGGTGCGTAGTCTTTCTTTAGAAAGTGATATCGCCAACTACTGGCCTGGCATGCATAATACAACATTTTTAGTCGCAGATCCGCGTGAACAGGGTTTTGACAACGTCGCCTGTACGCGAAAAACGCAAAGGAAAACTTTTTTTGTGTTTAGTATATCATTGTCGTGTAAACACCCTAACTACCACAGTTTCTTACCTCTAGCTTTGTGTGTGTGTGAGTGCATGTGCACATGTCAAGCTCTCACTTCATCATGATAGCCCAGTGTCTTCCTAGCCCATGTTTGTATCCTTTTACCAATTGTATAACAAAAGGCCTTTACACAAGTAATACCCTTTCTGTATATGTAAATCCCTGACCTATATTTTTCTTTTTGTTTTAAGAGGTTCCTGAGTGTGTAGCTCTGTATATGGTTGACACTGAGTAGATATTGTTTATGACTGTAATATGTTGCATGTGGAAAGGTGTCGCAGTTTCGTACTGTGCACCGATATCAGACATTTCATGCTGAACCCATCATTAGTTTCCTCTTCCTTGTACAGTTTAGGAAAAAAAAAAAAAGTGCAAAAGAGCAGTTGCCACCAGCACGTCAGTTAGTCCTGTTGCAGGGGTGTGTGCTATATGTTGTTTACTATACTATATAAGATATTAGCACATACAAGATCAGTGTAGGAAAGATATTTATATTATCTTTCCTATATATTAACTGTTGTGTGATCTAGGAATGCACCGATGTAGAAATACTGATTTGTGTAAAATGTGGTCAAAATTTACAATATGAAGCAGACAAGAACACTATTGAAATATGGCATAAAAAAGTTGAATTTTAGCATTTGAGAAAAAACAAAACAAAAAAACAACAACCCTGATAGTATTGAAACATATTGGCCAATATTGATATGGTCACAGTATGGTGCATCCCTAGTTTGATCCTTATTTTTGTTGAATATAAAGTAAGAAACAATGCTGATGATAAATCTGTACTTATCTGTATCTATGATTTTCATTTTATATGTTTGAGGTTTGCAATTAAATTGAAACATTTTTAATTGTGTTTTATATGTGTGTGTTTAGACCAAGAACACGAGATAGAAACCATCATGAATGGACCTTACTGATTGTGGATTACTAAACAATAACTAGAATATTGCATATGAAATATATATATATATTTTTTAAAAGGGTGTAGGAATGATTATCTAAAGTTTGAAAGTTATAATGATTGCCCCTGACACCCAGTGATACTGAAATCTCAGTGCATAGAGTACATGTTTTCAACAAAAGTGTTTGAAGCTTATATACATTTCTTTATTCCAAATAAGCAATAGTTTTAAATAAATTAAAAATGCAAATAATAGCCTTAGGTGCCATATGAATAAGCTTAGACAAGGCAGTTCGGGCTGTGCAATAAGGTTCTTACAGTCCACCAATGTCCTTAAATGATCAAAGGTTAGACAAATCCCTGATTTTTTGGCACAAACTAAAATTTCCTGAGTCACATGTGAATGTTATTCACCTTTCAGTCGCTAGATGGCGCAAGGCTCTATTTTATTATACAGGTTTGAGTTGATGGATCATAGACTGTGTGATGGATGCGTTACATAATGCCATCATGGGATTTTTTGATAATGACATTAGTGACATACTGAAATTAGATGGCAGTCATGTGCAGTCATAAATGAACTCTATATTAGTTTGTCTTGGAGAAAATTAACTATCAGTTCCCAAGTGCAGTTTATCAGTCTCTTGCTCTCCTGTTAAATGTCATTCGTCTCATCATTTTGACATTTTAATGCTATCCGTTCAGAGATAACATCTCTACGGTTCCCATTAAGATGAAAATGCAGAATGCTTCCAAATCCTGTCAATTATATTGCAAAACATTTTTCGCACTTTCTCCAAAAGACGCGGAACAGACTCTTGGATACGCCATATAACACACGTAAAATATGTAAATATCTTAGTTTTTCCTTATACTGTACTAAGCATCACACGTTCGTTCTAAATGACATTTCTGATTGGTAGTCCCTAGGGCAAAGAGGGAGGACTTCGTGACCCGAAGGATGACGTTAGGTATTTCTCAGCATTTGATTGGCTACTCGCGGTGCCTATCAAACTCTGAGGCCAAAGCCCAGTCGCTGCTTGGTGTCTGAAGCGGCAGCGAGAGGCTTCCGTCTCTGGGCTGCGGAAACTACCCTGCGAAAGCCAGCGAGAGTGGCAGTGATTGAGGAAAGGAGGGACGCTTTATTCGAAGTCTCGGCTGAGTTAAATACCTATTATAAAGCATCTTCTCCTTATTGAAGGAAAAGGCCTGCGGAGATGGGCGACAAGGCGGGGACCAGGTAAGAGGCAGTATTCCGCGCAGGTTCAATTGCAGCTTCTTATTTTGAAGTCACGATATCGTATTCTCACAGCCCATCCTATCATGAACAGTCTCACCAAACCTCAGAGGCTGGAGGGATGTCGCGGGAATCCTATTAGTCTATTTGAGTGAGGTCCTGTGTAGCCTACAGGATATGCATCGGCACTCGAAGCAAGCGCTCTTAAAACATGATCACTGGACATCTTATGTACTTCACCCAGGGTGGGGTGACTGACCAGCACGCTACACCGTAAATCTACAGCCCTGCTCTGTTCTTGTACACCCTAGAAAAGCAACTGCAACTGAAATCTCGAAGTTATGCGTGGGAGTGCGGCATGTAGTTGCTCTAACAGCTCTTGTTATCTGCCGCTATCTGATGTTATCTTGTTGTTTGAGGACTCAAGTTCGGACTGATATTTTTTTTTTTTGCAGCTCTCACTGCGGCTTGTCAATGTTATTCGCTTCAGTAACAAGCACTTACTACGACAGGTTATTATAATGCTGCATGCATGTAAACGAGCACTGTTCATTATTTTCCCATATACTGTCCGAAACCGAAAAGTCAGTCGCACCCATTGCGAGAAATTCCTGCTCATCACTACACGCTCACTTCCTCAACTTTCAGAAAAGGCCTCGACGTTTCCTGTTGCAGCAAACATTGTGTTTTAATGTGACTAATATCTCATTTAACACCTCTCTCTCTGTCTGTGTGTGCAGAATAGGCCCTATAGGCGCAGTGTAGATGGATAGTCGAGTCGTGGGCGACCATGTACGTGCGCTGAGTTTGATGAGTAACCCAGCAATCCTCTCAGTTGTGCCTTCAGTTCTGCTTACATGTCACGGCTCACACCATCAGGAGGAGAGGAAACCCATGGGCTTTCTACCTCCCGTGTATCTATAGGCTACATTTTAGGGCTTAACAGAGGTGTTTCAGTCAGGTTACCCTGTTTTGATTGTTATTTGACATGTGACACAATCTTGCGACCCCCTTGTGAATCATATGAAATTGTCGAAATCAAATTTTTAGAGGTGGAACGGTTTGTTGAAGATTTATACAAAAGTTTGCATATTTTGTATCACATATGGCCTGCTATGTGTGCTCTCACACACACTTCAGTCAGGAAGAACACTTCAGTTTTACTCAGAGGTCTAAACTGAACAAAAATATGCAATTTGGTGCAGTTATGTATATGGCCAAAAAGTAAGCTTGTAATGTTAATCAGTTAGATTTTTATTACAGAACAACAGGATAATTGCATAAAATGCCTATAAATATTAGTTGTCACTCAATAGCTTTCAGTATTGTCTTGGTAAGATGATATATAAATGCTTAGTTTTATGATTAAAGCTCTGTTAGTTCGTTTTATTGTGGGGGTAAAACGCATAATGCGACGCTCTACATCGATGACTGAGAGATAAAAGTAAACGTTCCTCAAAAACCTGATGTATCATATTTGATACTCACATTTTAACATGATTTTTCTTACTTTGTACATGCACCTAAGTTGCTTCAGTCCAGTAACTGTTAATCTTAAAATATTAAAAGTTATTCTTGCTTTTACTTACTATAAAAACCATTACAGGTTTCACAACAAAAAGTCACATGTCCTGAAGGTGGACATGAATTAGGAATGAACTATCAGAGGGCAGAAGGGATATACCTTAGTGGATTGTGTGCAACAGTTTTTTTTTTTCAGCAAAGTTTTGATTGCTTTTGAGGCCTTAGAAATGAATGTATCATATATGATACCGCAGGGTTTAACCTCACGTTGTACCAAACCTGTATGGCTTTCTTTCTTCGGAACACAAAGGGTGTTTCAATTCGGTCACCGTTCACTTTCATTGTAAGATGTTTGTGAATGGTGAAATATTTACATTTTTGGATGAACTATACTGTTAACCTCTATATTTCACTTCACAAGGTTTGGTTTTGCCACTGAAATGCGAAGGTTTGCTTTGAAAAGGAGCTCGAAGGAGAGCAGTGATTGTTGCATAGTTATTGTATTGTGATAAGATTAAATGGCATGACTTTTGTGTGTGTGGGGAGCAGTTGTTCATCAGCCCACTACAGAGCAAGCCATGCACAGCAAACTTAGCGCCTATTGATTGACACACATTCATAGCGCTGCAAAGCTGTGAAAGAGGTGTTTAATGTAGGCGTCATCAGCCCTTCTGTGCTTTCAAATTAGCCTTGGGAAAATTAAAGCTCGCTATCTCTACATAAATGTTGAATTTATTATAATATCTATTTATAAACATATTTTGCCACCTAAGACCTCATAGATCTAAATGGTATAGCCCTGCCTGTTTCTGCTAGGTAGATTCTGATTCAGCCTCTCTTGTGGTTGACTCACTGGAGTTGTTGTGGAGGCTGTCTGGTGTGGGGGTGTAGGTGGATCTTGCAGGCTCAGTGGTGTGTGATGGTCTTATGAAATCCCCTCTATGTGTGTTTTTTTTTTTTTATGTTTGATAATTACACATTTTCTGGCTTGATAAAACAGCATTTATCAACAAGAGGTCAATACTGTGATATCTGTTTTTCTTTTCACATTTATATGCTTTTTTTTTTGTTGCTAAAACCAAGTTGCATCAAAGTCTATTTATTCAGTGATTGATCTCTTATTTAGTAATATTTGTTTTGTCTTATTTTTGTACTTCAGTTATTTTGTCTGCCAGATTTTTCCAGGTGGCAAAACTAAGTAAGGTTACACTTGTTTTGACTTTATTAAAGTGCCCTTGTTTCATTGTAATTATACATTTTCAGTAGGGATGTGCGCAACGACTAATTTCATGAGCCTTTAAATGGAAATTATGCAGCTGACTAGTCTAACCGCCCCCCGGAGACAGACTATATGCAATCAATTTGACTACTTAATCTATGAACAGTCAAATCCCATACTGAATGTGCTAAAAATAGGCTAATACATGCGATGTGCTTGCCTTGCGTTATGATCATTGTATATTAAACTAAAGCGTGCACTTAAGCAACGTTAGCCATTATAGACATGTTTATTCAAATCAACTGAATCAATAGGCAGCGCAGCGCAGGTCCAATTTAAATGGTTAGTTCACCCAAAGATGAAATAAATGATTCACCCTCATGTTGTTCCACACCCATAAAACCTTTTTTCATCTTTGGAACACAAATTAAGATATCTTTAATGAAATCCGAGAGCTCTCTGACTCCTCAAATAGACAGCAATTTAACCACCACTGTCAAAGTCCAGAAAAGTACTAAAGACATGGTTAAAATAGTCGTGACTGCAGTGGTTCAAACGTAATGTTATGAAGCGACGGGAAAAGCGTGCGCAAAAACAAAACAAAAATAACTAAGCTTAAAAATAAGTTTGTGTAAGAAAATGTGGCTTAATATCAATGCAGGTAAGAGTAAATACCATTTTTTTTAAGGACTGAGTACGAGTACCGATACTTTTTTTCTAGTACTCGCCAATACCGTTACCTATACCTATACATTTATTAATTTCTCTCTCTCTCTCTTTTTTTTTTTTTTGGTTATGTTGCAGTTTTCCAAGCACAACACAGTGAGTGAACTAATGAATGTGGACAGCTTCTTTATTATTAGTCTAATGAAAAAAATATTTGCATGTGCTTGTCACAAACTTAAAGAACAAAAAAACAATAACCAATAACCTTCAAAGGGCATAATTACCAATATATATAATTGTTGTTAAATAAAAAGAAATTTACAAACAAATTACAAACAATACAACAAATACTATAGATATACAAATTAAATAAACTTGTTTTTCAGATACAGTAGGTTTATTTACCATGTATACATTTATTTAACATCTTTTGTTGTTTTATTAACATTGACAAATATAGGCTACGGACGGTCCCTTTAAGACCGAATCCATGGATACTGACACACATCCTGTTTTCACCCAAATGTTTACGTCCACTTAAGCCATAACCGACTGTACTTACGTGAGATAATCCACACGATGGACATTTTGACTACTATGTGTGCACTTGACCATTCAGGCTGTCTGAGAGAAGAGAACTGGGATCGCACGCAAGAAAGAGAGAGAGCGCCCTTCTGGTCTGTCATTCAGCGCGATTCCGCCTATCCCGCCTTCACTAATCGATAACGAATTGTGATTGAAAGCATGCAGTTCGCAATGTGTGTTGTCATCATTAATTTTGAAGTATTTCCACACCTCTGAGGCTGACATTGTTTCTGCTGCTGCCGCCGGTGTCTCTGCGCACGGACAATTCTGTCAATTACGTCACGTGAGGTATCGGTCTTTGGTATCGGGGGTATTTTTACGAATACGAGTACAAGTACATGAGCTTGGTATCGGTGCATCCCTAAACACAACTGTATTAAAAGGTGCAACATTTAGGAAGCAAGCAATGGATGACGAGGGAAGAAGAATGAAATGCAGGTGGAGATAGAGGAAGGATTCAAGAGTGAAACAGCAGGAAGACTGCTTGCCTAATTTGAAACTTGTACAGCTGTTTTTAATACATCCAATCTAAACTTTATTAGCTTGTTTATGTTTACGATTGCTCTTCAGTCCATTCTCAAGGGGTAGAGGATAAGAGTTGTGAGTGAAAAGAGCCGTGACTCAAGGGAGCTGACCAAGCATTGTGAGAGACTTCTGAGGTCACTTCGAGTTTTGTAATCACAGGGATCACTTTGGTAAGACCAGGGGCCTCATTTATAAAACGTGTGTCTGCACAGATTTGTTCTGAGAGTGTGCGTACGCTAAAATCCACACCAATTTTCATATTTATAAAAACGGTCTTTGACGTGGAAAAGCGCTTAGCGCTACGTCAGGGTCTAAGCAGACATACGTACTTTTCCTTGTGCAGAGAGTCGGAGAACTGAAGGTATTTGGAAATCTGAGCAATTCTTGCTGCTCGCCATTCTCAAGTAAAACATTTGGACGTTGATTGGTGCTCTTTTATATGTTACCATTCAGCTGCGCACAATTTTAAGATCATTTGCAATTTGTAGATTTCACATCTGGAAGAGAGGCGTATGCATGTTTTGTGTGCGTACGTTCGTTCTCTGAATCACACGTACGCACATTTGAGAACTGATCGTAACATCAAATGTAGGATGGTTTTATAAATGAGGCCCCAGAACAGGAAAAGTGGAAGGAAACTTGGTTTAAATGCTGAACAAAATGTCATATAGCTCCAGATAGCAGTGTTTTTGTATTTGCACCATACTTGCGCAATATCCTGCAGCTGAGTTCGACATTCATTGGGGGATTTACTGGAGGCTGGTTAGTATAAATCCCCGTACTCCAGCTTGTGACATCCCATCTGCATGTTCAAACTCGTATGTTGTCCTCATTTTGTAGGGTGATTGATTGATGTGGTCCATTAAATCACATCCGCATCAATACGATTAGCATGAGCGTGATGAACTCTTCTCATGTTTTAATTCTCTCCTCATGCCCTTATACTTTGGCCTGTAAATCTCGCCTTTTCTCCTTTCCACTCTCTCTTTCATCAGTGATTGATAATGTTACAGGCTCTCTAGTTTCACAATGATCTTTCCACTTAGTCTGCAGTGAATATTTGACAGGGTAAACTATAGAAATGGAACATTTTGTTTGTGCAATTAAAGGGACTGATTCTGTCATTATTTTCTCACACACGCCTTTCCAAACCTATATGAAACACAAAGATATTTTGAAGAATTTAACTCTTTTTTCCCATACAGTGATCCAAAACAACATTAGACCCCATTGACTTTTATTATATGGGCAAAAATTATTTTGACTTTTTTTTTTTTTAAATATCATCTTTTGTGTCCGCAGAAGAAAGAAGGTTTGGAACGTCATAAGGGTAAGTGAATAATGATAGATAATGAAAGATAATTCATTTTTGGGTGAACCATCCCTAGAGTCTCATTGACCTAGATGGAAAGGGTACTCTCAGTGATGGCTCACAACACGGTTACAGTATTGCTGTTGCCATCCATGTATGTGTGTGTGTTTATCTCTCACACATATACACACCTCTAATTCATCAGCTGATGGCTCCATTATCTCATTTTAGGCAGAAAGGGCAATTCACTGGTGACTATTTAGACACCTGTCTGCACTGACGGATTAAGTCTCTGTATTTAACAGGCGCTCAGTTCCTCTAACATAGTCTAGTTTTGTGGACTGAGTTAACCCCTCTCACGGGATTTTGTCCCAAATGAATGATGTTCCGCTCCATCGGTTTCGTTTTCATAGATGTTGTGGGTTTATGCATGCTGAATAAGGCCACACTTGCAAAAACTAAAGCTCACGCTACATTTTTACATTTTATGAAGAAAATAAGTGGTGCTTGCCAGCCCAGAACTTGCCACCATAGGGTGTTCTGGGTGGTTACTCAAAAAAGCCTCAATGTAAGACTTTGTAAGGGATTTTTTTCGCCCATTTTATCATCTTGTCAGCTATAAATCGCAAGTCTGATCTTGAAAAAAACTTACTTAGAGAAGTAATATTATAGTTTTTCTTAACAAGCCACACAATTTAAGCTATCATCCATGTAGTTGGGGATGAGTTACATAAGCTTAATGCTTGGGGTTTGAACAATGTTTGAGCAGTCATAGTAGTGATTCTTGTCTTAGCAAACACATATAAACAAACTGTCTTTCTCTAAAAATAACTGTATTGTACTTTTTCTGTAGTCAGGAGTATTTCCTTGTGCATATAAGATATTGTAAAGCTCTTATCACGGAAAGCTGGAATTCAGCAGTTTGAGTTCCCAATAGGAAGTGGTCTAGAAAAATAACATTTACACACACAGCACCTCAGCAATGGAAAAATTATATAATGGAAAAGCAATCTCAGCTGGGTTCCTTTTTTCCATTATATTGCTGTTTTAATTAGGAAATTGCTTGTACTTGACCTCTATATCTTTTTTCCAAATAACTATGCTTCTAGATGTGGGCTGTTGAAATTAGGAGCAACAAGCTCTTTAAAATAGGCTCTAATTATGGGTGCTAGTGCACATTTGCTCTGTGACGTCACGTGGTGTCTGAGTGGTTAGCCTAGTGTCCTGTAAATTGTCTGCATGTGTAAACGGCTGACAGGTGATTATAACCAGACATCCTTGGTGCTTCCCTTGGCTCCGTCCTAAGACAACAGTGAGATTGATTAAGTCCCTCTCACACACGTTTACTATCTCCATCCATTACTGTCTCCATTTTTCTCAGTGCTGTCTCTTCCTGCTGGATCCTCTCAATGTTTTGGTCTTGCATGGTTTTTGCATTTCAGACATTTGCATCATCACTAATATCCCCCGTTTTTACTGCACACACGACACCAAACGTGAGTGGCCACTTGTTTGTCATGTGGGTGGATTTGTTAACAGTATTTTTTAAGGTTATCAGGGCCTAATGTTAAGCATTTCCTGGTTCATGTACAAGTAAACTATTAAGTATCTGGAATATGAAGTCAACCATATAGTAAATTGTAAAGCATTATTTTGCTGCCAAGTGTGAAAAAAAACAACAACAACTTTTTAAATTTTTTTTATGTTTCTCTGTAATTTATTTAACGATCAGTATGATTACTAATGACTACTGTACAGAAGGGGTGGGGGCGGGAAGAGAAGTATAGAAATAGCCTTAAATAATGTGTAGTTATCAGCACACGTCAAGTTTTTCTTGCGATCTTGCTGCCTCTTATGTGTACAGGTACTTTTTACACACGAGAAGCTCGTTCAACGTGGAAACGAACAGTACCTGTTTTTAAAAGCGAATGAACATATCCTGTATCTGATGCTAAATAACTAAATATTGAGAATGCAACAGCATGTATTATATTTTTTCTAGATGATCGGCCACTGATCGGAATTAGCTGATTATCACTTCCTTTCATTTGATATGTCTTGACGGTCACATAACAAGATCACATTTTAATGATGCAAAAGATGCGCGTGTGAGCAGCGGCAGAGACACAGTCTCAGTCTCCACCAGGCTAGAGTAAAATAATAAGGCGGTTACAAGGTGTGTTTAAACTACTTATTTAAACTACTTTATTAAATTACTTCCGACCAATTGAAGTTAGTTTTGCACTTGCCAACAGCTTGCCAAAGCAAACTTTCCGGAAAAGTGACGATTTCGTAATAAGTAGGTGTGCTCTGAAGCTCCGCCTTCTTTGACATGGAAATCTTCGCCAGTTCATTTCTTCTGTTTAGTCCCTCGAGGTCAGACATCCATGAGTAAAAACATGTACATACTTTTATTGTAATTTTAATTGACACTGACACTTTTTTTTCATATTTAATACTGTAAAGATGATTGCTTTTAAACAATCTATCAGCACATGACAATTATCAGTCAACTTTTAAGTTTTACACTCTTTTCTGTGATAGTATGTATATATATATACTATTTATGCTGCCTTTGTGGCAAAGTTTTTTTTTGTTTTTCTCTCCCCTCTGTGGTTGTCCTGAACAAGTGTTGATACTGAGTTGATATTTGTGTTTGTATATGTGTAAACCAACCGTCATTTTAAGTTACGTGGTATTTTAAGTTTGTGGTCATTGTAGTTTCTCAGACAGAATTTTTATTTTTTTAAGCATTTGATTTGTTTTACAATATATGGCTATTACTGTCAAATAATTATTAGTATTATTTCCTAATTGTTAAATTGAGAATCTTATTTTTTTTTTTGTTTCAAACAGAGATCACGATTCTCCCATGATTCTGAACAGACAACTTAACAGGTTCTGACAAAATGTTAATTTATTGCAGTCTGTTTAAAAAATGTAATCTGAATGAAATATATATTTTTTTTAATCGGTTTGAATGAATGACTTAATGACTCACTCATAAATGCTTCTCTTGTTTCATTAATGGTTAAATATTTTTTTTTTTAAATGAATCTCTTGAATGAGTGATTCAATGACAAATAAATTTTTTAAGTCACTTGTTGCCCCCTGGTGGCGTAGCGATGTAATCGATACAATCGTTATTGTAAGTGCCATGTTACTTTTTAAAGGTGATTTGCTCTATTTTGATCGCTTCTGTTGACATCAGTCTTTATAACCGGACTACAATCTTTTATCCCAGTTCTTCTGTGATATTATAAATATTTGTAATGCAGAAAAAAACGATACTGTGTGGTTGAAAACAGTCTGTGTAGCTGTTTCATGATAAAAGCTTTCTCTGGGTCAGCGGCAGCACCAACACAGATTTGAATGTTCTGGTGTGATTTTGTCAAATGTTTAATAGACACAAGAATCGATGTAATTTAGGAATAAGATCTTGTTGGTGTTTAAATCGAGATCATGATCTTTTTTGCTTTTGTGGCAAGTCCATTGCTTTTATTCATGGGGCACAGGACAAAATTATTAGGGTCATAAGGCTTGGGACAATGTTCCCTGACAACAGCTTGACTTGCAGTGGCAACTGGAATATATTTCCATAAACAAGGGCGTGAAATATTTTTCATTCCATAGCCTGTTTGGGCTGTAAGTTTTGCTGTTTTCCTTGTTCTCTCTTGAGCTAGAAAAACATGCAAACACGCACCCAGAGCCAGCAGGCAACAGGAACGCACGCAGAGCGCCGTTGACGCAAACTGCATGTTCACTTGTACCTTTCTCTGCACTCACATTGCGTGTGTGTTCATCTGCATGCATCTTTCTCAATGATCATTAAAATTTTTCCCTTGTGTGTTCATGTGTGTGTGTGTATTATTCGTGTCTGTACATGTGAGTTATGGCAAGGCTGTAGTGGTCGTGTTGCCCTGAGGTTGGGTTGTTTTTGAGTATGTTTCTGAGAGGGAGACTTCAGCATGATACTGAAAGAACTTTATTATGTGGAAAATGCTTAACTGTGTTCCTATAACTTGTCGTTTTTGTTCTGTACTGACATTTAGACAGGCCAAACGTAGAAGTGAGGAAGCTGAAACCCTCTGGACAGCAACTCACTGATTCAGTGTCATCTGTTGTCCGTGAAGTGCACCAACTAATACAATCTACTACCTGTTTGTTTGTTTGTTTATCATTGTTTATTTATTTGTTTCATTCAATTTTTCCATATTTGTGGAAAGGTCATTGTTTCGCATCCAGACATATTTATGGTTGGATGTTTATTCTTTTTTCTCCTACTCTTGGCAGGTGTGGCAAGCTAATTTTGGACCTCACAGATATGAATTTTTTCAGACTGGTAACTGAACCGCCTGGACAGTCAAATGCAAAGCCAAAGAAATGCCACAAAGTTGCTCGATCATATAGGAATAGTGTTAGAATATTTGAAAACTCTTTGAAGGTAATCTATTATTAATGTTATAATACATTATGAAGACTTGCATTGTCCTCTTCTGATCATGATTCAGTACTTTGCCTGCTCTAAATTATACATTAGCTCCAAACAAGCCAAAAAATCAATTGATGTTCGTGATGTGAAGAAGATTTTAATGGCTAAATAATGAAACTAATTGGGCTGCACCCTAATAGTCCACTAAACATCAGCTAGTTGACAAGAAGAGGCTTAGTCAACCAAATTTTAAGTAGTCAGTTAGTCACAGGAAGAAAAAAAAAAAAAACTCCACAGGAAGTGGTGAAAACACGGGTGGTCCATGTGGTAATTAGAGTATACAGAAATTCATCTACCTCAAATATTGCTTATCATTTGAAACATGCAAGTAGTTGCCTAACATAGCTACTTTACATGGCCACTCGCTCTAACGTTAGCCTAGATAAATGTACACTATTATTTGGTGCATATCCATGCATTTGTTTTCTGATAACAGTGGAAAAAAACTTTAAACACTTTAAACATTTTTGGTCATACAGATATGAGTAATAATACATTATTCGAAACTGTGAACTTTTGTAAAATAAAGACAACAAACAGGGTTTGCTTTCTGTTTCATTTTCCATGCACTCAGTGAATACTTGCTTCACAGACATGTCTATAGAAAGCTTGAAATGTCTACTTTTAATTTTAAATGAGCAATTCATTGAAAAAAAAAATAATTCTCTGATTATGTAATCTATATAAACATCCATTATGGCGTGTCCACTATACTGCAGAGATGGCGAGTCAGCATCGTCAACACCTTCTTTGCAGCTGACATTGACTCAGAAAACACTAGTTTATCAATAAATGATCAATGTTCAGTAAGTCTCCTTGCTTTTTTCCCCGATACATTCACAGTCATTACTTTTCCTGGTGTGGTGTGGCAAGTGTTTTGCATGCGCTTGAGCGCTAATTTTCATTTCAAAGGCTCAATATTATGGCTTAGTATTTCTCAGTAATGTACAAAGATGTTATCATAGTATTCTTCTCAGCCCTGAAACGCAAACCATTTTTAGATGCCCCCAGTATACATACAAGTAATTACATTAACATAATTGTGCGACTAGTCGACTATACTCTTAAATGAATGACTACTAGTCGACTAGAAAAATGTGTTGTCGGGGGCAGCCCTAGAAGGTAAGGTTCGTGTAAAGAAATTCCTGTGTGTCTTTCTTTTTCCTCACACCGAGGTGCTATTGGAACCGTTCACGCTCTCCACAAGTTTCTCTCTCACAGCGAGGCTTCTGTCTGCCTCTCTGCTGTCTATGTCTACTCTACGTATAGATGCATCTACGTATATATATGTATGTGCGGCCTATAGCTTAAACCCTTGCTGGTTTCTCACACCTACGCAATATGAACAGGAAAAGCACAGAGAATGAAGGAAGTGTGACCACCACAAGATTAGGCAAGGGCTCTGACTCCACTCTTCTCCTCCTTCCTCTCTCGTCTGTTTCTTCCTTTTGCCTTCAACTCTTTTTCAAACTTTTTCTGTCAACGTTTTTCTTTACTAATCGTGTTTTTGCAATTCTCTTCCATCGTGTTGCAGATTCCTCCGCATTTTTTCTTTTTATTGAAATGTTGTCCCCAGTACTTCGGCTACTTTTTATTTATTCAGGTTTAATATATGATTTCTTTGAGACGTAGGTTTAGTATATCTCCAATTTCCTGACTAATTAAACTGTTTGTTTGATGATAATACCTAGAGTTAGTGTGGAAAAGGGTCGGGTTTCCTTTTCGGGTTTGGGGGCTGGAGAGAGAGGAAACCGGGACGAGGATATATGTGATGATTCTGCTAAAGCACAGCAACCTTTCTTCCTCAAACCGATATGGGGACAGAATGGAATGTGTTTATTAGCTGACTTGTTATATTATCAGCTTTTTTGCTCTTATGCTTCCTATACCTCTCACCAAGAGTGAAGCCCTCCATTTAAGGTGCTCCAATAGCTATAACTACATCTTTCTCAGTTCACCCGCTCTTGGTAGGTGTGGCAAGGTAATTTCAGACCTCATATGAATGTTTATCCTTAACATTAGAGGAATATTTCACCAGAAGTAAATTATACCAGAGCAGATTATGCTGACCGAGTGTGTTATCTTTCACACGGGCCGAAGTGTAAGACGTGAGAGAGTGCCATCTTGGCATTGTGTGGCACATTGTTGCTTGCTAATTGCTGAAGCATCATCATTTTGTAAAGATCCTGTCACTAGCACCTCCTTCGTATCTTTCTTTCTATCTGAGGTTTTTTTCAGAGGATCCTTCCTCTTTCAGACCTTCATTTCTTGTCTTAAATTGTTCAGATAATCTGTTTCTCTTATTTATTCTCAGTTGGTTCACTTGTACGCTGCTTTTGTGTGGTCCCTGTAAAGATTTCCTAGAGGAAAATGGTCCATTTCTCTATGATGGTCATTTTCAATCACTCTGATTGATTGCTCAACTCATTAAACGTGAAAAAGATGTTGTAACTTTGCCGGAAATGGAGTTGGTGTCATCCACTGAAGTGTGATGAATAAAATATAATATCGGCCATGGGTTTTATTCAATATCACTTTCCTTACTCATTATTTAATCATGCAGCTAAAAAGTAACTATCAGTTACATATTTCATGTTTATCAAAATGCACTTCTGTTCGCAATATTTATAATAATACTCCCAAAGGCTGCATTTACTTTACCAAAAACAGTAAACATTTAATATTGGGAAACATTATTACAATTTAAAATAACTGTTTTCTATTGTAATATATTTTTAATTTATTCCTATGATGNATTTAATCATGCAGCTAAAAAGTAACTATCAGTTACATATTTCATGTTTATCAAAATGCACTTCTGTTCGCAATATTTTGGTCGGTAAGATTTTTAAATGTTTTAAAAGAAGTTTCTTATGCTCCCAAAGGCTGCATTTACTTTACCAAAAACAGTAAACATTTAATATTGGGAAACATTATTACAATTTAAAATAACTGTTTTCTATTGTAATATATTTTTAATTTATTCCTATGATGTCAAAGCTGAATTTTAATCCAGTCTTCAGTGTCACACGATCCTTCAGAAATCATTCTAATGTACTGATTTGCTTCTCAAGACATATTTCTTATTACTATTAATAGTTTTCGGGATTCTTTGAATCAAAAGTTCAAAAGGACAGCGTTTATTTGTAACAATTTAAATGTCTTTACAGTCACCTTTGACCAATTTAATGCATCTTTCTAACCTTAAACTTTTAAAATGCTCCTATATATTGGACTGTTGTCAGTGTATGCTGCACAGTATGCAGTACACTAGTTCTCCGTTAGCGTTACTAATCATTCAGAGTCTGAAACTGTCAGCAGTCAGATTTGAAAAGGCCTTTCTTCACATGGTTTCAGGCCTGGTGTTTTTTTGTTTGTTTTTTTATTGTCCTGAAATGTACTGACATGGAGTAATAATGCAAATCATAATCAAGTACAGTACAATTATGCACATTAATGTCATGTTAATATCATCAATTATGAAATTAATGTCATGTAGTTTGCTTTTTATAGTCTTTCCTAAACACTGTATTTCCACTCATCACAGTAGTTCTGACAAGTGCAGTTTTCTCACCCCCTCCTTTTATTTTCTACATATCCTGTTTACTTCTACATTCAGATTCCTAGTATTTCGGAGGAAACATGGAGGAACGTTTACCATTCTTTTAATATATATTACATAGAATTAAGAGGTCACCAGTTTGCTGCATGGCTGTAAAGGAAATGTTTGCATTTTTTTTGTGTTTTATCAGTAGTTACACATTGACTATTGCAGTGCTAACAAATTATTTTTAGTCAGTTGACCAAACAACTCTTTTGGCACAATTCAGTAATGTATTTACTAATGCATTAATTTGACATCTTTAAATGTCTTTCTTTAAATCAGCATGTAACGTTAGTCACTATAAAGATTGAAGAAAGATTGTACAATACAGCTTGTCTGTTTTCCAATGCTGTCATTTACGCCATAGTTTTTCTGTTTCCTGCAGCTTCATTTTAAGGTGTCCCTGGCTGATCAGAATAATGTTTCAATAATTCAGCTTTTCGTTTATTGATTGCATTTGTAACACAGAGATAAGTCATGGCGCCTAGAAAATGAAGAAGGCTCATTTGTACCCATTTGCAGGGTACAATCAAAAGTTGTAGTTTAATGTACAGTAGGCCATAATGTGTGTTTACACATAGCAGTCTGTTCCGCAGTTATCTGACATTGAAAAGCAGTTTATTATGAGCCATTTATAGTTTAATGGTGGCCTCTAGCCAATCATTTATTTATTAATCGCTCATATTCTCTTTTACTGGCCTTGTACTTGCACCAGTTTAGATCGTTACTCAGTCAATCGTTAATTCCATCAATAAATGCAAAAGCTGTCGTCTATTTTTCTTTCTCTCCCTGTGTCTTCATTCCATTCTTCTGTTGTTGATTTTTTTTTTTTTGGCTACATGTCATGCTTGAGCACAAGCACTACCGCAGACGCATTCGGTGACGCATGAGCTGTTTCTGATCCTAAAAGCTGAAGTAGATCTTCCTCAGTCAGCAATTACCAGTGTGCTGTGCTGTCAGCTTCTCTAGCACCCTGATTTCTCACTTTAGCCTTTGAATGGCCTGATGGAGCTTCCATAATAACTTTCAGTAGCACCCAAGAGACAAAATGTTCAGAAAACGTGTTTAAAAACACCCGTAAGCTGATTTAGCCTAGACATAAAGTGGATTATGAAAGCACATAAATAGACTAAAAACAGGAACAGAGAACATGATCGTGCAATTTGGCACATCCTACTTTTGTCTCATTGAATTTTCGATGTGTACGTTTTTAGCATCTACAGGTCCTTCTCAAAAAATTAGCATATTGTGATAAAGTTCATTATTTTCCATAATGTAATGATAAAAATTTAACTTTCATATATTTTAGATTCATTGCACACCAACTGAAATATTTCAGGTCTTTTATTGTTTTAATACTGATGATTCTCAAAAAATTAGCATATCATGAAAAGGTTCTCTAAACGAGCTATTAACCTAATCATCTGAATCAACTAATTAACTCTAAACACCTGCAAAAGATTCCTGAGGCTTTTAAAAACTCCCAGCCTGGTTCATTACTCAAAACCGCAATCATGGGTAAGACTGCCGACCTGACTGCTGTCCAGAAGGCCATCATTGACACCCTCAAGCGAGAGGGTAAGACACAGAAAGAAATTTCTGAACGAATAGGCTGTTCCCAGAGTGCTGTATCAAGGCACCTCAGTGGGAAGTCTGTGGGAAGGAAAAAGTGTGGCAAAAAACGCTGCACAACGAGAAGAGGTGACCGGACCCTGAGGAAGATTGTGGAGAAGGACCGATTCCAGACCTTGGGGGACCTGCGGAAGCAGTGGACTGAGTCTGGAGTAGAAACATCCAGAGCCACCGTGCACAGGCGTGTGCAGGAAATGGGCTACAGGTGCCGCATTCCCCAGGTCAAGCCACTTTTGAACCAGAAACAGCGGCAGAAGCGCCTGACCTGGGCTACAGAGAAGCAGCACTGGACTGTTGCTCAGTGGTCCAAAGTCATTCGGAAATCAAGGTGCCAGAGTCTGGAGGAAGACTGGGGAGAAGGAAATGCCAAAATGCCTGAAGTCCAGTGTCAAGTTCCCACAGTCAGTGATGGTCTGGGGTGCCATGTCAGCTGCTGGTGTTGGTCCACTGTGTTTTATCAAGGGCAGGGTCAATGCAGCTAGCTATCAGGAGATTTTGGAGCACTTCATGCTTCCATCTGCTGAAAAGCTTTATGGAGATGAAGATTTCGTTTTTCAGCACGACCTGGCACCTGCTCACAGTGCCAAAACCACTGGTAAATGGTTTACTGACCATGGTATTACTGTGCTCAATTGGCCTGCCAACTCTCCTGACCTGAACCCCATAGAGAATCTGTGGGATATTGTGAAGAGAAAGTTGAGAGACGCAAGACCCAACACTCTGGATGAGCTTAAGGCCGCTATCGAAGCATCCTGGGCCTCCATAACACCTCAGCAGTGCCACAGGCTGATTGCCTCCATGCCACGCCGCATTGAAGCAGTCATTTCTGCAAAAGGATTCCCGACCAAGTATTGAGTGCATAACTGAACATAATTATTTGAAGGTTGACTTTTTTTGTATTAAAAACACTTTTCTTTTATTGGTCGGATGAAATATGCTAATTTTTTGAGATAGGAATTTTGGGTTTTCATGAGCTGTATGCCAAAATCATCAGTATTAAAACAATAAAAGACCTGAAATATTTCAGTTGGTGTGCAATGAATCTAAAATATATGAAAGTTTAATTTTTATCATTACATTATGGAAAATAATGAACTTTATCACAATATGCTAATTTTTTGAGAAGGACCTGTATATATGCTGAGCGCAATTTTTACAGTTTTTTTCTTTTTTCTTTTTTTTTTTTTTGAAGGNNNNGGATGGAGTCATGAACAGTGCTGCTTTTGAGACCCGGACATTCCTGTCGAATTAGCCTTTTTGGTCGTGACCCATATTAAAATACCAAATGTCCTGACGTACCTCATATGAGTTAATCGCATATGTTTGTGTTAGTGTTTATTGGTGAGCGTCTCTAGCCGGTCGCTGCTCATTGGAAAACCGCCCAATCCTTGATAAATGACGCACGCTGTAATCTGACGAAACAATAGGCAGAATTCAGTGGGTGATTTGGTATTAAGTCTTGGGTTTAGCCTCTGGCCGTGCAGAAAACTGACAGCCAATAATGTGGGAAACACACACATTCAAACACACAAACACACACGCACACACACACACACACACACTTCTTGCTTTGGTTTTGCATGAAAAAAATGCTGTAAACTTATCCATAATCTTGTTCGTAAACAGCAACCAGCCCTGCAGTGTTTATAGCCTGTGGTATCCTGATTACACTGGACACTTCATTATTTACTTGCTTACAATTACAGCATTAGTCAACCAACCAGGCGGCGTTATGTAAGGTGAAGTGTACTTTTTTTTCCCTTTTTTTTTTGTTTTGTTACAGTACTTTCTCCTTAATATCAAGAGTAAACTATTATAGAGGACCTGGAGTGCAGTTACAATGTAAATACATCACTAAAAATGTAAATATAGAAATGAAAATGTTAAAACATGTTAGTTAAATGTAATCGTAAACACATTAATGACTAATTTTTAAATGCAACTTTTAAATTGCTATTTGCTCATTTTAGTCCATGTTCAATCTTTTTGCTAGTGCTTTTCTTTATCCGTCTTTCAGTTTAAATTTTTTTTTACAAGAAATGTGATGCATTAATCAAACAGTAAAACAGTAGAATGTGACATTGTCACATGACCTCACTACGGCGCTTGTTTTATTTTGAAAATATAAATGGTAATTTTTTTTTATTTAGTTCTCTGTAAAAATAACTACTCTTGACCATCCTGTCAAATAAATCAGCAAGAGATGAAAAAGTTACAGTCTGTTCGTTATCACACTTGAAATGGAAGTTAATCTTGAGTGCATTGCATTATGGGATACAGTGTTCCTCACAGTGTTCTCTGCTATATATTGCACAATTTGGTAAATCTAGAAATGATTCCAGATATTCTGTGCATACAGAAAATTCACATGCTCTGCACAATATGCATATTAAATACTGTGGAAATATTAAGTTTTCCGAACATAGACTAGAGAAAAAAAAACAAAACTGAATCCCACCATGTCGCTAATAAGTAAGGAATAATTGACGACGGGCCATTGAATTATTAGAAAATAATGCTCACCCGAGGTGGTAATGCGGCCATGACGTGAAGCGGAGTGGTCGTTACACCCCAGGTGTGCATTATTCTCTAATAATTCAACGGTCAATTATTCTGCTTATACTACGGTTACCACACCTCAAGACACTGTTCCGATGTTGGTTATGAATTGATGAGGTCGATATAGGAAAGAATTAAAATTAATTATGTTCATTTTCAAATGGCTCTGCTCTCGATCAGATACATGTGCGCGCTCAAACTCTCCTTGCATCAGATATCAGCGAGAGCATGACTCGCGACAACACTAGTGAAAAGAATGTGCTTTTGGGTCGAAATGGTCATATTACTGCATGGATATAATGAAAAAAAACATCCAGTTGACGTTGATTTGAGTTAAATAAGAAGCGAAGTAGCGCTGAAACGTGTTGTTTTTGAAATCATGCGTTGTGGCTCGTGTAAGTTAGTCTTCTGACATACGCGTCAATCTATCGCTTGACTCTTCTTTCCAGGGAACTCACTAACAAAATGCACACAGACATGTCCCTGCTCTTGATATACAAACATTAATTAACTTCTTTGAACTTTATGAGGAAAAAAAAACGATATGAGGGCAGATTCGAACCACTGATAATTAGAGCACGGCTGAACCTCTGACTCTTAACAAAAATTCTACCCACCGGCAGAAACATAAATCGTCTATGTCTCTACTAATAGCGAAACTGTAAGTTTATCCACCTCAAGAACCACACAGTTATTACCTCACTGGTGAGAAAAGTTATGTAGCTTTTAAGTGCTAAACTATTAGAGATTTGAGCATTCAGCAGCCCGGTAGTATAAATATGAAGTTATTGTGCTTGGTGTAATTCTATATACCTGCTTGTGTACATTTACAAGGGAAAACCAGAGTGATGTGACCATAATTGAAGAGTTGTGCTTGCTTTTCATATTGATGCACTTTCAAGCTCATACATATCTTTAAAGCTTTTAAAAATAATGTCTGGTGTTTACAGTACTCTCGCCGTCACCCTCCCTCTCGGCATGTCTCTCTCCCTCTATCTGCCTTGATAAATGTGCCTTTATTTAGCCCCTCTTTACCCTTCCCAAATTAAATTGAGACCCTGATTGATTTTCCCTTCTCTCTCTCTTTCTGTCTGCTCACAGTCCTTGGCACTAATGAAGGTGCCTGGTCGAGGTTGTCTCCTCTGTGTGTGTGTGTGTGTTTGTGTGCGCTTATGCTGTAACAGGCCCCATTGTCAGATCTGTAGGAACTTTTTTTTAGAATGATTTCATCAATGTGATACCATCAGATTCAGTCTTGGCCTCTGATTGGCTTAGGGGGAATTAAAGAGATTTGAAATGGAAAAGTAACAAAACCGGTTAAAAAAAGCAGAGGGAACATAGTAGAGATCTTCACTTTGTGTGTTTTTACTTTGTCTATAGTTTTTGTTTAGTTTTCTTATTTAAAAGTGTTTTCTCTCCAAAAATGGTTTTGTAAGCACAAAAAAAAAAAAAAAAAAACACACACACACACACTTTGTTATAGCATCAGGTCAGGTTCAAAGGGCAAGTCTTTTGCATTTTACATTTGAATGAGGGTACAGGAACTTTTCACTCTCTTTCTGTGTGTGTGTGTGTGTGTGTGTGTGTATTTGTGTACAATTACTAATATTTGCATTCCTGCAGAGCAGAGATATATAGTCTTGTGTATATTTGTGTATGCTTCTTTCCTGTATTTGTAAATGGATGCCAGTAACTAGGATACGACCGGCAGGGTCATCCTCCATGATTTCAGAAAATAAAGTTTAAACTTGTTTGAGATGTGATCTGTGTGTGTTTTAACACCATATATCTGCTTGAGAGTAAATATTCAGCCTGACACTTGGTATATGGCAACCATGAAATGTTGAGATAAATGTTTCCTTTCAGAAATGTATCGAGGTAACCGTACTTTCTGCCAAAATGCCTACAAGCATTTGTTAGTACTGTAAAAACATAATAAATTAATATGAGTTTTATTTTAAATCGTGTAAGAAGATTTTAGCATCTTTTTCAGTCTTTTTTGTTGACAGTGGTAGCTAGTAACACTTTAGCATTATGCAAGTGTGCAATCTTAAACATTTTCTATAATATAATATTTTGTGTGTGTGAATGTGTGAATTTTCAGCATCATTACTCCAGTCTTCACATGAATCACTCTAATATGCTGATTTGCTGCTCAAGAAACATTTATTATCAATTCTGAAAACAGTTGTGCCTCTTAATATTATGTAGATCAATTTTTTCAGGATTTTTTTGATGAATGGAAAAGAACAGCATTTATTTGAAATGGAAAACTTTTTTAACATTATTAATGTCTTTACTTTTCACTTGATCAGTTTAATGCATCCTTGCTAAATCAAAGTATTAATTTCTTAAATAAAATAAAAATCTTACGGACCCCAAATGTTTGAAAGATAGTGTGTGTGATTAATTAATTATCTTTTTAAATATTTTTTTAATGCTTTGTGTATATGCTTATTATTCAGGCACATAATAAGCCACTTTTTCACTCCACATTCACACTGCCTGATGTTCTTTCTCTCCAATTTGTGGTCGCTTTCTACTTCTTTTTTTCTTTCTTCCTTCAACAAATGCATGCTCTGTACTTGTGTGTGCCTTGAACTTTATGCCTCATTCTGTTGTCATGGCAACCCAAGAAAGCTCATCTGGCTGCTATGATAACCAAATACAGCATATTTAGGTAAGTGTGCAGCTTAACTGGGATAAAGTGGATAAAAAGCCAGATCGTGACGTTCATATGCGCTCCTTTTAATTAACCCTTTGTGCTGCGGGCCTCATTTCCATGTGGTGATGATGAGCATATTAGGCAGATTGCATGCATGTGTCTGCTTCTGATGTGGTTTGTGAGCATTTCTGAGCTTCTATATAAAGCGTGTGGTTTTTAGCAGGTGCATGCATATGCTAGCTGACACACAGACGGAGGTGTGAGTGTGTGTGATGCATGTGGCTATGGCAGCTGCCCCAGACCTGTTTATAGGTTATGCAGTATTAATAAGATCTATTCATTAGAGAGCACTGGTCAGGCTGGTGACTCATGATCTAAGAAAGAATGAAGAAGAGGAGGGTTATGAATTGATGAGGTCGATATAGGAAAGAATTAAAATTAATTATGTTCATTTTCAAGTAATGTGAGAAAGGAAAGGAGATAAAGAATGAAGGAACTGAAGACTGAACATCAAAAAATAAGGAAATTGAACGACAACAATATGGAAATTTAAAAAGTGTTGGGTAAGCAAATAATGAGTAGAGAGAGAGATGGAGAAGTGCTTTTAAGGATATATTTGAAGTTAGAGGGCGACCGATTAATCGGCTTTGGCGATTAATCGGCACCAATAACAGATTGCTGGAACAAGCGTATTTTTTTCCTCTCGCAGCTTTTTCGACGTATCGCGCTCTAGACTCTGCCTTCTTTTTCATTTTCATCAGCTATGCGGCTCTGCATTTGGAAACTATTATGAGCGTCTCGTGTTTTTAAGAGCAAAAATGCACAACTTTTTGTACAAACCATCATATCTGCTATAGCTGTTTGCCTAACTGCTTGTCATGTCATTCGCTTAATATCAAAATAAAAAAGCAATTCGCTATTGAATCTTTGTGCAAATCATAATTGATAAACTTTGTAGCCTTTCCCGTATTCATCAAACCTGTATGATTATGTTGGATAATAAAACTCACAAATAGAACAAAAATGCTATTGTTAAATTAAACAAGTTGAACTAATTGCCCTCGCCGTTGCCCTGAATACATCTTGGCTTTTTATCTTTTAATTGTGATTTCTCTCTAAAGGACTACTTGACTGAAGGGCAAATTCAACAATTGGCATAAATCACATTTTGTTCTGTTATTTATTGTTTTGAGAGGCTTTTATTGTTGCTTTTATTTCAAAACAATGCACCAATTTTGAATAATTGTTACATTTATGATTTATAATTTATCAGAATAAACAATTATTCTGCCAAGTAATATACACTGACATTCAAAAGTTTGCCGTCAATAAGATTTAGTTTTTTTTTTTACAAAAGTATCTTACTGTATACTCACCAAGCTGCATTTATTTGATCAAAAATGACAGTAAAAACATTATTATTATTATTATTATATTTTATTGTAATTTATTCTGATGGCAAAGCCATATTCAAGAATCATTCTTAATTCTTAAAATCAATGTTGAAAACAGTTGTGCTGCTCAAAACAGTGATAGTTCTTTTAGTATTCCTTGATGAATAGAAACTAGAAATTGCAAAAAAACAGCATTTATTTGAAATAGAAATTTTTGTAACATTTATAAATGTATTTTGTCACTTTCGATCAATTTTAATGTATCCTTGCCAGTGTTGAGGGTAAGCATTACAAGTAACGTGAGTTACGTAATCAGATTACATTTTTCACGTAACTAGTAAAGTAATGCATTACTTTTAAATTTACTACAAAATATAAACATATATAAAATAAGTAACACAATTTACTTTTGTTTTCCCATTTATTGGCTGACACCTGTTCTGCCCCCGTGTTGAGATAAATCAAAAGCAAGTGCAGAGTCATTGTTCGCTGTGTAAACATGATGGTTATTGTACTTCTAGACTAAATGTGAGCATTTACTCCTCTCACTTTAACAAAAATGGATTCAGTATTCCACAAAATGAATAAAAACAGTGAAATGCAAACTCAGAATATTAAGCTAACCTACAATAATTAAATGTTTAATCTTACTTTATTAAGATGACCTTCTATGATCTAATTAACCAAAAATGACTCTATCACATTTATTTTTCTTTTTGTTTTTATTACTTTCTTCTCCTGTTTCCTATTTGTCTGCGGTCCAGAATGGCAGCGCAGCTGAAAGGTTTGAGCTGCGCCCTCTACTGTACAGGAGTGAATTTGCATTTCTTTCAGCCTGAGGCTTAGTCATTTCACTTTTGGTGTGAAAGGGCCTTTACATTTGCCAAAAAATTTTTTTGGTTATTTAAAAAACAAGCAAGCCCATCCCAGATGAGAAAAACTAAAGTAAAAATAACATTCCGTTCCATAAAAAGTAACTAAGCAATGCAATTAGTTACTCTTTTAGGGAGTTGTCACACAATATTGTATTACATTACTTTTAAAGCAACACCATGGAACATTTGCTCACGGTTCCCCCATGTGGTTGATAAGCGCAATTGTCTGTTACCAGTGTCATAAATACTGTCGCTGTAAAAGCTTCCCCGTGGGCAGTGCAATACATGTGAATTTGTTGACTAAGCTGACTGCCGTAAAACAGGTTGCACTCTTCCGCTGGCAGGGGATGGGTGGGGCTGTGTGTACCGACCCGAACACGAAACTTGCAGAGTGTGGTTGTAGACGCTAAGGGGCTGCTCAGGTAGCAACGGCAGTCGAATTAATCCGGCTAAGAGTTGATCTACCACTGAAATAATTTTTGAGACATTATTTTAAGGTTGAATAACTACATAGTGTTGCTTTAAATGTAACTTTCCCCAACACTGATCCTTTTGAATAAAAGTATTCATTTCTTAAAAAATAAATAAATAAATTGTGTATTTCATCTAAGCTCTTAACATCTCAAACATCTCTTAAACGCATTTATTATATTAAAATGCAACTTGAGAGCCCTATTGTTTTATGAAATATAGATGCACTCTCTGTAGTTGAGAAAAGCACATTATGCGTGTTACTGGCATACAGGCGAATAGATTTGCACTTCTATGGTGCTGTCAGTGAGCTGAATGAGAATGTACCCATGCAAGCATTTGTGGGTGTATTTGTGTCTTTTGTGTCATTTTAATAAATGTGGCATCCCAGCAGAAGGCATTTCTTTGTACTTGTCATTTCAGAACTTCAGAAGTTTGTGTGTGCGTGTTTGGAAGCTACAAGCCCATTGTTTGATGTTCTTTGAGTCTGATTTGAGCTGGCGTTCATGACTGAAGAGGATGGGGTCAACAGTCTCCATCTATCTCTGTCTATACACACACAGCCTATCAGTGCCGGGCCATGGCAGGAGCTCTACAAGTCCTCCTCAATACAATATTCCTCTTCACAGACGTTTGCTTGCACTTGTGAATGATCAAGTGGGTAGAACATCGTGTGTGAGTTTACTGACACACTTTGGGTGACTTGTCTGTGTGGTTTTATGTCGGTGAGAGGCCACATGCCACTTCCAGTTCAGAGTGCTAGAGTTTTGCTACCAGTTCAAAGCAGGTCTCAGAACTGTGAGGAGAGAGAAAATCTGGAAATACCTTGAAAGAGCTATAAGTTATCATTCCATTTATGTAATCTCACTGAAGTATATGTTGTTGTTGTTTTTATTAATGTTTTAAAATATTTTTTTGCCATGTTTGCTTATGGGCACTCCTTTCCAGATAGTTTTCATTTATGTTCATTTTTTATTTTCCATGTTTGCTCATAGGCACTCATTTCTGGATACAGTTTTATTTATCTATTATTATTAGTAGTATTTTTTTTTTCTTCCCCCAAGCCAATCACCTGAACCATAAATTATGTGTGACTAATTACTCTGGTTATCTTCTTTAGAGAGAAAACAAATAAGTCTGTAAATACCTGGAGCATTCCCATTTATTTTTATCGCACTGAAGTATGCGTTGTTGTTGTTGCTGTTTAGTGTAGTGTAATAATAAATATTTATTTGTTATTTATGTAATAATAATAAATATATATATTTTTTAATTATCATGTTTGCTTTTGGGCATTCATTTTCGGATACTGTGTGATTTGTTTATTTAGTTAGTTAGTTAGCTAATCACTCATTTCCAAATACGGCTTATTTGTTTTCATTTATTAATTTTTTATTTAAAAGAAAGTGACATGTGAAGGCCGAGTATGATAACCCATACTCAGAATTTGTCCTCTGCATATAACCCATCCAGTTAGTGCACACACGTTACGAGTAGTGAGTAGTGAACATTTTTGCTGTGGCACCCAGGGAGAGATTGGTGGTTAGGTGTCTTGCTCGTGAGCATCTCAGTCATTTCCTGCCGTTATTGAGAATCGAACCGGGATCAAATTCAGGTTACTAGTCTAATTCTCTAACCAATAGGTGACGACTGCTTGCTATGATCTATTATTAGTGTTATTTTTTCCCCCAAGCCAATCACCTGAGCGATAAATTCAATGTGGCTAATTATTCTAGAGCTAAATGAAATTACATCATGACAACGCTGTAGGCACACCATCACAAGCCCTTCACTAAATTACTGTTTAACTGAAAAGAAAGATGGCAGATAGGGAAACGGATTGTTTTAGGGTCATCTACATATATAAATGTATTTTGTTAGGATACATGTGTACTTTTGAACAGCCGTCAATGCTGAAAGATGCTTTTGTCCCCATAATGACGTAGTTCCAGCATCTCCTATCAGTGGCCAGTAGGGCCATGTCAGGCAGCCAAACACTGATGGCCCCTTGGAGAAAAGGCTGTTTAAAGAGGTTTGGAGTGGGATGCTTAGATGACATAATGAAGTGAGGGATGTTGATTCAGAGAGAAAGAGAGAGAGAGAGCATGACTCTAAAAAAGAAGAGAAAGGAATAAAGCACATGCTGTTATTTCTCAGTCATTCGAAACAGATGGAGCTCTGGGACGCCACTCTCAGCGCAGGGTGGGAATATTTCCTCTCATATGCTGTCCATACTTATGACATCACAGACACGCCCATAATCAGATTTCACTCTAAAAACACACATATGCATTTATAAACTCAAGCATTGCTTGTCAAGTGTTAAGTGGACACGTGAACAGTCTGTGTGACCCGCATAAAGTAACCTGTGTTTTGTTTTGAGAGGTCAGTGAAATGTGTCAGTTGGTATGTGAGGTGTGTTTTGTTTCCTTTTTCCTGTGCTGAAGGTTCAGCCGCTGCTGACGGGGCGGCTCTTGATGGGTGTTTTGTCACCTCTTGATGACAGTGAGGTTTCACTCTTCCTTTTCCCGCTTCATTCTGCATTCTATTCATACTTGTAATTCATATTAATAAAAGTACATAATTACACTAAATTCTCGCTTTTTATGGAAAGTAATGGGTTAGTTAAGTTTGCAGTACTTTTGCATTTCAAAAATGTGAAGGTTGTGGAAAATATCTAACATATCTAACCTACTATCTCATATCTCTAACATAGCTAACATTCACTTTGGTTGAATTAAGCAAGTATGCATTAACAAGACAAATGTGACTTTCCACATGTGTTTTGCCTAGTTTTGTTGTTTACACAATAACAATAACTATAACTCTGTCCTTCCTTTATTTCTTTCATGGATGTGATTTTTCCTTATTTATGCTTAAATGATTATTTAAATGATAAAAAAATAAACAATTATTAAAGAAGGAAAAGGTTGTATTTTTATTCTTTTTGGTCCTTAGCTGATCACATGCTTTGAGAGAGAATTGTATTTTTCAGTAAATATGTTAAACAATTATTTAGGTTATTTAGTGTAGATTGTAATGTTACTTGTAATTTCCAAAAAAATATTAGGAACATGCATTACTTGTAATTTGTTAAAGGGTTCATTCACACAAAAATTGAATGTATCATTTATTCAAAAAGGAATAACAGCTGCATGAGGTGAAGTGTTCTATATGAGATTAATCAGATATCCTAGATACCAGATTGCCTAGATATATTGCGTTACTCCCTTAAAAAAGTAACTAATTGCGTTACTTAGTTAATTTTTATGAAAAGTAATGCATTACATTACATTTGCGTTACTTTTTCTCACCTTGGCTGGGCTTGCTTGTTTTTTTTTTTAATAACAACAAAAAAGTTATATTTTTGGCAAATGTAAAGGCCCTTTCGCACCAAAAGTGAAAAGAATAAGCATCAGGCTGAAGGAAATGCATATTTACACCTGTACAGTAGAGGACAAAGCTCAAACAAACCTTTCAGCTGTGCCTCCATTCTGGATTAAAGAAGAATAGGATACAGGAGAAGGAAGTTCAACACTCTTATTTCTAAATCTAAAGTAATTTTTTGCTTATTAGTATGGTTGAATTAGATCATTGAAGGTCAGCAGCAAAGACACTGGTTAATAAAATGAGATTAAGTACATAAAGTACATTTGTGTAATTTAATATAGTTAATTATTACAAGTTTCGTAGTGTTATTTATATGGCAGATTGGCGCTGCACAACTTCCACTTAGCTGTATTTTAAAGTGATTCCAGGCATCACGGTCACTTTCAAATCCATAGTTTCACTTTATTTCGCAGTCTGGACTGCATGCTGTCCTAACGCTAACCAATCAGACATCAGGAACCACCCAAAATGCCACAATAACCAATCAGAAAAAATGTATATATCTTTTTTTTAAAGTCACTGCGATCATCATTTTCATGATCAATTGTCGCTGTCACGCCTGAGTACTCAACTACTCGTGCACATCCCTTGTCCAAATTACTCTTAACAACAAAACAGTTTGATCTGTTCCTCAACTAAAGCTGTTGTTTGACTTTTAAAGGCTTAGAATGCAGTGCATGAGTCATATGAACATTTGAACTATCATTTGATATTTTTTTCTGATAGCGTTATGGTGCATTTTGTAGCTATGACTCTCCAGATTTCATTCATTGTAATTGCATTGGAAAGAATGACCAGTCATTACTTAAAATGTTTCATTTGGAATGACAAATGATGACAGAATTTTTATTTTTTGTGAAAATACTATATTACTTTTATTTGCCTTTTCTTCATGCTCTCTCTCCTCTCTTTATGTTTTAGCTACTCTTTCATGTTTCTTTTTTTGTTTATTTCATATTTTCCCACATTCAGATGATTCACTGACACCTACAGTCTCTTTTGTGAGCTCTATAACTCTCTTGTTCATTCTCTTTTACTTTCCCTCTTTTTCTGGGCAGCTGCATTTATCCCATTTACTGTTTTATGTTCTTCCTTTGTCTGTCTCCGCCTCAGTCTTTTTCCCTTTCTTTTGTCCAGCTGCTTTCTGTTTGCAGCCTATTTGGTTGGGCAGTTTTTCATAATTTCTTTCTTATGCTTCTGCCCTTTCTGTCCCTCTTCTATCTCTCTCATTCCCAGGGAAAAGAATTTGTGTGTTTGCTCTTTAACCACAGATAATATTTGAGTAATTACATTGGTTAACCACATGTGGTCACTGGTTTTTATATTTCCTATGTCTAAGCTTTGTAATACCCCGGATAAGGGAACCAAATGTAACTCTTTACCACACCTGCTAATAGCAGGTGAATAATGTGTTTTACTTGGCATAAAAGTGTGTGTATGTTTTCCCCTTAATGTGAGGAATATTTGTCACCACATAGAGAAAAAAAATGCATATAATGCCACTTCCTAATTATTTTATTTAATTATCAAAGTTAAAAAAATTGTAATCAATTATTATTTTTATTTAATTATTATCAAAGATAACCATTCTTAAAATTCAGTTTAAACTGTTCCTAATAAATGTAGGGTTAGTAAGGCCAACTGGAAACTGAGCAGCACTGTTGTAACTAGTTTTGCATTTGACACTTGGAGGGTGTTGAATTTGTACCATTAAAGGTGCAATATGTAAGAATTTTGCAGTAAAATATCCAAAAACCAATAGCCAAGTGTTATATATTTTGTCACTTGAGTACTTACAATATCCCAAATGTTTGCAACTATTTGTAAATCGTGAGAAAATTGCAATTTTAACCAAGGCTCCGGGACGTGTGAGGAGTCGCCTGTCAATTGTGTCATACCTGAGTTACCCTCGGTTTCCTTTACGCCAAAGATGCTTTAATATATTACACATTTTAATAGACAAGGGAACAACTGTTTTGATATATTTATAGACAAAACTAATTGTTGTTATATAGCTCAACACGTTTAGTCTTATTGTTTAAATCAAATTTTCTTGATTTTTTTTTTTTTTTTT